>CM035135.1:29651197-30108770 GCA_020205605.1 Panax ginseng
ACTACTTATGAATTTCATTGCAAAAAGTGAAAGCTTGACACAATCTGCAACGAAAGACAAATTTCGTTGCTAAACATATACTTTTAGCAACGACTTATAAAGTCGTTGCCCAAAAAATCGTTGCTAAAGGCCCATTTTTTGTAGTGATTTAAGCTATTTTGGTTTGACTGGGATATTTTATATCTAATATATCCGTTTGTTTCTTTTGTTGCTAAAAAATTGGGATATACCAATTGTGATATGAGATATTCATGCTAACTTCCTTTTTGAACCCTGTTAAGAATATACATGAGAATGTTATTCCTATTTATATATGATTTGATTATGATATAAATGAATGAATATGCAAGTATGTTTGCATTAAAAAAAGCTGTAAAGTCCTTTGATAGATAATAGGAACATATGTATAAGGACTTAAAATGAATTGATCAAATATATTAGGTTGATCCTACATAAGCGAAACAGCTTTGTAAAGTCCTTATAAAGAAATGATGTACAAGGACTATAAATATTGAAAGATCAAGCTTGTTAGGTTGATCTTATAATGTAATAGATAGGCATGTCTGATCGTCGAGCACTGCACCAAAAATCGTAGTTTGTCAGGAGAGTCAAAGAAAGCTCGAGAACTATCAAGGCAGAATCGTAGTCTGCAGGATAGTAGATCTCGGAGTTCATAGACTGTCAGGAGAGACGAGGATGGATCGTAGTGTATCGAGAAGAACTTCCTCAAAGTCATAGCCTGTTGAGGCAGTCATATTCAGAATCGTAGAGATAGCCTGTCTAAGAGCCGACTGAACATCTGCCAAAGCCAAGTCAAGAATCGTAGACCACACTTGAAGTCGTAGAGTCTATTGATCATATCAAAGGCAGAAATCGTAGTCGAGCAAGATCAGACAAGGACAACAACCATGAAGACAGAAATTGTAGTATGTCAAGATCTGATCTCGGAGTCGTAGTGTCTGCAGAATCAAAGCCAAATCGTAGTATGCAGAACTAAGGCTTCAACAGAGGTGCTCATAATGCCAAGTCAGGATCACAGAGTCAACACGATTCTCAATAAATGAGCACTCCCAGAATATCCAAAAAATGAAGCCTCCGGTCTGAGTTGCAAAGATACATTCCACCTGAAGGAAACCAGAGAGCACTCAACGAATGACATGCAAGCTAACAGAAGATCTAAGCACCAACCCAATCAACATCCAGATTGAGTTGTGAAGCCATCCAAGATGAAGTCTTCCACAAGTTGATCAGAAGAAGACTTCAATAAAAGTGACTGACTAAGGGAAGTCAGCAAGTGCAGTAGCTGTCAAGAGAACAAAAGACAACGATCTTAGGATCAACCAGGATCGTAGTGTTTGCCAAACAAAGTAAGAACTGATGCAGTTTACAAAGAGATACCGGTAATCTTCTGAAGAACAAAGTGAAAGTGATTAAGTATGGGTCAGACAATTGATGATAAGTGAATGGGATATCACAAGGAGAAAGAGTGCTGGGCATGCCACAAATTTGATGTGTCTTGCCATTTAGAAGAGACCAGAACAAGGAGTCAAGCTATTAGTTCTTGAGATCAGTTGAGGCAAACAGAAGTGTTGAAGCACTTCACAAGTGAAGGAAGAGGTGTTCTACATTCAAGATCCAATGAACACTCTTCAGGATCGTAGTGTTGTCTCAATCAGTCAATGAACAACATTCAACAAAACACACTACGATCAGGTCCAAGAGCATCTGCATCAGAATCGTAGATTTCAGTCATCTAAAGATTGAAGCATTGACAACGGTTCAATCTGAAGACTGATATTTAAATATTGTTGTTTGAAAGCATCGATGTAAAAAGATAATTTTTGATGTTCTAATCGAGAAGTCAGAAAGTAGAAATAAAGATAACTACCTGCCTGACACGAAAAGCTGACAACTCTAAGGTGGTGGGTAAGGTAGCAGACTGTTGTGTCAGTAAAGTCAAAAAGATCTTTTATGTCAAATCAAGCAGTCTGTACCAAATAACTCAAGATCTACGAAGCAATTTAAATAGCTTCTAATGGCTATATTCCAACAGGAAGATTGTGAAGGAGTATATATAAGCCAGAGCTTCAAAGATCAAGAGTTGCTGAGTTGTAGGATCGTTGAGTTGTTGGAATACTATACTGTTGACTCTACGAGTTCCACCAAAACTGAACAGAACAAGTCTCAGTGGCAGTGAGACTACGAAGGTGGAAGTGAAACATATTTAAAGAAGGACATGAATAAAATAAAGCTCATTTAACAAGGATGAGAATGCCACTAAAGATGGCAGCTAAGCTGAGAGCCGAGAAGGCTAAGAAGATAACATTCAAAAAAGTGGCAGAGCACAAAGAAGATCTAGAGAGCCACTCAACGAATCACCATGAATCAAAAGCTGAAATAGAAGAGATGCAGAACCATGTCTGAAGATCATTCAAGAAGGGTTCAGGGAATGCTAAGTGCCAGAAGAAGTCTACCAAAAGCTCAAAGACTTAGCAAACCCAAATGGTGATGGTGCACAGCTGACATCGAATGAAGATGAGATGAACAGTATGAAGATCAGCTACACCAGAGAAGAAGTGGTCCAGACTCTATGCAGAATGCAAAGAGAACCACGCCAAGCTACTAAGTACAAAAGATGTTCAAGCTTTAAGACATCTTAGCAGCAAAGCATAAACAACAACTACAACAACAATAAGTAGCCAGGGCCTGAGGGGTCCTTGTCCGGAGGGACTAAATGAAGTACCAATCCTGCTGGGCTTGAAGAGTTCTTAGTGAACTAGAGGAGTTCCAAGCTTCTTTGGGCTTGAAGAGTTCTTAGTGAATCAAGTTCCAAGGTCAGCAGCCTCAAGGAATCTTAGTGATTCGAGGTCTTTGCCCTTCCATAGTGGAATTCCTGCTCGTTGAAGCAGAAGAGTGGATTAGGAGCTTGAATCTATGAACCACTTAAAATCCCTTGTGTCTTTTACTTTCTATCATTTACATTATGTACCTAACTGCTATAAATGCTATGTATGTATTAACTGCTTATAACTTAACTAACTCTACGAACAATATATGCATGTTCATGAATATATCAATGAAGGGGATCTTTTATTTATTCCGCTGTGCTTGAAAAGATTCCTATGTTTATCATGTGCTAATTCATTAGCAATACAAAGCAAACATGAAAAGTATTAAAAAAAAAGATCTATTTAACCCCCCCCCCCCCTTCTAGATCTATTGTGTGCCTACTGGGAACTAACAAACCTGTTGGTCAATATCAGAGGATAAAAGAGACATATCCACTAAGGATCTCTTGTTAAAGTTAAAATATAGTCGTTAGTTCCAAGCTTATATATATATACTATCCTTTTTGGCTAAAACAGGTACAGAGACTTGAAGCTTATATAAGTAATAATCCAAAGATTATCAAAGCTATTTTCAGCTATATATTGTATTGATCATTAATTCTTGTTAGCTGGAAATTAAGAGCCAATTGTATTTAAAATTCTTTGTATTATGAATTTAAGCATTGTTACGCTTGATTGATCCAATAATGGATATGGTATGTTCAAAGAGTATTTTCAAGGTTGTAGAGGTGCAAAGGTGCAAAGGGGGCAGAGGTGTCCATCACAGTGGAAAGCTTTATTTGAATGGGGAGTTCTTTTTTATTGTATTTAATTAATTTTTAAAATTAATAAAAATAGTCCAATACCATTTAGTATTGGACGTGGATGTAGGCCACTAGACTAAAGTTTAGGGGCTGAACCACGTAAAAATCTTGGTGTGATTTCTGTAATGCTCTTTTCTTTAATCTGCATGTTTATTCTGCATATTTAGTTCAGGTTTGTGCTTGAAGTTGCACTAAATCAGACAAGGTATCTTGTCCGATTATATTTGACGAAGAACATATACTAAAATAGACAGGGTTACCTGTCCAATTATAACCTATAGCAATAAAATAAAAAATTGACCATTATAGATCACTTTTAACATTTACACCTATTCACCCCTTTTTAGGTGTGCTTATTTACAGAATTACACTGTATGTGTTGGATTTTGAGATTTACTAATAATTTGAATAAGGTATACCATGTGAAGCTGAATGACTACATTTATATTTTATCCACAAGTTGGAAGAACCCCTTATCCATCCATTTCTGTTAATTTCAGTTATGAATTAATTGTAGTTGTGAAAAACATCAGCTGAATTATTCTAATAAGTTGCCAGTAATTAGTTAACATTTCTTAAATGGGTGTATTCTATCTTTACACTTACTTTTCAAATCATTCCCTGTGTTGAAAAAATAAAAATATAACATCAAATTCTATCAAATTGCAGATAATCACAAAACTTTAACAGAATCGCTAATTTTAACTGAGCTAGGAATAGAACCTGTAATGGGGCGACTTGGGGGCGGCGTAGGAATAGAACCTATAATGAACTTGTAATGGGGCTCCTTTTCTTTTTCTTTCTTCTTCTTCTGCTCGACTGTTTTCTTGCTGATGGAGATTAAAAGGATCAACGACCGCTTTGTACAACCGCATGCGATCACTATTTTTTATTGACGTGGATGTATTAACGACCGATGTGCAGTCGTTGTTAGTGACCGATGTGTGGTCGATGTTAGCAACTGGTCGCAACAAGTCTCCCCCGCCAATATTTGCGCCAAATTTATGAAGGCAAATTTCTATCAACGACCGATTAGCGACTGCAGAGTAGTCGCTACTATCAAGAGCGACTAAATTAAATTATGGTCGCTATTAGTAGTATGATGAGTGAGTTTTATACTTACGAATCGGCTTCTGATTTGGACTTAAACAATGTTGATCCTGTCTATTTCTGTACAGTTTTACTTATTTTGTGTTTAAGATTGAATTACATGGCATGGTGGTATAATGGTAGCGTTATGGCGAGAAAGTAGCATTGTAAGCAAGAAATTAGCACAACTGCAGAAGTACCACCCGTCGGGGCGGTCCCTTTCAAGTGTAAAACCCCCGTCGGGGCGGGGGTACGGTGAGAGAGAAAGCTTTCAACTTTGATTAGAACTCTGCAGCTGCGTGGATGGAAGACTTGGGCATGGATTGGGATTGCTTTTGGGCATCGTTTATGAACTAATTACATGAGATATACATCAGATAACACAACATAACAGAGATCAATTACAACAATCAATCAATTAGTACAGTTTGAGCCCTAATTTCAGAAGAACATTGAAGGAAAGCAATGAAGGTCAAGATCACGAAGACTACAGAATTGAAGGCCAAGAAGGGTGGTTTTGTACTTTTCTATTTCTTTAATTCAAATTTTGTAATTGGGATGATGGATTCTTTACTTATTTCAGTTTTTAATTTATTTATGATGAACTAAGTTCTTAATTAGGCTTGCAATGGATCTTTAGTGTTGAATGATGATTGTCATGCCTTAATTTCAGTTTAATAAAACTATCAATTCAGTTTATCTATTGTGATTTTTACTTTAATTTATGAATTGCTTGATCACCAATTTTATGTGGATTTATATGGACTTGAGAGATGATGTATGAATCTAGACCTAATCACTTTAGCATGTGTTCTTGATATCTTTGTTTGATAGAATCTTGATGAATGTTTAGGATAGAGATATACCTAACATCACATGTAATCGCGTAAAGAACTTTGAATTTAAACATTCTTTGATTTTAATTCACATAGAGATATAGTGAATTAGTTAATTAGAGTGTTTGGCTTAATTTTATCAAATTTGTGGATTTAAGGTAATATAGTGTTAGTGCATCGAGAGATGGCTAATTCTACTTGAGTGCTCTTGATTAATAAACTGAGATAGTATATTAAATTGGAAAAAGGTGTGATAATCAGAGTGAAACTAAAAGTGAAGTTGTTAGCCTAATTCTCCATTATTTGATTGAAATTTACGGTTAATAATTTGTGTTGATTGGTTTTAATTTTTAGTTTCTTAGTTTTATTAATTATAATCATTAATTTGAGTAGTTTAATAAAATTGAAATAATATAAACTGGTAATTGTTAGATTTAGTTTCATACTAGTCTCTGTGGGAACATACTTTTCTTACTATTATATTACTTGTTGACCACGTACACTTGCGTGTAGAGCGTATATAGAATTTAACCAACAAGTTTTTGGCGCCGTTGCCGGGGACTAGTTTTGATTTTAGTATTTTTTTTCAATATCAGTTTAATTAGTTCAGTTTTACTTAAACAATTTTCTTTTTTTTTTATTTTTGCTATTTCTTGTGTTTCAGGTTCTCTGATTTAGTGTATGCAAACTCGGTCTAAGAAGCCAGACTTGCTTCCTTTTGAGGACGATATCGAACAACGATTTCAGAGGTTGAGTAAGGGGATTAGGAAAAACCGAGAGAACTTCGATAAACATGAAGAAACAATGGCTGCAGAGGATCAGAAAGCGCTAAGGGATTATGCTACTCCCAGGGCGACTGAGCTTCAGTCGAGTATTACCAAGCCTGCGATAGCTGCGAATAATTTTGAGATCAAGCCTAGGATTATACAAATGACACAGAACTCAGTTTAGTTTGGGGGATTAGCCAACGACGATCTGAATGAGCACTTAGTTAGTTTTCTAAAAATCTGTGACACTTTCAGATATAACAGGGTGTCAGATGATGCAGTCAGATTTCGCTTGTTTCCATTCACACTGCGGGACAAGGTGAAAAGTTGGTTACACTCACTACCGCCAGGGTTGATTACAACATGGGACGACCTTGCTCAAAAAATTTTGGCCAAGTTTTTCCCACCAGAAAAGACTGCGAAGATGAGAAATGAGATCACTATGTTTGAGCAGCAACATGAGGAGTCATTGTACAAAGCATGGGAAAGGTATAATGAACTAATTAGGAAGTGCCCACATCATGGACTACCCAAATGGCTGCAGATGAACATGTTCTACAATGGGCTACATGGGAATCTTAGGACTAGTATTGATGCAACTTCTGGTGGAGCTTTCATGGCTAAGAGTTATGAGGAGGCATACGATCTGATAGAGACGATGGCGGCTAACAACTACCAGTGGCCTACAACAAGAATAACACAACCTAAAGTAGCTGGGGTGTTAGAAGTAGATGGGGTAACAACGTTAGCGACATAAATTTCAGCATTGCCAAAGAAAATGGATGCTCTTACATGTGCACAGACATAACAGGTTGCTTTTATTTATGAGTTATGTACGGGGGAACATCCTACAGAACAGTCTGCCATTAACCCATCAATGGTACAGTTTATGGGCATCTACAATAAAATTCCGTAGAATATGTATCAGAATGCCTACAATTCGGGGAATATGAATCATCTAATTTTTTTGTGGGGTAATAATCAAAATCAGCAGGCTCCATGACCATCGTATCCCCCGCGGTTTCAAAATCAGCATCAACAAGCAGCTCCGCATCAAGAGAAATAGACAGATTTAGAAGAGCTATTGTTGAAGTACATATCTAGTAACGAGGCGGCAATGAAAACATAATTAGTGGCCATCAAGAACTTATAAAATCAGATGGGACAGCTTGCATTAGCGTTAAATAATAGGCCTCAAGGGACTCTACCCAGCGACACTGAGAAAATTCCGAAGGGGAATCATGAACAGTGTCAAGCAATCACTTTGAGAAGTGGAAAACACCTTGAGGGACAAAATGCAAAAAATTCAGCGAAGAAAGATGGTAAACAAGGTGAAGACAAAGTGGTTGAAGAGAAACGGGGTGAGGACAAGCAAGTAGACCAAAGTAAGATAAATGTTGAGCCCGTTGTGTATCCTCCACCACCGTTTCAACAACGAGTTCAGAAACAGAAATTGGATAAGCAGTTCTTGAAGTTTTTAGAAGTTTTCAAGAAACTTTAGATCAACATTCCTTTAGCAGAAGCCCTGGAACAAATGCTGAGCTATGCTAAATTCATGAAGGGTATTCTGTTAAGGAAGAAGAAGTTAGAAGATTACGAGACTGTGGCATTAACGGAGGAATGCAATGCAGTTTTATAGAGAAAGTTGCCTCCGAAGTTGAAGGACCTGGGGAATTTCACCATTCCTTGCACAATCGGTAATATAGCCTTGAACAAGTGTTTGTGTGACTTGCGGGCGAGTGTGAACCTCATGCCTTTGTCATTTTATACTCAGTTGGGTTTTCCAGCTCCGAAGCCTACAAACATTTCACTATAGTTAGCGGACAAATCGGTAACTTATCTAAGAGGGATTGTGGAAGACATTTTAGTTAAGGTGGATAAGTTCATTTTTCTGGAAGATTTTATAATTTTGGATTACGAAGAGGACAAAAATATCCCAATCATCTTAGGGAGGCCATTTTTGGCTACGGGTAGGATGCTCATTGATGTTCAGAAATAGGAATTAACCATGAGGGTACAAGATCAAGAAGTCAAATTCAATGTGTTCAAAGCCATGAGGTTCCTTACAGATGCGGAAAAGTGTTTCTGAATGGATGTGATCGACAGAATGGTTAACGAAGATTTGGTTAGAGGGTTGGTCAGGGATCTATTAGAAAATACTCTATTGGGGGATGAGGATTTGGATGATCCAGAGTTTGTAGACTACTTGCATATGCTGGATTCTTTTCCTAGAGTTAGCAGGTTCAAGGTACCATTTGAGCCACTACACACGGAAGAAAAAGTTTCGGCATGGATGAAACCTTCACTGGAGGAGCCACCCACTCTTGAGCTTAAACCTCTTCCTAAACACCTCAGGTATGCTTATTTGGGTAATTCTAATAATTTACCTGTTATTATTGCATCTGCGCTTAAAGAATTGCAGGAAAGTAAATTGCTGAGGATTCTTAGAGAATACAAGTCTGCGATAGGGTGGAAAATTGCCGACATAAAGGGGATAAGCCCTTCTTTTTTCATGCACAAGATTCTTTTAAAAGAGAACTCAAAGCCAACAGTGGAACAACAGAGAAGATTAAATCCGATCATGGAAGAAGTGGTAAAGAAGGAAATTTTAAAGTGTTGGATGTAGGAATAATATACCCGATTTCAGACAGTACATGGGTAAGTCCAGTTCAATGTGTTCCGAAAAAGGGTGGAATGACAGTAGTGACGAACGACGACAACGAATTGATTTCAACAAGGATAGTGACCGGATGGAGGGTTTGTATGGACTACAGAAAACTTAATAAGGCAAACCGAAAGGACCACTTTCCTCTAACCTTTACTGATCAAATGTTGGACCAGTTGGCTAGGCATAAATACTACTGTTTGCTGGACGGATATTCGGGGTACAACCAGATAGTCATAGCTCCTGAGGATCAAGAAAAGACCACCTTCACATGCCCATACGACACCTTTGCATTCAGGAGGATGTCCTTTGGGTTATGTAACGCACCGACAACTTTTTAACGATGTATGATGGCCATCTTTTCAGACATGGTGGAGAGGAATGTGGAAGTTTTCATGGATGACTTCTCAGTTTATGGAAATACTTTTGATGCATGTCTTGAAAATGGTCATAGTTCTTAAACGATGTGTCAAAACCAACTTGGTGCTAAACTGGGAGAAGTGCCACTTTATGGTTGATGAAGGAATTATTCTGGGGCACAAAGTCTCTGCAAAGGGTTTAGAAGTTGATAGGGCAAATCTGGACACAATAGAGAATCTTCCACTACCGACTACAGTGAAAGGAAGCCGCATCTTTCTTGGACACGCCGGATTCTACCGAAGGTTCATTAAGGATTTCTCTAAGATTGCTAAACCACTATACAGTCTCTTAGAAAAAGATGTAGTTTTTAGTTTTGATGAAGAATGCATGTCAGCGTTTTAAGTGGTTGAAAAGAGATTGACTACAGCTCTCTTGATCGTAGCACCGGATTGGACAATGCCTTTTGAATTAATGTGCGATGCTAGCAATTATGTGGTAGGGGCTGTTTTGGATCAACGCTGAGAAAAGATATTCCATACCATATACTATGTAATTAAAACCCTCACGGATGCCCAATTGAACTATACAACCACCGAGAAGGAATTACTTGCAATAGTATATGCCTTTGAAAAATTCAGAGCTTATTTGATAGGAACAAAGGTGGTGGTATACACGGATCACTCGGTGATTCGTTATCTGATCACAAAGAAGGATGCTAAGCCTAGGCTCATTAGATGGATTCTAATCCTTCAGGAATTTGACTTAGAGATAAAGGATATGAAAGGGACAGAGAATCAAGTGGCAGATCATCTTTTGAGACTGGAAAATTTGGATAAGGACGGGGCAGCTAAATGTTTGATCAATGAATCATTTCTGGATGAACAACTATTTGGAGTAAAATTTGAGTTTCCATGGTATGCGGATTTTTCTAATTACTTGGTTAGCAATATCTTTCCCCTTGATTTAACACGACAACAAAAAAGAAATTTTCTACATGATGTCAAGTGGTACATGTGAGACAAGCCATATCTATTCAGACAATGTGCAGATAACATGATACGTAGATATGTGCCTTATAGTGAAGTGAAGAATATTTTGCACGAATGCCATTCAGCTGCGTATGGGGGACACTATTGGAGTGAGCAGAATGTGGCCAAGGTACTTCAGGCAGGATTCTATTGGCCTACTGTGTTCAAGGATGCTCACCAATTTGTAAAAAACTATGATAGATGCCAATCAAAGTAGTATGCACACAAGCTAATCATGTTTGATGATAAAGCATATACTTTGTAATAATCTTATTCATTTACTAATAATAAGTATTAAAGGCTTTTAATTATCTACATGATGCTGTTTTATAATATGTGATAAACCCATAGTTTTAAGCAATGCTTTTAGAATAATGATGATGATCATTCTAATGAGATCTAAATTCTTAGAAAGCTTAAAACTAAAATAGTTCCCAATCGTTGGATTACTAAATTGGGGATTAGTAAATCCAGATAGATTGGTACATGTGACGCCCCCAAAATAGGTCCATTCCACCCAACCCATTCTGAGTCGCCAAATACATGGTACAGAAATAACTACAACTTCAATAATACAAATGTCGTGTGAAATACAACAATACATACTGTGAGTTTAAATACAGATATTGCCGTCTAGACAATATCCACACGCAAATAAATCCCCATCATAATTATTGATACATTATTTTACAAAAATGGTGAGAACTACTAAACAACTCTCTAGAACCTTCATTCCATACCCCCACTCGATCCTCGCTATGTTCTCACCTCCGAGAGAAGAAAATGGAACAACAAGGAAAAGGGGTGAGCTCAACTAGCCCAAGAAAGAATATTATGACTAAGATAATATACAACAAATTATCGTTAGTCTTCAACAGGAAAAATCTAATAGAATACAATAGACAACAAGTTTTAGATCAACAAATGCAATGGAAATAAAGAATCCATTGAAGAGTCACGTAGAAAAGAATTCTACCGCCTTCTAAGGTTTAAAAGTCCATCATCAATATTTTATCCTCAGAATAACAATCAATATTCATCTTTGCACTATAGGCCAAAGATATTCATTTAAATCACCAATGGTCATGTTCATCTCAACACTGCTCATCTTTTGCACTACAAAGCCAAAGATATTCATCGCTTAATCGCTCATCTTTGCACTACAGTGCCAAAGATATTCATCAAGTATCACCATTAAGGACCGAGGATGATGAAAAATATTTTTAAGAACGAATCCAAAGGAGATAGAAGGACATATATTAGGGATTCGTATAACAGCTTTATCCAAGATCGATAATACTTCATAATAAACGATTTTGAGCGTAACTCAAAAATAATGATCAAAACATGGATACAATCAAAGATAGTAGCCAAAATAGACATCTTGGACAAAAAGAAAAATTTTCATTTTTCTATGAATAAAGTGTCGTGATTCGTGAATAAAGTCAGATACGTGAATAGTTTCAGATACGTGAATAGTAACCCCACACAAAAAAGATAGAAATTTCATAAAAAACATCTTCACGCTTCGAATAGAATAAGAATTCGTGAATAAGAACTCATGAATAAGAACTCATGAATAAGAACTCATGAATAAGAACCCTACATGAAAAAAGTTCCAAATTTGATAAAAAGTTCAACAAAGATTTTGGCATAATGATATTGAAGAAAATAATATCATTTGCAAAAAGAAATAACATCCTTACCTCAAAATAACCGTATTTCCGAATTGAATTTCTAATATAAGTCTCGATGTAAACTCTCACCGTATAAAGAATACTCAAAGTATACTCACAAGAATACGCCGATAATATAGAGAGAGAGAGAGAGAGAAAACTAGTTTCGTGTGTGATTTTCAATTCTAACTTAGCCCTCTATTTATAGAAAATGTTAGAACGCCAAAGGAGACTAAATTAATAAAATATATTATTATTTATTCCAAATTCCTACCGACATGTTTTGAAAACTCTAGCATGCCTTCTTTGGTCAAAAATATCAGCCACCCATGTGCCAACAACCACAAAAACGTTTTTCTTATATAAAATAATTAAAACTTCCAAAAATCAATTATTTCTAACTCCTAACTTCAATAATTCATGATAAATAGCCCTTTTGTCGAGAAAATTCAAATCTCATGCGATTGTTTTATAGGAAATTCAATTCTCTACAACTTTGCGTATGAAAGTTTTCCCAAATTCCAAATGTAAATTATCCAAATCCATAAATGAGCGATTTTATACTATAATCAATTTTCTATCAAGAATTGTGTCCACCCACACACAAAAACATATGTTAAACATTTAATGCCACAAAAATACTCTTCCTCCTCATATACTCATATATCCCACATTCATTGTAAAAATATCACCAATTAATATATTATTAAAATAATATATTTAAATGAATTATTTTATCGTAAAAAAGATAAAATATTAATTTTCAACAATTGTCACATTAAAAATTTTCTCCATCTATATCCACATAAAATAAATATTTTCTTTATCATAATAATCAATAATTAATTATTTAAAAATAATATTGCGTAATCACAAGATCGACAACCGTGCCGCTCCTGTGAAAGAGGGGCTTTCCAATAAGGATTTCTCCTTATCGCACGCAATTAGGTGACCAAACCTCTCTCGATGTAACTTTTTAGACATTGCCAATAATGTTATCTCGATAATATTATTCAAATAATATGAATTATTGATTTGATAATGGAAAATACCGTGTAATGACAATTATTGAAACAACAAAGAATACAAAATATCAACGCAAAGAATTATTGAATCAATAAAATATAATATTGAACAAAGAATTCATCGTAATAATTATTTAGTAGTGCCTTCTTACGTAAGGATCAATAATTCAATAATACTCAGGCAATACCGTAAAGCTACCGCAACAACCACGCCAGACATCAGTATTTGAACCACCGAGTAACCCAACAAAGGTTAATTCGGTAATAATTTACGTCGTTATTTATAAAAACACATACTTGTCGCTTTTCCTCATCCAATGCTATTCTCATATGGGGCCCACAAATGATCAAGGCTATCAGCATTTGGATATTCCCACAAAAAGAATATTCCACGACCAAACGAATATTACCAGACAATAATGAATATTTTATAACCACTTGCTTATTTTGTAAACTTTGCACATTTCACCCAAAGCATTATATCAAATTAACCCTTATTAATTTAGAATAATGAATAAAGGAAAATTCAATTTTATTTATAATAAGTTGGGGTCTTACAACCTCCCCTCCTTATGAAATTTCGTCCTCGAAATTGACGTACGTACCTGGTGTATCGAAAAGATGAAAATACCTCGCTTTCATTTCCGTTTCCAACTCCCAGGTCATTTCCTCAATAGCATGGTTTCTTCACAAAACTTTAACTTGTGGTATGACCTTCGTACGTAGCACATGCTTCTTCCTATCCAAAATCTTGACAGGTACCTCCTCGTATTTTAAGTCTTCGGATATCTCGTCTGGTTCTAACTCAATAATGTGGTTCGGTCGTCCACATATTTACGTAACATCGACACGTGAAAAACGCGGCGAACACGCCATATACTTGGCGGTAAAACGAGTCTATAGGCCATAGTTCCTATTCGATCGAGATTTTCAAATGGATTAATAAATCGAAGGTTTGAGCTTTCCTCACCTCACCGATTCTCGCTTTTAAAATAACAACTTCTTGCACCTCCTTCTTCAAATTCATCAGCTCCGGTGTGTAGCCTTAGCGATTTTAACTTTATCGATAAAAGTCGATTATACTCGTATATCATCACGTGGATACCTAGAGTTTTCATCTCCATCTCTAATATTTGTAAGTTATACTGAAATGAGTCTTTGACAATATCGTACTCGTGATCAGATACGATTTTTTTACTCAACACGCCACCTACCACGTTCGCTTTTCGAGATGGTATGGTCGTAACATGTGCTAAAATGAGTCTCTTCTTAAGTTCTTCAAGCTCTTCCCACATTCCGTGCTCCATTCAATTTTGTATCTCTACGAGTCACCGAGTTAATGGACTAGCGATTTGAGAAAATCTTTCCACGAATCTCCGATAATAACCAACTAAGCCTAAAAGCTACGATTTCGATTCTCGACTTAGGTTGCTCTCAACTCGTAACTCATATCCCAATCTTGGATAAAGACGTCACAATGACTCCTATCGGTTTACTACTTCATCGCAAATATGGCGCTCCCATGGAGAGTCCGCTTCTGTATTCCACAAAGGAAGTCACCAAATAAAGGCTCGTACTAACTCTTGATTTAGGTTTTTAACTCCTCAAGTTCAATAGAGCCATTCGATATGAGATTTTAGAAATGGGTTTTGTAACTTAGGATTCAAAGTCGATACAAAATTTAATATCGTGCTTTGGGAGTAAGCCAAGAAATTCTTTAGAAATACGTCGGGAAAATCAATAACAACAGAATATTATTCAAATCGACGTGTCTTTATTTAAATCCATAACATGGACTAAGAAAACTTGACATCCGTAATAAATGAATGACTTCATGGCTTGATATAAAAATGTTTGACTACAATGGTTTGATTGTTGAATTGAATAACAAAGTTGCTTAGGAATATGAAAACTAACAACCTTACGAAAAGCAATCAATTTGGCATGATGAGTAGTTAACCAATCAATCCCTAAAATCACAACAAAAGCAAGTATCTTTAAAGAGATAAGATCAACAGGTAATGTGATAGTGCTAACCTGAATCAAGCAAGATTTCCAAACAACGGATGTAATGAAAGTTTCTCATAACGGAGTCTCAATAAATAGGTCAAAGTCTAATTTCTCCGTAGTCAAGTTCAAACGTTGAGCGCAAGCAAGAGAGATAAAAGAATGGGTAGAACCAGTATCTAGTAAGGTATAAACTTCGCAAGAATGTATAATTCACTAACCCGTGCTAACTTCGTTCGGGTTCCTCGTATTTTGATCGGTCACGACAAACGCTCTTCCAAGAACCCGATTTCGACTTATCCGGATGTACTTGGAATCACCACTTCCGCTTAAACTTGGTTTCGCTTATAAGTACAATCTCGAGCGATGTGGCCTTCCTTTCCACAGTTGTAACATACCTTGGAATGTTGTGGGCAGTTTAAGGATATGTCCCTCCTTCCCAGATTTGTAACATACTGAATCTGGTGGTCTTTCTCCTCCTTGGAACCAACGCCATACTCTTTTGGCCGACGCCTTCACATGGTCGTTGTTGAATCTCCTCTTTTTAAAATCTCCTCTCGACTCGCTTCTTCTATTTTCATGGCCACGATTACCACCGTAGTGTGGTTACCGCCTTTGTCCGTATTCTTTCCTCCTCACCGGTTATCATCGCTTAAATGACTACCACAGTTGTGGTCCCCGGTTGAGTATACTCACTATCTCGCCTCTAATAATCGAGCCCTCGCTGACAACATCTAAATACAAAGAAAATTTATGAGAGATAAGGTATTGACGAATCTCCGGTTTTAGACCTCTCAGAAACATACGCGTCATTCGTTCCTCATTCTCCACCAAATGAGGCGCAAACCTGGATAATTCTGCGAACCTTGCCTCATATTGAGACACCATCATGTTGTTCTATTCGAGTCTAATAAACTCTACCTCCTTCATATGATGAATACTTTCCGAAAGTACTTGTCATTGAACAGTTCAAAATCTTTCCCAAGACATGTTGAGTGCATCCGGTCGGAGTACGCTTCACGATTTCCACCAAGAATCGCTTCACCACGAAACATAAAGGTGGCGAATGGAACCTTCATTCTCCGTGCACCCCAAGACATCAAATATCTTGGTAATTTGCTTGACCCACGTTTCTGCCTTGATCGAATCCGGCTTTCCATGGAAATCTGGTGGTCCCAACTCTTTGAATTGTTTGGCCATGACAAACCGCGCATTACTATCATTTCCACCCGAATTTTATACACGAGTCTCCCTCGTCTGATTTTGCATGAACTGCAAAAAGCTTCTAAACATCCCGTCGTTCATCATCTGCTCAGTGGCGTTGTTCACAGGAGGAACATTGCCACTGTTGCATCGTTCTCCTCGTTGGTGAGTACCGGCGCTCCACAGTCATTTACTCCATCATTAATATTCTCAATCGACATTCTCAAATATCACATAAAACAAGGGTTAATTAAACAAATTAACATGTCACATAATATCCCTATATTATGACTGACCAACAAAAGCTTTTAGGTAGGACACACTAGCGAAGGATTTACTCTGCCTCTCCCTCCTAGTTCTATTCCCCGATATCTCGCCAGAGATCATATCCCTAAGCTCTGATACCAACCGTGACGCCCCCAAAATAGGTCCATTCCACCCAACCCATTCTGAGTCGCCAAATACATGGTACAAAAATAACTACAACTTCAATAATACAAATGTCGTGTGAAATACGACAATACATACTGTGAGTTTAAATACAAGATATTGCCGCCAGACAATATCCACACGCAAATAAATCCCCATCATAATTATTGATACATTATTTTACAAAAATGGTGAGGACTACTAAACAACTCTCTCTAGAACCTTCATTCCATACCCCGACTCGATCTTGCTATGTTCTCACCTCCTGAGAAGAAAATGGAACAACAAGGAAACTAGCCCAGTAAAGAATATTATGACTAAGATAATATACAACAAATTATCGTTAGTCTTCAACAGAAAAAAATCTAATAGAATACAATAGACAACAAGTTTTAGATCAACAAATGCAATGAAATGAAGAATCCATTAGAAGAGTCACGTAGAGAAAGAATTCTACCGCCTTCTAAGGTTTAAAAGTCCATCATCAATATTTTATCCCCTCAAATAACAATCAATATTCATCTTTTTGCTACTATAGGCCAAAGATATTCATTTAAATCACCAGTTGGTCATGTTCATCTCAACACTGCTCATCTTTGTACTACAGGCCAAAAGATATTCATCGCTTAATCGCTCATCTTTGCACTACAGCCAAAGATATTCATCAAGTATCACCATTAAGGACCGAGGATGATGAAAATATTTTAAGAACGAATCCAAAGTGAGATAGAAGGACAAATATTAGGGATCCGTATAACAACGGTTTATCCAGATCGATAATACTTCATAATAAACGATTTTGAAGCGTAACTCAAAAATAACGATCAAAACATGGATACAATCAAAGATAGTAGCCAAAATAGACATCTTGGACAAAAAGAAAAATTTTCATTTTTCTGTGAATAGTGTCGTATACGTGAATAGTAAGGCCGATATCGTGAATAAGTAACCCGACATAAAAAGATAAAAATTTCACAAAAAACATCTTCACGCTCGTGAATAAGAATCGAATAATAACTCGTGAATAGTAACTCATGAATAGAAACTCGTGAATAGTAATTCATGAATAGTAACCCGATACATGAAAAAGTTCCAAATTTGATAAAAAGTTCAACAAAGATTTTGGCATAATGATATTGAAGAAAATAATATCATTTGCAAAAAGAAATAACATCCTTACCTCAAAATAACCGTATTTCCATTGAATTTCTAGATAAGTCTCGATGTAAACTCTCGCACCAGTATAGCAATACTCAAAGTATACTTACAAGAATACGCTTCGATAATATAGAGAGAGAAAAGAGAAAAACTTAGTTTCGTGTGATTTTCAATTCTAACTTAGCCCTCTATTTATAGGAAAATGTTAGAACGCCAAAAGGAGACTAAATTAATAAAATATATTATTATTTATTCCAAATTCCTACCCACATGTTTTGAAAACTCTAGCATGCCTTCTTTGGTCAAAAACATCACCACCCATGTGCCAACAACCACAAAAAGGTTTTTCTTATATAAAATAATTAAAACTTCCAAAATCAATTATTTCTAACTCCTAACTTCAATAATTATTGATAAATAGCCCTTTTGTCGAAAATTGAATCTCGCTTTGTTTTATAGGAAATTCAATTCTACTACAACTTTGCGTAAGGAAGTTTTTCTAAATTCCAAATGTAAATTATCCAAATCCATAAATGAGCGATTTTACGATACTATAATCAATTTTCTATTAAGAATTGTGTCCACCGACACACAAAACATATGTTAAATATTTAATGCCACAAAAATACTCTTCCTCCTCATATACTCATATATCCCACATTCATTGTAAAAATATCACTGCTAATATATTATTAAAATAATATATTTAAATGAATTATTTTATCGTAAAAAGATAAAATATTAATTTTCAACAATTGTCACATTAAAAATTTTCTCCATCTATATCCACATAAAATAAATATTTTCTTTATCATAATAATCAATAATTAATTATTTAAAATAATATTGCGTAATCACAAGATCGACAACCGTGCCGCTCCGGAGAGAGGGGGCTTTCCAATAAGGATTTCTCCTTCTTTTGCTGCCAAGCAATTAGGTGACCAAACCTCTCCTTGATGTAACTTTCTAGACATTGCCAATAATGTTATCCGATAATATTATTCAAATAATATGAATTATTGATTTGATAATGGAAAATACCGTGTAATGACAATTTTTGAAACAACAAAGAATACAAAATATCAACGCAACAATTATTGAATCAATAAAATATAATATTGAATAAGAATTCATCGTAACAATTATTGAGTAGTGCCTTTTTACATAAGGATCAATAATTCAATAATACTGTGCAATATCGTGTGCTACTATGCAACCACGCGTATTACTGTATTTTAACCACCAGGCAACCCAACAGTGTTAACGGTAACAATTTACGTCGTTATTTATAAAAACACATACTTGTCGTTTTCCTCATCCGACAGTTATTCTATTATGGGGCCCACAAATGACTGCGCAGTCGTACGGATATTTTCGACAAAAAGAATATTCCACGACCAAACGAATATTCCCCGACAATAATGAATATTTTATAACCACTTGCTTATTTTGTAAACTTTGCACATTTCACCCATAACCAAAGCATTATATCAAATTAACCCTTATTAATTTAGAATAATGAATAAAGGAAAATTCAATTTTATTTATAATAAGTTGGGGTCTTACAGTACATACGGTGCTTGCTCATTGGATGAGGATGATTGATCTCATGATCATTTGTGTGGAGACACTAAAGCAAGTATGTAGGTGCTTATTAGAGAATAAGTTCACTGAACATGGCTCGCTAATGAATACCTAATGGAGTTTTACTTGCCTGTCAATAGGAATTCCTGTAGTGATAGTAATACAAGCGATCCTTAGACTTGAGATCATCATAGTATCTTGTGTATGATGAGTTATACTTTGACTTATTCCTTAAGACCCTTATAGTATATCAAAGGGTATGCTTGGGTATAATAAGTTGTACATGGAGATAATGTATGATCAATAAAGAATCTACCACTTCTAGTAAAAGAAGAGAAATGTCCTATGTGATTCGATAAATAACAACTCAGTAGTCCTTGGCCAAGGCAGGATGAAATTAGAAAGGAGTTTCTAATTTGCATTATTTGGAGTTGTGCATTTAAGAGTCAAAATACATATAATTAAATAAAATAAGACTTGACAGAAATTCCATGTCTTATATTTAATTGGGACATTGTATGGTGGAAGGATTGAATTGTACGGTAACTATTTACTCAAAGGTTATTTTATGATTAATGTTAAAATCTATATTATCTGGAAAATCGTTGATCGCTAGGGAGGCTTATCCCTATTGTAGAATAAATATTATTTATTTAAATAAATTAATAGTTTAATTTATTTATTTAAATAAGATTAGAATTGTTCTAATTGATTTATTCATAACCGATTTAATATGGAGAACCTAAAGGGTCACACCATAAAAGAAAGAATAATTATTTAAGAAGTTAATGGCATAATCGTAATAATAATTAAGTATATTTAATTTAATCTATGGTGATAGAATAAATTAAATAGCTTAATATTTATTATTTAATATTTTGAAAATATTAAATATAAATAAATAAGACGAGTCTTATTATTATTATTACTATTATTATTATTTAATTCCTAAAGGAGTTTGGGAATTAATTAATAAAAGTACTCTCAAATATCCTAATAGGATTAGGAGGCAAATTAATTAAAAGAGTTTAATTAATTATCCCTAATAATATTAGGGAGCTTAATTAATTAAAAGAATTTAATTAATTAAATAAAATCCAATTTCTTAATTGTTAAGGAGGGTTGCCTACATCTATAAATAAGATGAGTCTTATTATGGGTGAAAGGGGTTGTTGATTTTTACAACATATGTAATTCCAATAGTTGGGAGAGTACGCCTTTTTTATAGAGATAGAAAACTAGGGTTTTGTCAAACACTCATCTTCTTGAATTCTTCTTCTTCCTTGGTGGATCACCTCTAGAGGCCAAACACTTGGGTGGCTAATGTTGATCAAAGGAAGGAACCAAACCCGGTGGATTCAAGTTGAACGCGAAAAGGATTGGAGGTGAATTTGTACTTGAGGAAACTCGGATCTTCAAGGGTATGATTCTTGTTCTTTCTTTTTTGTTTAATTAATAATTGTGCATAAAGGGTGATCCGGGTATATGGTTTGTAAAAAATTTTAAAACTCTGATTTTTACACGTTTCCGCTAATTTTGTGCAATTTGATTGCGTTCATGAATATTACAAACCTAACAGTGGCATCAGAGCCAAACCTTTATGCGAATTATTAATTGTTTGATTTAATATGTATGTTGATATGTGTTTAGAACAATTTAATTGGGCATAATTTTATTGTATAAAATTTATTAAAAAAAATGGCAAAATTCGTTTTTGCTTTCTACTGTCTAAAAATTAATCGTTAATCAGATATATATATATATATATATATATATATATATATATATATATATATATATATATATATATATATATATATATAATGGTGGTGTTTTTGATTCTTCTTGCTAAGGGGCTAGCAGCTTATCAAGGGAAGTTAACAGGATAAATGGTCTTTAATATATATATATATATATATAGGAGGATCTCCAATCTATTAAATAAGCGGATTAATGAGCGGACCAAGGCAAAAAAACACATGCCGGGTTTAACCCGTGCATGTTTTATGATTAAACCCACCAGTGTGTTTTTTGCCTTGGTCCGCTTCATTGTCCGCCCGCTTTTAAACTATTCATATATATATATATATATATATATATATATATATATATATATATCCTTAATAATTTTATAATTAAAATAAAAGTTTATTTTAATCTTAAAATAAAAGTTTATTTTAATATTAAAATAAAAAGGTTTATTTTAATTTTAAAATTGAATTTCATGCTAACTAATTAGAGTTGGAATTGGATTCCATGATAACTAATTGGAGTTGAAATTAGATTCTATGTTTCCTTAAATAAAAGAGTTTATTTAGATATGAAATAAGATTTCATATTATTCAAAATAAAGGAGTTTATTTGTGAATAGGAAAAAGAATCAGTCTTTCCTTAAATAAAAGAGTTTATTTAGATATGAAATAAGATTTTATATTATTCAAAAATAAAAGAGTTTATTTGTGAATAGGAAAGAGAATCCATATTTCCTTAAATAAAGGAGTTTATTTAGATATGAAATAAGATTTCATATTATTCAAAATAAAGGAGTTTATTTGTGAATAGGAAAGAGAATTCATGTTTCCTTTAATAAAGGAGTTTTTTTACATGGAATTGGATTCCATAATTAATTAAAATAAAGGAGTTTATTTTGATTAAAGATTTTGATTAAAATAAAATAGTTTATTTTATTCAAAATTGGATAAATTAAAATAAAATAGTTTTATTTTAATTTAAATTTGAATTAAAATAAAGGAGTTTATTTTGATTCAAAATTAGATTTTATACTAACTAAATTTGTCCATTAAATGATATCAATATATATATATATATTTGAATGCTTATTATTCATGAGATGAATGTCATTTATTGATGCATATTGTGATGTAATGATAATA
The DNA here is from genome assembly GCA_020205605.1 of Panax ginseng. NCBI lineage: Eukaryota > Viridiplantae > Streptophyta > Magnoliopsida > Apiales > Araliaceae > Panax > Panax ginseng. The sequence goes on from CM035135.1 coordinate 29,673,571, forward strand.
AATGGGATTGATTATGGACTATCGACCAATGTGATTGGATTTTATTTTAGTTGGATGCATGAATGTATGGGTTTTATTAAATGGGGTCTGCATGACTTTCGCCTTCTAATTTTTCTTAATGTAAATTCTATCTCCTCCCATGTACTTCCCTCGATCACGATCAATGTTTCTATTTATTTTAAATAGTTTTGTAATAGGAATAGTTAGAATTAATTTTGAAGAATTGAAGATCAAGGAACAAGGAGCGCGTGAAGACCCGTTTGTAATGGAGCCCGGGTTTAAATGTAATAGTTATATTTAAATTTTAATTCTTGCACCCTTAGGGTTTGATCTTTTGGTTCACTTGGTGGCTCTAGTGAACCAAACTAGAATAAAAGTCCATAATTAATCTAGGTAGAATATAGTATTCTATATGTGCATGCTTATACTATAAATATTATATATTATGCAAACATGCTTCGCATGTTAATTAATATGACGCGTATTTTATATATATATGTGCATGTGAGCTAAACAAGATGAGACAAATTAATAACAAACCCCTCAAATATTTTATATTAAGTTGTAACGCTCAAAGATATTTGGAATATCGAACGTCGCCTTTCTAGCATGATAGAAACAATAAATAGAGAGTATTGAATATTTAATATGAGTTTGTTGTGCACACACAAGGCAAGTATTAAATATTTAAGATGTTGTTTTATTACATATGATGTTTATAAGGAATTGAACATTATTGCTTTGCTTTGTTGTGCACACACAAGGGTCAGTAGTTTTCTCTTCACTTATATGAAAATGTTGGGTCTGACTTAACTTAAATCATTTTAGTTCGGATGTGCACACACTTAACCATTATGATTTAAGAGGCAAAATACAAGGAGTTACATAGTTGATGTAATTGACAAGAGTTGTCTACCTATTTATTTATATATAGTTTGTTGTGCACACACAAGGCTATATACATTTGAAATGGGATCCTTATTCTCACTAGCATATATCTTTAATTAGATATTTCCAACTATATATATTGAGGGTAATATAGTTTGAAGAAAATAGTGGGAGATACCAATTTAAAACAAGACCTAATTTATTTTGGTAATTAATAAAAGAATGTATGTTAAAATGTTGTTAATTACAAATTCATTTACAGAATTTTACAATGTCTAAATTACTATCACTGCAAAGCATATTAGATGCTATTTAACCGGACCAAATTAAATGGATTGGTTAAGAAAATTGAGAATAGTTCTCATGGCTGAAAAGTTATCTTATGTCCTTAATACGCCTATCCCTGCAATGGTTGCAGACAATGCCTCTGAGGAAGATATTGCTACTTTTAGAAAGTGGCAAGATGATGCACAGTTGGCTCAATGCATCATGCTTGTATCCATGAGTAACAAGCTTCAAATAAGATGAAACTATGGATACTCTTACTATATTCCTGCACATCAAGTAGTTGATGGTGAGGAAAGTAGGATTGATAGATATCAGATATCTAAGGAGCTCTTCCGATCTAGAATGACCGAAGGCACTACAGTACAGACACATGTCCTAATGATAATCAACTTGATTGATTAATTAGGACAACGAGTTTTGTCATGGATGGAGAGTTGAGCCAAGATTTGATTTTGCACTCACTTTCGGACTCTTTTCATAATTGTTGGGAATTTTTCATATGAGTAAGCTAAATATCAGCCTCGCTGATTTGCTTAACATTTGAAAAATGTTGAGAGTCACTTTCCAACCAAGAAAGATCATGCCTTACTGGTAGGGGCCAAAGGATCTTCTAAAAAGAAGAACGATTCAAGGAAGGTAAATAGAAAGGCAAAAATAAAGGATAATAAGAACAAAACTGATACGGATTGCAAAGGAGTTTGCTTCCACTGCAATAAGCCTGGACACTGGAAAGAAACTGCGAGAAGCATCTTGCAGAGGCTGCTAACCAAAGAAGCTTAGTGAAGTTTCAGTTACAAATACAAATTTGTTCATGATTTAAAATAAATTTTTCTTTAAGTCAAGGTTCTACTTGGGTATTGGATACCGACTTTGGTTATCATAAATATAGATTTATGAAGGGACCAAGCAGAAGTAGAAAGCTAAACAAAGATAAGTAATCCTATGTATGGAAAATGAAGCAAAGGTTACTGCATCATCCATAGGAACTTATAGTTTAGCACAGCCTACGGGCAAGTCTATTAAGTCAATAAGTTGTTATTGTATTCCAATTCTTGTTAGAAACATTATTTTCATTTTATTGTTGGACAATAAATTTTTTGGTATTATATTTAAGAACAATTGTTGTTCTATTTATAATAATAATGTTTTGTATAGAACTGGAATATTACTTAATGGATTTTGTATACTTGACTTACGTGAAAATAATTTTGCATATTGAACAAATTAGTATAAGAAAAGGAGATGATCATTCAAAGAGTTGAATGTGTGTATTTGTTGAATACAAGTATGAATTATTTGAAAGGTTCAAAGAATTCGTAAAGTGAAACAAATTGGCAAAGTATTAAGATTCTTTGATTAGATTAAGGAATAAATACTTGTGCAATAAGTTTCTAGATCATCTCAAATGGTTTTTTCATAATGGACGCCTCCTGATATGTAATAATTGATTGATGTATCTGAAAGGAAAAATCGTACCTTGTTGGACATGGTGCGGTCCATAATGATTTTACCGACATTCCAGTATCCTTCTAGGGTCATGTCCTAGAAATGGCTACATATCTACGAAAAAGGTAACCTCAAAATCCAGCCCCAAGACTCCATAAAAGTTATGGACAGGGAGGATTCCTAATCTTAAGTATGTTAAGATAAGGGGTTGTCCAACTTATGTGAAAAGGTTTCAAAGGATAAGCTTGGGACAAGATTTGACAAGTGTCGATTTGTGGGACATCCTAAAGTAAGTTTAGGGTATATGTTCTATAATCTTACTTAGCAAAAAGGTGTTTGTTGCAAAACACGCCGCTTCTAAGATAAAGGTGGGGCTAGTGGGGCTGGGAGGATAATAGATCTTGAAGAGTTCAAAACCACAAAACACTATAAGTCAAATAAGAGGAACTTGTAGATGTAATTTATTGTACCACAAATCGAATCATAACCGAATAGTACCAAGATACCTGGAGGTATGAATTCATCATGGATGATGATGATGAGGTACGATCATAGAAGATGATGATCCAGCTTATATACGATGAGGTAAGAGTTGTAGACAGTCGGAGAAATGGATTGAAGCAATCTTCTCAAAATGGAACATTCATTTTGATATGATAATCAAAAGAGTTTGATTTTATCAAAATAAGAATGAACCTAGTGTGTACAAAAGGGTCAAGGGGAGCGCCAGACATTCCTAGTATTATATGTTGATATACTATAGATACGTAATGACATGCCAATGCTAATCAAGAAAGATAAAGTGATTCAAACATTCTTCCATGAATGATTTGGGAAGAGCTCGACTTAACCCAATGAACGTATATTCATTTGATGTTAAAGTTGTTTAGCATGGCAAACTCCAAGAGATGTCTCATATTGATGAGCTATGGAGTGTATCTCTCTTAATAGTCCTCACAGACTCCTGAAAAGAGAGATCGCATGAGTGACAATCATGTATGCAATGAAATATACGAGACCTGATGATGATCGGTCATATTCTGGAGAAGATCACTGTAAGACAGTGAAAAACATCTTAAAGTACTTAACTGGAACTAAGGATGTGATCATATTCATGGTGGGTCTAAATTAAAACTAGAGGGCTTAACAGACTCAAGTTTTTTAGACAGACCAAGACGACAGAAAATCCACTTTAAGGTAAAGGGTTACCTTGAACAATGGTGCAGTGAATTGGAAAGGTTCCAAACAGCAAAGAGTTGCTGGTTTAGTAATAAAGACAAAGTATATAGCTATAAATGAAGCTGCAAGTTGATTGTTTGGATGAAAAGTTCATTACAAAACTAGGAATAGTTCCTAAGTCTCATCTTGGATCTAAACATGTGTTGTGGCACTTTCATTTGATTATAAGAATCATTGAAAGATGGGAAATCACTATAGAGATAGTGAACTCTCAAGAACAACATTACATATCCATTTACCAAAGCTTATCCAATGTTGCAGGATAATCGCCACTTAGAGAAGAAGAGTAGTATGAGATACCACGACGATCGGCTTTAGTGCAAATGGGAGATTGAAAGTAGTATGCACACAAGCCAATCATGTTTGATGATAAAGCATATACTTTGTAACAATCTTATTCATTTACTAATAATAAGTATTAAAGGCTTTTAATTATCTACATGATGTTGTTTTATAATATGTGATAAACCCATAGTTTTAAGCAATGCTTTTAGAATAATGATGATGATCATTCTAATGAGATCTAAATTCTTAGAAAACTTAAAACTAAAATAGTTCCCAATCGTTGGATTACTAAATTGGGAATTAGTAAATCCGGATAGATTGGTACATACGTTGCTTGCTCATTGGATGAGAATAATTGATCTCATGATCATTTGTGTGGAGACACTAAAGCAAGTATTTAGGTGCTTATTAGAGAATAAGTTCACTGAACGTGGCTCGCTAAGGAATATCTAAAGGAGTTTTACTTGCCTGTCAATAGGAATTCCTGTAGTGATAGTAGTACAAGTGATCCTTGAACTTGAGATCATTATAGTATCTTGTGTATGATGAGTTATACTTTGACTTATTCCTTAAGACCCTTAGGGTATATCAAAGGGTATGCTTGGGTATAATAAGTTGTACATGGAGATAATGTATGATCAATAAAGAATCTACCACTTCTAGTAAAAGAAGAGAAATGTCCTATGTGATTCGATAAATGACAACTCAGTAGTCCTTGGTTAAGGCGTAATGAAATTAGAAAGGAGTTTCTAATTTGCATTATTTGAGTTGTGCATTTAAGAGTCGAAATACATATAATTAAATAAAATAAGACTTGACAGAATTCCATATCTTATATTTAATTGGGACATCAGTATGGTGGAAGGATTGAATTATACTAGAACTATTTACTCAAAGGTTCTTTTATGATTAATGTTGAAATCTATATTATCTGGAAAGTCGTTGATCGCTAGGAGGCTTATCTCTATCAGAGAATAAATATTATTTATTTAAATAAATTAATAGTTTAATTTATTTATTTAAATAAGATTAGAATTGTTCTAATTGATTTATTCACAACCGGCTTTAATATGGAGAACCTAAAGGGTCACATCATAAAAGGAAGAATAATTATTTAAGAAGTTAATGGCATAATCGTAATAATAATTAAGTATATTTAATTTAATCTATGGTGATAGAATAAATTAAATATCTTAATATTTATTATTTAATATTTTGGAAATATTAAATATAAATTAATAAGAGGAGTCTTATTATTATTATTACTATTATTATTATTTAATTTCTAAAGGAGTTTGGAAATTAATTAATAAAAGTACTCTCAAATATCCTAATAGGATTAGGAGGCAAATTAATTAAAAGAGTTTAATTAATTATCCCTAATAAGATTAGGGAGCTTAATTAATTAAAAGAATTTAATTAATTAAACAAAACCCAATTTCTTAATTGTTAAGGAGGGTTGCCTACATCTATAAATAAGAGGAGTCTTATTATGGGTGAAAGGGGTTGTTGACTTTTACAACATACGTAATTCCAATAGTTGGGAGAGTACGCCTTTTCTATAGAGATAGAAAACTAGGGTTTTGTCAAACACCCATCTTCTTGAATTCTTCTTCTTCCTCGTGGATCACCTCAGAGGCCAAACACTGGGTGGCTAACGCCGATCAAAGGAAGGAACCAAACCCATGGATTCAAGTTGAACGCGAAAAGGATCGAGGTGAACTTGTACCGAGGAAGCTCGATCTTCAAGGGTATGATTCTTGTTCTTTCTTTTTCGTTTAATTAATAATTGTGCATAAAGGGTGATCCGGGTATATGGTTTGTAAAAATTTTTAAAACTCTGATTTTTACACGTTTCCACTAATTATGTGTAATTTGATTGCGTTCATGAATATTACAAACCTAACAGCCAAAGGGTGGGAAATATAAAAAAAAGGAATGAGATGCCGCTCAACACGATCATGGAAGTCGAGGTTTTTGATGTTTGGGGGATGGACTTTATGGGACCTTTTCCGCCTTCATTCTACTAGTCATGGATTACGTGTCAAAGTGGGTTGAAGCCGTAAAACTCCCTATGAATGATGCCAAAGTGGTTCTAAAGTTTCTACAAAAGAATATCTTCATAAGGTTTGGCACGCCAAGAGCAATCATAAGTGACGAGGGAAGTCACTTCTGCAATAGGTCATTTACAACTCTCTTGGTGAAGTATGGAGTTAATCATAGGGTTGCTACATCTTATCAACCCCAAATGAGTGGTAAAGCTGAGGTTTCCAACCAAGAGGTGAAGAGAATTTTAGAGAAGGTGGTAAATTCGAGCAGAAAAGATTGGTCTCTAAAGTTAGATGATGCGTTATGGGCTTATAGGATAGCCTACAAGACACCAATTGGGATGTCTCTATATCAGTTGGTCTACAAAAAAGCGTGTTACCTCCCAGTGGAATTACAGCATAAGGCGTACTGGGCCATTCAGAAACTCAATTTTGATCAAACAACTGCAGGAGAAAAGATGTTACTCTAATTGAATGAACTCAATGAATTTTGACTGCAAGCCTATGATAACTCAAAACTATACAAAGAGAAAGTCAAGAAGTCGCACGACCAAAAGATTATGCAGAGAAAGTTTGAACTAGGACAATCTGTGTTACTATTCAACTCACGACTGAGATTGTTCCCTAGAAAGCTCAAATCCCAATGGTTGGGGCCATTCACGATCAAGACTGTTTTCCCACATAGTGCCGTTGAACTGTATAGTAGAAATCCACTCGAGACATTCAAGGTCAACGGGCAGCGGTTAAAGCATTACTAGGGTGACGACATCGACAACGAAGTCACTGCAATCACACTTGCCTATACGCCATGAACAGGGAGTAGTAAGGCTGAAAGACTCAAAAACAAGCACTCATTGGGAAACAACCTAATTTTCTTTCCATTTACAGTATTTTTGTGTTATGTTATTCATTTCGTAACTTAGTTCATAATTCTATTAGTGCATAGATCATTCACGTATAATTCTTAGTTAGTTAGTTTCTTATTTTTAGTGATTCGATCATACTTACTCACACTCTATTCTTTTATCTCATATTTAGTGTTCTTATGGATTTCAGGTACTTAGGATATTATTGGACATACGTACGAGGAGAAGAAATTGAAAAATCAAAGTTCTATACAGAAGAGACCCCCCACCCTACCGAGGGGGGTCTTTTTGTCCATGCCATTTTGCGCCTATATATAGATAAATACCTACAGCAAAATACGGAATTTTTTTTAAAAAAAAACTGCAGAATAGGATTTCATCTAACTTCTCCACTTCTTTCTCTAATAACCGACCCTCATACTCCCATACACCCATAAACTTGCTACACCTATCTCCATTAACCTACGAATTTAACTACCACTATCACTCTCTATAAATACAAACCCTAAATCCTCAATTCCATCCCACATTACTCTACATCCAACTTTCAAATTCAGTCATCGAAAAGCTAGGGTTCACCAAGTTCGGATTTGATAGCAACAAGGAAGGGGAAAAACTTCAAATTGGCATCACCTACTACAAATATCTCATTCAATTCGGAGGAAATTCAGTGGGTAAGTTCCTACTTTCAGTTTTTCATCACAAGTTTGGATTACAGTGTTCATATTTGGGGTTTTGTGAGTGGGCGCACACCAAGTGCTTGTATTATTTCCAAAGCAAAGTATAGAGGGAAATTATGACTACAATTGAATGACATGGCACTTAATACACCATCGAAGCGCCAAAGAGGCGAAGGTTAATGTTTTTCACCACCCACACAAGCTTTTGACAGACAGAAGTTTATAAGTGCCAACGCCGCTGACAAATATGACTACTTAGTGCCCAAAACACTAAATCCTGAGCGAGGATTGGCACCAGATTCTTTTGATTGGCATATGTGTCAAAAAATACATGACCGGGGCTGGGAGATGCTCACAGATGATCCTGACCCAGCGATAGTAAACGTGGTGAAAGAATTCTATGCTAATGCTGAGGATATGGCGCCATACAGGGCATTTGTGAGGGGTAAACAGGTTCTATTCAGTCCAACCACCATCAACGAGTGCTACAGCCTGCGAGCCCCTGCCACATGCCAATATACTCAGCTATGTGATAACAATCCCGATTATGACCAGATTTTGACTGAGATATCTAAACTGGGCACAATTTGGGTTAAAGGAAGGAAGGGTGGAACGATTTTCCTCAACAAGGACCTCAGTTTATACGGGAAGATATGGTACGCGTTTCTATGTGCGAAGCTATTTCCATCAACGCATACCAGCGAAGTAATGAGGGAAAAAGTGTTGTTATTATATGCCATCGTGAAGGATTTCTACATCGATATTGGCTCCATCATCAGCTTTTCTATACATCGTTGTCTGCGCAGGCTGTTCTCAAGTAGGCTGCCACACCCATCACTCATATGTGGGTCAGGTTTCAGAAATGGTGTGTGCGTTGGTTAGGTGAACTCAGACAAAAGAACCCCTTCAAATTATTAGACCACAAAATGATAGCTCGATATTCAGTATGGCCTGGAGGGAGTCTCATCCACGAGGTGTCGGTTTTATATTTCCTGTGGCTTCTGAGGAAGAAGAGGTTGAGGACACCTCGGAGGATGAGGATTTTCGAGTTGATGAGGTCCCATGTGATGATGAGACTGCGGGGAGTAGCAGGTTGGGCAAGTTCATGTTCAGTAATCAATTTCGCAGTCTCCAGCGCCATATTAATGATCGAGACAAAGAAGCCAACAGAAGAATGCGACGACTAGTAGCTAGGCAGGACCATATGTTCAACACCATGAACCCATCCTTTGCATCTTTGAATGCATCTTTACAGAGTCTAAATCTCGCCGCCGCCACTCGGGCCAAATGCTGATGCCCGATCCTATGCCACAAGCACCTCCATCCGATTCGCATACCTGGAGCCACCGAGTTTATGTTCAAAGGCCACCATCACCACCATCACCACCGCAAGCTTAGTAGGATATAGGGAAGTCCTCTGTTATTTTATTGCTCTATATTTACAATGAGGACATTGTAATTGTTAAGTTTGGGGGATATTAGTTTTAATTTCATTTTGATATGTATATTAGTTTGCATATGTTAGTTTATTTAGTTTTCATATTTAATTTATATCATGTATGTTTGCATTCATGTAGTTGCATGTAGTTTAAATTTGCATAGTAGTTTACTTTAATAGTTTAATGTAATTAGTTTCTTGTTCTGTTCATAAAAAACTTGGTCTGATCGCGCCGTAGATAAAGTTGTAACCGAAGTAGACCAAGAAGGGAGTGGAATGATGATGACCGGGCACTCTTTGAAAATTGAAAATTTTCAAAAATAGTAGTTAGTTTATTGTGTTTATGTTGCATTTAGTTTATGTTGCATGTTTCCAGTTGTTAGATAGTTACAGTTTATTTTGGCCAATGATGAGATTGGAATTACATAGACAAGTATGGTAGTGATTATTAAGGCTTTGATGTGATTTCCTGTTATGAATTGAATCTTTTTCTGTTTGAAACTGGTGTAAAAAGGATAGCACATTAAGAAAAGCTATTTTGCCTGATTGAGTCTAAATTGACATATAATGGAACTCTAGAGGATAATGCTAGTTTAAATAAAAGAAAGACAAGAATAGGCAGAGATGGCTAAGATTAGACAAGAACCTAAGTTTGGGGGAAAATTGGGGATATATAAGCTATAAAAAAAAGAAAAAGAAGAAAAAAAATAGTAAGAATAAACATCGAGGTTAGTCTAGTCATGTGACCTTTGTTACTTGAGTAAGTACGCCCAAGGGGATGTCTCTACACCTAGCGCCCTAAAGCCTTACGGTTTGGGAGTCGTTGGTTGAAAGCTCGCTAAGGGGTAAAATTGAAAAGCCTAAGAAGACTACACATTACACATCCATGAGGAAAATAAAAAGTGAAAAATGGGTACAAGAGCAGAAAGCCCCCGTACATAAAAAATGAAGCATAAGTATCCCATTTTGACCCTCGATAGTGGTAACTGTTTGATTTTAGTTAGATTTAGACTATTTTTGGATGTCTTAAGTTTATATTGTATGATACCTTCAAAGAGACCTATTATGTGTTATATTTGACTTTATATCAATTAGCATGGTTGTTGAGCACACACGTACTATATCAGTTAGAACAGTTTAAGATATGTTAATTGACTTGGAAGTTATTAATTTTCCTTGATATGACATGCTATTGTGTTTACTTGATTTCTTTGAGATTGGTTGAATGGAATTTACTGTGACGCCCCCAAAATAGGTATACATCACCCATCTTGAGTCGCCAAATACATGGTACAAAATACAAATAAAAACTTAATTATACAACTGTCGTGTAAAATACGACAAAACATATGCTGTGAGTTTTAATACAAATATTGTCATCTAGACAATATCCACACTCAATGGAGTCCTCATTACATTTATTATCACACTATTTTATAGAATAGTGAGGACTACTATGACACAATCTCGAACCATCACTCCGTTCTCCGACTAGTCCCGGCTACGTTCTCATTTCTTAAAGAGAACAATGAAAGCAAAAGGGTGAGCTCAACTAGCCCAGTAAGAAATATTATGACTAAGATAATGCAGGATAAATTATCATTAGCCTTCAATAATGTTAAACTGATAAAATACAATAGACATCAAGTTTAACTACAGCGAAATAAGCAATCCATTAAAAGAGTCAAGTAGAGCATGATATCTACTATCTTCTATGTTTTAAAATGTTTTCATCAATTTTTATCGCTGAGACTCAGCTTAATAAATAAACCACATCATTGAATCATCCCTGCACTATGGGCCAAGGATATTCATTAAATCATCAATGGTCATGACTATACCGAATAATCCCTGGTCATAATCATACCAAAAATTGACCATCAATGCACTACAAGCCACTGAGGACTTTTACCACATCATTTATAACATTACAGGTCATGATTATACCGAATGATCCCTGGTCATAATCATACCAAGTCCATCTATGCACGTAAGCCAAAGATGACTTTCATCACAATATAAGCATGAGGATGATGACAATGATATAAGCATTAATCAAACGAAAACAAGGATAAATATTAAAGACTTTAAATTTATCCAAATATTATCAATCACTTAATAAACTCAGAATCTAATATTATTAATATTATAATAATATTTTAATCATTTCTTAAACTTATAAACAATTTATTTCAATTGTTTACACTTTACCAAATAATGCATTTAATCATTCAAAATTCCTACTCATAAGATTTCATCACCAATGATCAAATCCTCATCAAAAATCAGATATACCCTATATAGGATTCCCAAGCCATAAAATCCTATTTTCTAATTTTGTTACTTCACATAACATATTTAATTCATTTACTCATAACTAGTTCATTTTCATGAAAATACCAAATCAGTCCCAAAAATATTTCTTTTCTGGGATTTAGCAGAATATAGTCCCATATTGAACATATATTTTTCTCGGAATTTTTAAAATTCATTTACTATTTTTCATATAGCCAAAACTGCCGAATATTTAGACATTTATCATAAATTGTACTTTTGTTCAAAAATTCCGAAATTTACAGGGTATACTCCTGTTATATACATGTACTCCCAATAAAACTTTTACCAATTTTGGAGTTAACCACAAAGAGTTATAAGGGTTTACTTTTAAAATAGTCTTTTCCCATAAAATCCATAACTCTTAATCTGTACATCCAAAAATCGCCATCTTTGGACACAATATAGAAAACTCATCAAATTATCATTTCAAATTTTTCCAGAATTTTTGAGGGTCAAAAGATTACGAAACTGCAAATAGATTTTCACCCGCCATGCGGTAATCCACGTAAACAGATCATTTCCACAATGTAATAAGGAATGAATACAAAGGATCATTCACCATGCATGCGGTAATCCACATAGACAAAGTTATTCCAACAGTAATAATAAAGAATGGAATAATGTAAGAATTCACTAGGCATGCGATAGACCGCATGCATGTGTTATTCCCAATGTAATAATAAAGAATGGAACCGGTGTCACGCGTAATCCGCATGCATGTGATATTCAAATGTAATAATAAAGAAGGGAACCAGTCATGCGTAATCGCATGCATGTGATGTTCCAACAAAATAATAAAGAATCGAAATCAGGTCATGCGTAATCCGCATGCATGTGATGTTCCAATGAAATAATAAAGAATGGAATAACAACAGAATTCACTGGTATGCGATGAGATCCATGACAGATAGTTATTCCAACAGAGTAATAAAGAATGGAATAACAGAAGAATTTCACCATGTATGCGGTACTTCGTATAGACAGGTTATTCCAACATAATAATAAAGAATGGAATAATAGAAGCTCTCTTCATGAATACGAAAGAAATAATACCCCTTACCTTAGAATAAAGCGTGATACTGGAATAGAGAGGTAGCAGACTTCTCTTCTTCTTTCTCTCTATAATAATTGCTCTATAGCTTTAGTGAATTGGTGAGAAATGAAGGAAGAATGAGCTTCTATTTATAAAAAAATATAGTTTCGATAATTTCACGTTTTGCGGTTCAAAATATTACAGTACAATACCTTCAACTTTTCTTTCATTTTTAATTTAGTCCTACAAGTATTATCAAACTTGCACCACCTCCCCTAATAGTAAATAATGTGAATCAATAGTTCAATCATGTGAATCAATAGTTATAATTATGTGAAAATACGAATTACAGTATAGTACCTCCATCTATACCTCCATTTTTAGCTTAGTCATGCAAGTATTATCAATCTTGCACCAACTCCCCTAATAGTATAAGAATGTGAATCAATAGTACACATATGTAAATAAATAATTATAATCATGTGAATTAATAGCAATTAATTGCTCATTTATCCGATTAATTACCCGATAACTTCCAGACATCAATTATTATCGAAATAAATGTCGATTTTCACTAACACTAATGATCCCAACACAATGGAACCATCAATTTCATCATTAATCAACACGAACTTATTCATCATTAATATTATAACTCACAATATTTAACAACCAGGTCATTCCCAGGAAAGAGAGGGATTTTCGATAAGGATTTCTCCTTATTGGCGCGCAATTAGATGACCAAACCTCTCCTTGACAGAACTTCTAGACATTGTAAATATTGCAATTTAATAATATGAATAACTTTGTCGTCTCAATTATTGATTTAATAATATATCATATTATGCAGATGATACTGTGACAATAATCGAATCAATAATATGAGAGATATGATACCACAATTACTGTAGCAATAATTGAGTATAACTGAGTGACTTCTTACGTAAGCATCAATAATCAATACCGTGTGCTACTATACAACCACGCCAGACATCGTACTTTTACTACTACCGGTAGTTCAACGCTTTTAACGGTAACACTTTCGTAGTTATTTTTATAAAATGATAATTACGCTGCTTTTCTAACTACGACAATACTTACATTATGGGGTCCACTAATGATTGTGCCGTCGTTTGGATATTCTCCCGACAAAAAGAATATTCCCCGACCAAACGAATATTTTATAACAACTTGCATACTTTGCAAAATTTATAAATATTACCCACAACTATAACATTATATCAAATCTACACCATAATATTCAAAAAAAATATTTCGAGAAATTTAAATCTTTATTCATAAAATTTGGGGTCTCACATTTAGTCTGTCTTATTGCTGGATTTGTAGGCATGTAGCTGCATTCCACTACATTGCATTGTATTTTGTTTTGTGCTCGAGGACTAGCTAGCACGGTTTAAGTTTGGGGGAGTTTGATGAGTGGGTATTATACCTACAAATAAGCTTCTGATTTGGGCTTAAACAGTGTTGATCCTATCTATTTCTGTACAGTTTTACTTGTTTTGTGTTTAGGATTGCATTACGTGGCATGGTGGTATAATGGTGGTGTTATGGCTAGAATGTAGCATTGCAAACAAGAAATCAGCACAACTGCAGAAGTACCCCCCGCCGGGGCGGGGGTACATGAACCAAGAATAGTAGCACACCTCGCCGGGGTGGGTCCTTTCAAGTGTAAAACCCCCGCCGGGGCGGGGGTACGGGGAGAGAGAAAGCTTTCTACTTTGATTAGAACTCTGCAGCTGCATGGATTGAAGACTTGGGCATGGATTAGGATTGCAAATATTTGTGCCAAATTTATGAAGGCAAATTTCTATCAGCGACCGATTAGTGACCGCAGAGTAGTCGCTACTATCAATAGCAACTACATTAAATTATGGTCACTATTAGTAGTATGATGAGTGAGTTTTATACTTACGAATCGGCTTCTGATTTGGACTTAAACAGTGTTAATCCTGTCTATTTCTGTATAGTTTTACTTGTTTTGTGTTTAGGATTGAATTGTGTGACATGGTGGTATAATGGTGGCGTTATGGCGAGAAAGTAGCATTGTAAGCAAGAAATCAAGACACAATTAGTAATACCAACCCATGTCCCTTTCAGTGTAAAACTCACAAGCTAAAAACCACGAGAGAGAGAAAACTTTCTACTTTGATTAGAACTCTGCAGCTGCATGGATGGAAGACTTGGGTATGGATTGGAATTGCTATTGGGCGTCGTTTATGAACTAATTACATGAGATATACATCATATAACACAACATAACAAATATCAAGTACAACAATCAATCAATTAGCACAGTTTGAGCCCTAATTTCAGAAGAACATTGGAGGAAAGCAAGAAAGGTCAAGATCACGAAGATTACAGAATCGAAGGCCAAGAAGGGTGGTTTTTTACTGTTCTATTTCTTTAATTTGAATTTTGTAATTGGGATGATGGATTCGTTACTTATTTCAATTTTTAATTTATCTATGATGAACTAAATTCTTAATTAGGCTTGCAATGGATCTTTATTGCTGAATGATGATTGTCATGCCTTAATTTCAGTTTAATAAAACTATCAATTCAGTTTATCTATTGTGATTTGTACTTTAATTTATGAATTGCTTGATCACCAATTTTATGTGGATTTATATGGACTCGAGCGATGATGTATGAATCTAGACCTAATCACTTTAGAATGTATTCTTGAATTCTGTGTTTGATAGAATCTTAATGAATGTTTAAGATAGAGATATACCTAACATCGCATGTAATCGCGTAAAGAACTTGGAATTTAAACCATCTTTGATTTTAATTCGCATAGAGATATAGTGAATTAGTTAATTAGGGTGTTTGGCTTAGTTCTATCAAATTTGTGGATATACGTTAATATGGTGTTAGTGCATCGAGAGATGGCTAATTCTACTTGAGTGTTCTTGATTAATAAACTGAGATAATAAATTAAATTGGAAAAAGGTGTGATAATCAGTGTGAAACTAAAAGTGAAGCTCTAAGCCTAATTCTCCATTATTTGATTGAAATTTATGGTTAATAATTTGTGTTGATTGGTTTTAATTTTTAGTTGCTTAGTTTTTATTAATTATAATCATTAATTTGAGTATTTTAATAAAATTGAAATAATATAAAACTGGTAAGTGTTAGATTTAATTTCATACTAGTCTCTGTGGGAACATACTTTTCTTACTATTATATTACTTGTTGACCATGTACACTTACGTGTAGAGTGTATATATAATTTTACCAACATAGTAATAACAACCGAATAGTGTGGTTACAGTTACTTTTGGTCACTGTTGGGCTATTTTCTTGTAGTAAACTAACCACCTGTCACTGCCATTTCTTTAACTTATAAACGCCGGGTTGAATCCAACATCTACATATTTGGAACAGAGGGAGTAATATATTGGCATGGAATCAGAATATAATGGGGAATAAAAAGTTCTGCACGTGCTTAGAGATGCTAAGTCTCATCCTTTCTTTCTAGCCTTGCTTCTTCAGTAGCTGCATATACGAATGAATGCACCATTAAAACTCATACTTATTGCAAAAAAAAAACAGAATGAGTAAAATACAACCATATACATACATATACACCCAAGTATATCAAGAGAGAATATATAAGAGAATACATTACCTGAAACCAAAATAAATATTAGAGGAGGCGATTGGCGTTGGTGTAGAAGAACCCATATCTGTTCGGAACCCTTCTTCAATTTTGTTATTTGGACTCAAATTTGGAAGTTGGGTGCGTGAATAAATAAGAAAATAGGGTTCTTATAAGAGAGAGGAAGAGGAAGGGGAAGAGGTAGGGAAGGGAAGAGGTGGTTTGGAAGTATTGGGTCTCCACCTGTAGGAATTAATTTTGATGATAACAAATAGGTCACTAGGAAAAAGAGAAAATAGAAAAATATAGTATCATCTCCATATGATTTTCCCTATATTTATACATGTTTTAAAATTACTTATTTTCCTACTTTGACAATCCGAGTTTTTATAAAATATTAAAATAAGAATTTAATATATAAAATTCTTAATATGTGATTTGAAAATTGGATTGCATAAGTGGATATAAGTTGTGCTATGTTATGACAACCCGATAATTCGTGTAATCTATTATTTGGATTCATAAATATGAATATCTACTAAGACAAAATTTTATGGATATTATTATGTGTAAATGGGATTTTATGACATTTAAGGTCGAATTAAGACCTAGTATGTGATTATGTGTATGTATTACGGTTTCATAGATGAAATAAAAATATTTTCAAAGAAAAATGCCAAGCTTAAAAATAAAAACGTCAAGCTTAAAAATATTTTCACCGACGCGCTTCTTGGTATATTTATAAAAAGCTGCTTTGTCGTGCTTAAACTAATATAGTGATTTGTCGTGCTTCCAAGTTAAGTAACTTGTAAGCTACTTAGGCTTAATGATTAAGTAACTAAGAAACCACATTTGACCAATCAGATTAAAGGGCATGTATTTGGTTTTCTATAGCTAGTCAAAATCTAAAGCAAAACACAAGTAGGTTGACACTGATCAGCCCCATAATCAACCAAAAATTCTGACTAATCTACTTGGAAGATATTTTTAGTTACAAGCTGTGACGCACCCAAAATAGGTATACATCACCCATTCCGAGTCGCCAAATACATGGTACAAAATATAAATACAAGCTTAATTATACAGCATGAGCTGAGTGTTTTTACACGAATATTGTCTTTTAGATAATATCCAAAATCAAATGGAGTCCTCATTACAATTATTATCACACTATTTCATAGAATAGTGAGGACTACTATGACACCATCTCGGACCATCACTCCGTTTCTTGACTAGTCCCGGTTACGTTCTCATTTCCTCAGAAGAAGACTGGATACTAGAATAGTGAGGTAGCAGATTTCTCTTCTTATTTCTCTCTATAGCTTCTCTCTCTAAAGCTTCTCTCTCTATAATTGTTCTTGTGAGTCTTAGTGAATTGGTGAGAATGAAAGAAGAATGAGCTTCTATTTATAGGAAAATATAGTTTCGATAATTGCACGTTTTGGGCCTCGAAATATTACAGTATAATACCTTCATCTTTTCCTTCACTTTTAATTTAGTCCTGCAAGTATTATCAAACTTGCACCACCTCCCCTAATAGTACATCATGTGAATTAATAGTACATTCATGTGAATCAATAGTTCTATACATGTGAAAAAAATAGTTACAGTATAGTACTTTCATCTATACCTCCATTTTTAATTTTGTCATGCAAGTATTATCAATCTTGCATCACCTCCCCTAATAGTATATGCATGTGAATCAATAGTACACACATGTGAACAAATAGTTATAAGCATGCAAATTAATAGCAATTAATTCCTCATTTATCCGATTAATTACCCGATTGGTCAATATAACCTCCAAAAATCAATTATTATCGAAATAAATGTCGTTTTTCACTAACACTAATAATCCCAACACAATGGAACTATCAATTTTATCTTTAATCAACACGAACTTATTCATCATTAATATTATAACTCACAATATTTAACAATCAAATCATTCCCAGGAAAAAAGGGGCTTTTCGATAAGGATTTCTCCCTATTGGCGCGCAATTAGGTGACCAAACCTCTCCTCGACAGAACTTTCTAGACATCATCAATATTGCAAATAATAATATGAATAACTTTGTCGTCTCAATTATTGATTTAATAATATAAAATATTGATACTGTGACAATAATTAAATCAATAATATGAGAGATATTATGCAGCAATTACTGTAGCAATAATTGAGTATAACTGAATGACTTGTCATATAAGCATCAATAATCAATACCGTGTGTACTACTACGCAACCACGCCAGACATCGTACTTTTACCACCGTGTAGTTCAACAGTTTAACAAAGAAAACTTTCACCGTTATTTTAATAAAAGATAATTACATCGCTTTCTAACTACGACAATACTTCCGTTGTGGGGTCCACCAATGATTGTGTCGTCGTACGAATATTCCCTGTTAAAATGAATATTCCCCAACCAATAGAATATTTTATAACAACTTGCTTACTTTGTAAAATTTATAAATATTACCACAGCTATAATAATATAACAAATCCACACCATAATATTCAAAAATATATTTCGAGAAAAATTAATCTTTATTCATAAAAGTTGGGGTCTTACACAAGCTGCATTGTCAAGCTAAAACCTTGCACGAGGTGGCTGACCATAAGCTTTGTCAAGCTTTTAACCTAGCACGGGGTGGTTAACCATAAGCTTTGTCAAGCTTTTAACTTAGCACAAAGTGGCTAACCATAAGCCTTGTCAAGCTAAAACCTAGCACGAGGTGGCTAATCATAAGTTTTGTCAAGCTTTTAACCTAACACGAGGTGGCTGACCATAAGCCTTGTCAAGATTTTAAACTAGCACGAGGTGGCTGACCATAAGCCTTGTCAAGCTTTTAACCTAGCACGAGGTTGCTGACTATAAGCCTTGTCAAGCTTAATTTAGCAAGAGGTTTCAAGCTTGTTGAAACACGAGACTTAAAGGCTAAGTCTTGAGTTTTCTATAAATAGGCCCTTCCTCCTTCACTTAGAACTCACCAATTCACAAAGTTTAAGAGGGGAAACTCTAGCAAATTGGAGAAAAAAGAGGGAGAGTTAGCCGAATTAAGAGGGAGAGGATAAAGATAAAGATCAAGGGGTGATTAAAGCTAAAAAGAAGAAGAAGAACTCTTAAGGAAAGTCTTCTAGTTTTTATTTTTATATGAATTTGATATGGATTGTCTATAAATTGTGTTACAATAAGCATGTTAAATTTTATATGATGTGTATATGAATCTCAAAAGTCAAATTATGACTATATCTCGTTGAGTTATGGAACTCAATTTGTGATATGTGATATATTAGGCATGTGGAATTTACATATATCTTAAACTGATATTTATGTTGAGCATAAAACCGTATAACTATTTTAAATTGAGATATATGCTGAGCATGAAACTTATATGCTATATGCGACATGAAAGCTATTAGATTTGCTGAGTTGTCAAGCTCAAACTTCTAAAAATAAACTTTTTGCAGGTTAACGATAGAATGCAACATTACTTGCTATCTGGATGATGAAGATTGGACGATATGCAAAAGAAAAATACTTTCTTTAAGTAGAAGTTGATAGTTTTAAAATGTGTAAGTAACAATTATGTACTATTGAAGGTATTCAATAACTAAGGAAATGTTTACTTTGAAATGAGATATTTTGTGGTGAATGTTTGTATATAGAATTATAAAGGTAGAATATCAATACAAAAGATGTTAAGTATTGATAATTGAACTCTCATAGTTCATTTACTTTGATTATTGGGAATCCTGAAGGTTGTGATTCAAGGAACGCAGGAAAAGAAAGATATATAAAAGAAGTTTTTAATTATTCGCATTTTTCAGCCGATATTGCATCTAATTTTGATGTAAGGCTAAACATAGATAGTAGTGAACATATAAGGTCTCCTAATATTGGGTTAAGTTGGTCCTGATTTTGGGGTCGTTACAATTGGTGTCAAAGCTATAGGTTATAAACCTTAGGTAAGCATACCCTAAGCTATAACCGTAACCAAGATAAATGGGAAAGAAAAGGAATGCTAAGTATTTGAGGTTTGAATGATCTTGCATGATATTAAAATTTATAAAGAATACAATAAGATGATACACAAAGATTCAAAGAAGAATCTTGAAAAGTTGAAGGATCAGGGAACACCTGGCCTAATTTATAGGGAAAGATCACTACGTGATCTTATTAAGTAATAAAAAGGGCTAGTGATCAATCGAAGAATTGAATGTCTATGGCAAAATTGTACGCATGAAAGATACCATGAATAAAGCTCAAAAAGAGTTAAAAAGATTATGGAATACGAATTAAAGAAAATTCGTATTAAAGCAGAGAGCAAGATAAGAACAAAATAGGATTGGGTGCGATTTCAATGAGGACTCATGTGATAGCTAAGTTGTACAAACTTTTGTATGGGCGGAGGTTTTGTGCTTGGTTTAACGACCACTTAGTCTATTATATTGATAATCATTGAAATGTCGGTGTCGCGTTATCAGTATATGTATGGTGAGAATGTGATTCTTTTCTCATATTTATATTTGATAGTAGAGAATATAAGACTAGGTACGAGTTCTTAAACTGTGACACCCCCAAATTCGGGTTACTTTTACCTCGAGTTTGGTGCTCACGATACTAACATAACCATTCATTTCATCAAAATACTAACTTAAACATGTCTTAGATTACATAATTATCTTACTTAAATCCCAGGTTCTATAGACCTTTACATAACTTAAATACCAAATAAGATTACAAAACATAATATTAAAAGTATTTATTACATTCACTATTTAAGTTCATATAAGCACATGCGCTTAATAAACATTTATTCTGCAACTTTGCCTTTGCCTTTATCTTTCTCAGACGTACCAACGTTCTCGGTTTTAACTAAAAACATTATATTCAATGCAAGGGTGAGCAAAATCTTTCTCAACAAGGAAATAAACATTTGAATATAATAGAACAAAAATATTTATAATAAAGAGGATATAAATCAATAGATACTGTACAAGACAGTTCTTGAAAAGTTTTAAGTCTGAAAATTAGGCTTTAGCATGTTGTAGGGTCAAATGACCAGTGAACTCTGTACTAGAATTGACTATACTAACACTGCAATCCATGGATACAAATAGTTATTGAAACTGTTCTATATCCTAGACTTGTACTTTAGGGGATCATTCTAAGTACCGTATATTTTGCATAATATAACAGTCTAATAACATATTACATGTCCTTCGGAATCATATGTCAAGTACAATATGCCCTTATAAAAAGGGTTGTTTGTTCACATCATTATATAAGAGTTCGTGTGACACCCCCAAAATAGGTATTCATCACCCATCTTGGGTCGCCAGAAAATACACTACTTACAACTCCATTTATACAACTGTCGTGCAAAATACGACGACTCATATACTGTGAGTTTCAATACAAATATTGTTACATATATAATACGACAATATTCATATTTAAATTATTACAATGCCATATAAAGTACAACATCAATTATATCAAGTCCCCGAAGGGACACGAGAAGATTTATATTCTCCTCATTCTAATGGAGTGCACCTTTGACGCTTCCAAATTTTGATTCGCCTCACCCTATTGTTGTTCACCAAAATTAAATATCAAATGATGTATAAAACATGTCACACATATTTTAAGTTCTCAGTACAATTATTATGCCACACCGATTCATAATTTGATTAGGCTTGTGACTAATTCGTATCACCACTTTATACCTATGTTCTCTCTGCTAGTCCCGGCTACACTTTTATTACCTGAAATGGGTGGTGAAGTAAAAGGGTGAGCACAAATAGCCCAATAAAGAATATTATGACTTAAGATAATTAAATTATCAATAGCCTTCATCAATAATAATTCAGATATTTAGAACATATGGTAGAAGATAAAAGTTTCCAACCATAATAGCAGCGGAATCAACAATCGATTAGAAGAGTCAAGTAGAACATACTGTCTACTATCTCCTCTAGATTAAAAGTCTATCATTAATATTTCATTCCTGTAATAATCATCAACAGTTCTTGGTTATACCCAAGACAAAGAGAACTCTCATCGCCTGTCTTCACCTGAACCACCATAGATTATAATTAAATCACAATTCATATTTATAATCAAGTAAATCAACAGTCCAACTTTGCACTACAGACCAAAGATATACAACTGTAAAACTAATAACCAACAGTCCATCTTTGCACTACAGGCCAAAGATATACAACTGTAAAACCAATAATGCTGAGACTCAACTTAATAGTATCACGACCACGAATTATCCATGCACTACGGGCCAAGGATATTCTTGTTTTCAATTACGGTCATGATTATACCGAATAATCCCTAGTCATAATCATACCAAGTCCATCTATGCACTACGGGCCAAAGATGACTTTTACCATATCATTTGTAACATTACGATCATGATTATACCGAATAATTCATGGTCATAATCATACCAAGTCCATCTATGCACTACTGGTCATAGATGACTTCCAACACAATATAAGCATGAGAATGATGACAATGATATATAATGAATAAATATAAATCATCAGAATAATAAGATAACATAGATCTTAGTGATTTTCAACTGAATTATCCAGAGTCCAAATTGATAACATAATAATAGATGAAGCACAAACTATTAAGGATATTCTAATCCTTTCAGGACTTTTCACCATTTAATGATAAACTGAATAGACGAATAATAATATCTTACCATTATATGGAGTATGAAAGAAAATAATATTCACAATATTGTAGTAAAAAAATTATATATTTTTAGTGCAGTGATGGTGTGTCTTTAGTTACTCAACCGAGCAACCTATTTATACTGAAATTTAGTAAACAACTAGCACACCTGCTTTGACAAAATAACCAAATGAGGTATATAATAATGGTAGTGGAATTTATGGTCCCACCGAGAAAATTAAACAAACTTGTACACATTTTAATAAAATTTGTTCAATAATAGAGTTGTGGTCCATACTACTTTAGAAAAAGTAGAGTGTCGGCAAGTCCTGCCAAACTTACTTTTGTAAAAAGAAAATAATTGAACAAAGGTCTGTATACCATACTTATCTTTAATCAACACCTTTTATTCATCAATTATTCACACATTTTCAATCTTTTAACAATTATTCATAATTATTAACATAGACTCGCAATACTTCCAACTGGTATAATTATATCATATCAAATAATATGAGTCACTGTGCAATAACTACTGTGACAATTATTGAATGAAATACATAGTGACTTCTTACGTAATTAAGAACCAATAATATGAATCACTGTGCAATAATTACTATGACCATTATTGAATGAAATACATGGTGACTTCTTCGTAAGAATCAAATTAATACCATAATTATAAACAATTTAAATTCTATTAAAATTAGGGATCAACATCAAATCATATTTATCTCGAATAACATATATATAAACCAGCTAATAATTCATTATTCATTCAATTTGTCTTTATTTATCGCATAAAATCATTATTCATATTCCAAAACTTTAAAAGTGAATAATAAAACTTGAGAAATCTAAAACCTCATATATGAAAATCCACAATTATGATATTATCACCATTTTTACTTTAAAAATATTATTTTTGTTTTTATCATAACTCATTCGTTACTAGTGCGTTTACATTCTCATACCTCATGAGCTTACTAACACATCTAAATATTTAAAAAATATGATTTTGAACTTTCCAAATAATTTTCATATTTTTCAGATTATCCAACAAATTTCAATAATTATTTCTATTTATAAAAACTATTATTTAATAGCTTCAAAATAGAAATACTAACTTCACATACTTATATATCTTAAAAACATCATCACTAATAATCTTATATTATTATAATATTTTTCAACAGAAATTATAATTTCCCACCATTCATAGAATTTTCTATGAATTTTCTCTATTTTTAAACTAACCACAAATAGCTTAAAAATACAATAAATATTTCTGTTATTCAAAAATTTTCCAAAACTGTCCACAAATTATAAAACAATATTATACCATTTTTCACCAAGTTTCATAATTTTTCATCATTCATAGAATTTTCTATGAAATTCTTCTATTTTCAAACTAACTATAAATAGTTTAAAAATACAATAATTACTTCTGCTTTTCAATAATTCATCAAAAATTTATAGAAATTCTAAGATGATATTATAAGCATTCTGTAAAAATATTTCAACCCAAATAATTTTTCTGATAAATTAATTATAAATTCTAATATTTAGAAATTTCAATAATTCACAATAATTAGCACTTTTATCAAAAAATACAGATATTATGTCCTTCCATGTAAAATTTAATTATCTACAACTTTGTAGAAGAAAGTTTTGCCAAATTCTGACTCAAACATAGAGAGAAAGGCTTACCGAAATTTCTACTACAAAAATTATGAATCAATCACCTCACGAAATTCATAACAAATTATACGTTAATCTTTAACGGTTCAAAATTTGTGGACATATACTCAACTTATATATGTATAACATATCCGAAAATCACAACGATCCAACGGTCGGATTAAAAATTATAACTCACGCAATATAGCTTAAGAACACTGATTTTTCGGACTATGAGTCCTTCGGACCAGTTTCATTCAAACGGTCACCACGAAAAATCCACAATGAATTTTTGGGTGATTTCAATTTCTGCAGTTAGCTTACTTCCAAGGCTTTCTTTTGATAAATGGTTCATCCCCTAACTCATTATACACAAAGAGTTATGTATTTTGTGATGGACTTTTCAAACCATCACAAAACAATAAAATATATGATGGCTCTTAGTGATGACTAATTTTACCATCATTATAGAGTATTTGTGACTGCCATTGCAATCACCAAATTTTATGTGGAAGTAATTTTGTTTAGTAAGTCAACTCACATATGTTTCCTTTTATATTTTGTTTTAAAATTATAATCATGATCTGGACTTTGGTGTAGTGGTAATACTCGTTATTTAATTTGCAAATAGGAGAGTTCAAATCCTACAAGTATCATTTGATACAATTAATAAAGTGAAATAAATTATACGTAAATAGAGATTCACGTTATTACATTTGATTCCTAAAGTCTTATTTTTTTGTGATGACTTTGACAATCACAATAGATTACATGTTAATGTGATTGTATTAATCATCACAAAAGCACTAAACGTTTGCGTGATTGTCAAAACCATCACGTAAAATCTTGGGTGTTTACAAGACGACCATTGTGATGCTTAAAGCTATCACGTAAACCCTTCGTGATGGTTTTCTTACTTTTTGTGATGGATTTTGGCCATCACAAATGACCATTTTTTTGGTGGTGATGTTTGGTTATTCTTTGGTATTCTCATGATTTAAAGTTCCCTTTTTGATACACTAATGCATCAATTATTCTCGTTTCTTTCTATGTTGTCCATACAGCCTTTTGAGATTTAAACAGTGAACTTGGCTTAACACCTAGCATTTTAGGTTCTTTATACATAGTTCAAGTGCAAAAGAGAATTTACTAATGTCTTTCATGTTTTGGGGTAATCACAACTTTCTTGGGTAACTTATAAATCTTATAAAACTTTGTAGCTTTATTTTTGTAGGCTAAAGTGTCAAACATTCTTGTTTTTCTTCTTTATGCCAAAACAGACCCAACTTGTTGACTAAGTGTGTCTAGCTACCTTCTCTGTTGCATTAATAGTTTCTTAGCCTTGCTTATTTTGGCTTAATAGCCCCCCCATAATTGGCCATGCCGGCAGTCAAGCTTGGCTTGGCCCCGTAAGGCTTGGTTAAGCTTGGCATGGCCTCGCGGCCCCAAACTAAGTTTATCTGCCCTAACAACCCCTTAATAGGCTTTAATGGGTCACTTAGTTTAGTAGTTCCATGTTTACTATTTTTTTTTAAAATGTAAGCTATAAGACTAAATTTGGAAACCAAAGAGGGTTCCATAATGCTACAGTAGCATCTATATGTTGCAGTTTCCAGCCCACTGCTGCTGCCCATGATAGCAGCCCTTGCCCTTGCATCATGACATATATTATAGTATAATAATTATTAGCAACTAGTAGCATCACTAGCATCTTGACTGAAAAAACCATCAAGAGTCCCAGCTAGTGCCTTTTAAGGCTACTGCTACTGCTGCTGCTGCTGTCGCTGCTATCAAAGACAGCACTCTTGTTTCCCCTACTCACCCTTCCTTTTTGAAACTTTATAACTTATGCTATACAAACTTGTTTAAGCCTATCTTTTAGCATAATTTCTTAATTTCTTTATATATTAACAGTCCTTTACCAAGAATGCTAGACTTTCTATATCATGCTTTCCAAACTGCCAAAGCTACTAACATCTGCTGCTATTTGTCACTGCTGCCCATGAGCAACAGTTTCTTACTTTGGGTAGTTAACTTCCCCACTTTTAAATTATTTGGGCTGAGAATACTATATAGGTTGTGCACACATATCTTTAAGAAATAAGTTAGCCAAACATCTTGGGTAATATGTTACATAAGAAAACAAAACCATAAATGGTTCCTTTCAATGCTGTAGCAGCTATTAGTTACACGCCGCTGATGGATCTAGCTGCTGCCAGTGAGCAGCAGCCCTTTCTGTTGACCCTTACCTTAATAAATCATAATCCCCACATTTTAACTCATTTTTATTATGTTATGGATATCACCCAACTGGTATATACATTTATAGTATAATGTTAATAGTTGGGTAATCTAGAGGTCTAAATACGCTCAATGAAAACTCAAGGAAAATCCCTCATCCTTCACTTATAAACGACCACTGCTGCTGCCAAGGCAGTAGCTCTGCGCTTTAGCTTCCCGATTTCTATTTCTCTCTTTGTTTTAAACTTTGATTCAAAGGTTGGTTTACACCTAACTCTAGCTATAATGTACATGGTATATTGAAATATTTTGAGCATATATAACTCCTCTATTTTAGTCATAATACACTGCCCAAACGGTACCCACAATTGCCTTAACAGGTTAAAATCTCATCTAGAGTGCACTTTGTTTAAGTTTAACATGCTAAAACACTTTAATTGTTATCACATATGTTAAATAAACCAAGCACATGCTTTACTAAATCTTTATTTATTAATTTAGTTTACAAGAAACTTAAAGCAATTGCTAAACTAGAAAACCAACAAGGATACTTAGCTGCAGCAGTCCTCGACCCCCCCTCCTCCTGCAACACATTAACTTCTAATGCATTAATTTATTAGCAAAGGAATTTGATCATAGTAGTTAATATACTCGCATATTATACTTACCCAAACAAAAACTGCAGCAACTATATAGCATGTAGGAACCAAAACTGCTTGCTTGGCTCTGCAGCGCAACGCAGCACAGCGCTGGGCGCTGGCTGCTGCTGCCTGCAGCAGCCTTAACAGCTCCTACACAACTCAGCCATCCATTTACTATATTTTTTTTAATATTTAGGCCCAACTTTTGGTATGGTGTAGCTGCCATATCAGCCAACTAAAAGAAAACATTAGACCTCCGAATAAAATTCATTAAATTGCCCAAAACAGTTTGCCAAAATAGCTTGACCTACCAAAAATCCCATTTTTAGTTTTAGCTTTAAAATTGCCCTTTGTTCCATTTAATATGTTACAACACTTTACTTATCCACGTACAAGGTGTATATACATAACTCAAGCTTTAGTTCCATCAAATTTTAGGTTTTTAATCAAAACAGTTACTTGGAGCATTTTAACAAGCACCTTATGTGCTCAGTTTTCCGACACCCTTTTCATAACTATTGATTTGTTCTACAATCCCATTTTAGCCTCCTTATTCCTCCACACAACTAACCTATCTCCTTACTCTAACCCAGCCACATAGCAGTCAAATACATAATCAAAGTTAAACAAAATCAAATAATTAGTAAACTAACTAGTTTATCCATTCTTGTTCGAATTCAATTCTTTTGAAATCCCCTTCTTTTGATCATGGAATAATTCAGTTAATTAATCATAACTAGAGTCGGCCCATATACTCACTATTATTATTTTAAAACTAACCCAACTCATTTTGCTTAACATTTACATTCATAGCTAATCAAAACGAGAAAACGAAAAGCAAATTAATTACTTTACACTTGCTTATACCCGAATAGACTGGAATTTGCTATAGGAGGGCGGGTGAGGCTGAGCAAGGAAGGAGTGGGATAGAAGGTTTTAGTTTAGTTTTCTTCCCTTTTCTCTTCAATTCCTGACCTCTCTTTCTCCCAACTGATTTCTTTGAACAACTGCTCTCTCTTGGGTGTTTTGAGAAGCCAGCTATATACTGAGTTCTCCCTAGCTAATCATCACGATCTTACATATCTAAGGACCCCTGACTTGGCCCCTATCTGCCCTCTATTGCTGCCTTACACACTTGGCTCTTGTAGAGACTTAGCCTCCTAGCAGTTAACTTAGGCACTCTAGGGGTCAACCAACTTGCTAACTGATGGCTAAATGAACTAACGGACTATTATGCTCCGTTTCTGAGTTTTAAAATGCACAGAAAAAAAAAAGAACGGAAAAGTTAAGTTTTCTTTCCAATTCTTATATTTCTGAATTTTTTAATAAACGGAAAAGAAAAGAAATGGATAGAAGACTTGGCCACTTTTCCTGCCAAAGTTTTCCGTCCAAAATTGGCCTGATTTGGACGGAAAAGAAATTGGAATAAGTAATATTTTTAAAATTCCCATATTATCCTCAACATTTAATATAATAAATTTTAAATTACAACTTATGTTCTCAACTTTAAATTTCTATTCTTTTCTATTAAAAACTCAGAAACAACACAAATGAAAATTTTAAGTTTTCTATTCTTTTCTTTTCTATTCAAAACTCTCAGAAAAGAGTGTTAACGTTACCTAATTGTTTATTCTTGTTTGAACTGAAACAATTCCCTTTCTCCTCTGTCGAATTGGGCTTCATATTAGGCTGGTCATGGCTTTGTTTTGGGCTCAATGCAATAACCCATAACACTTGAAGAAAATGAAATAGGCTTGCAAGCATACTTAGTAAAATTAATATGACCCAATAATTAAATATGAACACTTATACACTTAATATTTATGCATTTTTATCTACCACATTTGTTTAGGCTAGCAAAAATAGTTGGCACATACATCATTAAAATGATGGTTCCATGTAATTTAATTAACATATTTTAGTACTCACTATTTACCTTCTTTACCACTAAATAATACTTTTCAATGAAATTAATTATATTATAATATAATTATCTCATTAATCACATAGGTAGTTTCATGGTAAGAATATTTCATAATTAAGCCATGTTGGCTTTCCTTTTCATTCTTGCTATTTACATAACATTATATGAATGCATATCTTCACCCCTTTCTTTACCACTCCTAATCTAAAATACTTAATAAACTATTAAGTAATAAATAATTATAATGTCACAACAATAAAAAAAAATTATACGCAAAAATTGACACTATAATAACTAAATATTTCATAGAATTTTCGGAGTCATTACATTCTCCCCCCTTATAAGGATTCCGTCCTCGGAATCACAAGTACAAGGTTACTGAAAAAGATGGGGGTAACTTTTCTTCATCTTTTTTTTGAGTTCCCACGTAGCTGCATCAGCACTGTGGTTCCTCCATATCATTTTTACATAAGGTATTATTTTGTTTCTCAAAACTTGTTATTTTCTATCAATTATTTGAACATGAACTTCTTCATAGGTTAGATCTTTTTCAACCTGAATAGGTTCATATTGAATTACATGCTTGTGATCTTGTTAATAAGGTCGTAGCACCGATACGTGAAATAAGTTATGAACATGCCCTAATTCTGGAGGTAAAACTACTTCATAAGCAACCTCACCTATTCGCTTCAGTACTTCAAAAGGTCCAATAAATCTTGGACTCAGTTTTTCCTTCTTTCCAAATCTAATTTTTTCTTTCCAGGGAGATACTTTCAAAACATAAACGACCCTATTTCGAAATATCTTTTTTGGCGATGCAAATCTGCATACTTCTTTTGCCTATCTTGAGCTGCTACCAATCTTGCTCGTATTACCCAGACAATTTCTGCAGTTTGTTGAACCATTTTTGGTCCCAACAGTTTACGTTCTCCTACCTCGTCCCAATAGAGTAGGGTTCTACATTTTATTCCGTATAATGACTCGTAAGCCGGCATTCCTATACTTGCGTGATAACTATTATTATACGCAAGCTCGACCAAAGGTAGGTGATCATCCCAGTTGCCCTTGAAATCCATGACGCATGCTCTTAGCATATCTTTCAATGGCTGAATTGTTCTTTCACTTTAGCCGTTAGATTGAGGGTGATACGCGGTACTCAATCTCAACTATGTCCCCATATATTGTTGTAGACTTCTCCAAAAATTAGATGTGAATCGCAGATCTCGATCATATACGATTGATAAAATGGAATGCCATGTCTTGATACAATCTCCTTAACGTATAGTTTAGCCAATTGATCTAGATTAAATCTGATCTTAATTGGTAAAAAAAATGTGTTACCTTTGTCAATCGATCCATGATGACCCATATAACGTCGAAACCTTTCTGTGTAGTTGGAAGTCCCACAACGAAATCCATAGTTACGTGTTCCCATTTCCATTCTGGAATTTCAAGCGATTGTAGCAATCCACTTGGTCTCTGATGCTCTACTTTAACTCTATGACAAGTTAGGCACCTACTGACATATCCTGCCACCTCTCTTATCAAATTGGGTCACCAAAAGTGTTGTCGAAGATCTTGATATATCTTTGTGCTACCTGGATGAACTGAGAAATTTGAACTGTGTGCTTCTTGTAAGATTTTTTTCTTTTAGTTCTAGTACTCCTAGTACCCACACTCTTCCTTCAAATCTCAACAATCCTTCTTTATCTATTTTGAACTTAGTGACCTCTCCTTGTTTCTTCACCTTATTACATTCTTCATCTTGATCATGAGCTTCCTTTACTCTGTCCAACAAAACTGGACGAGTCTCCAAGCTAAACAGTTTCTCTTTCGACTCTATCGGATATTTCACTTCAATCTCCATTTTTTCCATTTCTTTGATTAGCTCCTCCTGATCTGTTATAATCTTTAATCTTTCTCGTCCCTTCCGGCTTAAAGCGTCGGCAACTACGTTAACTTTTTAGGGATGATACATAATTTCGCAATCGTAGTCTTTGATCAGTTCTAACCATCTTCTCTGCCTCATGTTTAATTCCTTTTGTGTGAAGATATACTTCAGGCTTTTATGATCTGTGTATATCTCACATTTCTCGCCATATAATTAAATAATGTCTCCAAATTTTTAAAGCGAATACTACTGCTGCCAACTCCAAGTCATGCGTAGGATACCATTTCTCATAATCTTTCAATTAACGTGACGCGTATGTTATGGCCTTGTCGTGCTGCATCAAAATGCAACCAAGCCCCCCGTATCGTCTAGCAAAGATAACACTGGTGCTTCACTTAATCTTTTATTTAGTTCTTGGAAACTCTCTTCGCATTTTTCTGACCAAACAAACTTTACTGCTTTTCTGGTCAAATGTGTCAAAGGTCCTGACAATTTTGAAAAATTGTTAATGAATCTATGGTAATAACTTATTAGACCTAAGAAACTTTGTATTTCAGTTGGTGTCTTCGGTCGTTCCCAGTTAATTACTTCCTCTACTTTCGCCGGATCTACTGATATCCCTTCGTGGTTGATCACGTGTCCCAAAAATTGCACTCTTTCCAACCAAAAATCGCATTTTGAAAACTTTGCATTCAACTTTTCTCTTCTTAAGATCTCCAATACCATCCTCAGATGTTCCGCATGATCCTCTCGAGTCTTTGAATAGATCAAAATATCATCAATGAACACCACCACAAATTTATTTAAGTAAGGTTTGAACCCGGTTCATTAAATCCATGAAAGTTGCAGGTGCATTAATCAGTCCAAACGACATCACTAAGAACTCATAGTGACCGTAATGAGTTCTAAATGCGGTCTTTGGCACGTCTTCATTCCTCACTTTCAATTGGTGATAACCCGTTCGCAAATCTATCTTGGAAAAATAGCGAGCTCCCTTCAGTTAATCAAAAAGATCAATGATTCTTGGTAATGGATACTTATTTTTGATTGTGAATTTATTCAATTATCTATAATCGATACATAGTCTTAACGATCCATCCTACTTTTTAACAAATAACACAGGTGCTCCCCAAGGAGACACACTCGGTTGAATGTAATTTTATCTAATAATTCCTGTAATTGAATCATTAGTTCTTTCATCTCTACCGGAGCCATTCGGTACAGAGCTTTAGAAATCGGGTTTGTACTAGGCACTAAGTCTATCACGAATTCGATCTCCCGATCTGGTGGTAATCCTGGAAACTCATTTGGAAATACATTCGTGAATTCCCTTACTATTGGTATTTGTTCTATTTTTGTTTCCATTCTTTGGGTGTCAACTACATGGGCTAAATAACTAAAACACCCTTTTCTTAACAGCTTCTTGGCCTACATCATTGTCAGATAACATAACTATCTCGGCGATTTGCTACCATAAAACACAATTTTTGACTTACTAGGAGTCTGAAGGTTTATGCATTTCTTTTGACAATCAATTATCACCCCATGATTATATAACCAATCCATTCCTAATATCATGTCGAATTCACATAATCATATAGGAATTAAATCCACCATAAACTTATGACCCCTTATATCCATACTACAATTTTTATGAACGTGAGTTACGGGAATGACTTCTTTATTTGCGACCTCTATGTTCAAAGGACGATCCAATCTTTCGGGAGTTAATTCTAACCGTTGAGCAAATTTCTTAGATATAAAAGAACAGGTAGCACCCGAATCAAACAGTATAAAGGCATTAATGTTATTGACTGGAATGATACCTGACACCATCTCCTTTGATGCCACAACATCCTGCACTATCATGTTGAACATCCTGGAAGTTGGTCGATTGGATGGGGTTGGTCCCTCGATTGTCAGCTTCCCACCGTTATTTCCTTTCTTTGGATAATTCTTGATCTAGTGATCCGCAGCTCCACATGCAAAACATCCTTGAATTTTCTTTAAATTGGAGCAGTTAGGAGAGATGTGGCCCTCCTGTATGCATTTGTAACAGACTGTTTTCCCCTTCATATAGACTCCCAGATGATTTTTCCCACACTTCTTACATGCTTCTATTTTCCTTCTCGGTTCTCCCTGTTTACTGCTCAATTTATTATTCTTATTGTTCCACTTTCTTTTGTTAAAATTATTTCCTTTGCTACTTCCCTCTCAAGGTCCTCCATCTATCTTCTTAGTCTTTTTCTCTTAATGATATTTGGCCAGCGCGTTAGTTCCTCCTTCTGCGATTATGGCTTTTTCTAGCATGTCAGAAAACGTATTTATTTGAAACATCGAAACCTTACTGTAAAGTATCGGCTTTAGTCCTTGTTCAAATCTCCGAGCCTTCGCTCTTCTTCAAAGGTCAACTCGATGCGCGCAAACCTCAATCTGCTTCATTAAATTTTGCAAAAGATACTCAGTGCATACCATACTTCCTTGTTTTAGTTCGAGAAATTCAACCTCCATCCTATTTTTCATGATACGGGGAAAATAGACTTCGAAGAACAGTTCTTTAAACCTATCCTATGTCACTACTCCTACTCTAGCTCTATTTTTGTTGGCACCCTACCAATAGCTTGCTTCCCCTTTCAGCATGAAAGTGGCAAAAGCTGTCTTTTGATCCTCAGTAACTCTGACAACTTTGAATACCTTTTCCATTTCATTTACCCACGTTTGAGCTTCTATCGGATTATTAGTTCCCCTGAACTCTGGGGGTCCTACTACTTTAAAATCCTTAAAGGTGGTCAAACGAACTTCAGAAGGGTTTGGGTTTACTGCGGTGCGACATTCCTACCTTGAAGTGTTTGGGTTAACAAGTCAACAATCTGTTACATAGGGTTTTCTGGACCCATCGAGTTATTCACAAACTCCTCTTGAGTTGATGGGGTCTTTTCCCCAAGTCCTCCTTTTCCTCTTCATCTCCATCTTGGTGGCATTTTCTGTTTGACATAAGTTTTATTTTTAATCATATATTTATCATTTAATAGTTATAATAATGCACATTGTATTAATTATTCAAATACTTTCATAACATAAAAACATATATGTTTATATTCATATGCATTTTCAAGTTGCGCTAAGCACATTACATCACGTTGCATACTGCTATAAACAATTTAATCCTTTCTTGACTACATATAGTCAGGATTTACATTTAAATTGCCCTTAACTACAAAAGTTGGGCTCCAAAAGTATTATCACCTTAATATACAAAAGAGGGGTACATCCACTTGATTCATATTAACATACTACTAATAAAAGACTACATAGGTACCTAGACCAAACAAACACATCATCATAGCCCAAACAGACTACTGGAGAAGCATGCCTCGCCTTTTGGCGCTACTGAGCTCCTCGTCCCCAATGTCCATCATCCTTTTGAGAGTTAGCACCAGCTCACTTCCACCTTTAACTATTGGGTGAAGTTGTACTCTATGCTTCTAGTGTCCGAATGCAGTCTCAAATGCATAATCCATCTTGTTTATTTTGGCATATCTGCCCCTAACCTCATCTTCCAGGTCATGGGCTCTGCCTAATGCCCTGTCTCTCTGATGTTCAACCCTTCTCTTGTCAGCTTTCAACATCTCTATCTCATGCCTAAGAACTATGTTTTCCTGCCTAAGGGCCTCTCTTTGATAAGTAGTGCCATAGAGAGCGTGGCTCAAATCCACATTCTTTGCTATCGTGTGAACAACCAAAGACTCAAACAACACTAGGGATGCTTGTTGTTCTTCCTTTTCTTTTTCTAGATCCTGAACTTGAGCCTCCAACTCCCAATTCTTATAAGTTAGCTCCATCAGGGCATCAACTTCCTCTATGTAGGGTTCTCCATCATGTTTTAAAATTACTTATTTTCCTACTTTGACTGTGATAATCCGAGTTTTCGTAAAATATTAAAATAAGAATTTAATATATAAAATTCTTAATATGTGATAAGTTTTGAAAATTGGATTACATAAGTGGATATAAGTTGTGATATGTTGTGACAACCCGATAATTCATGTAATCTATTATTTGGATTCATAAATATGAATATCTACTAAGATAAAATTTTATGGATATTATTATGTGTAAATGGGATTTTATGACATTTAAGGTCAAATTAAGACCTAGTATGTGTTTATGTGATTATGTGTATGTGTTACGGTTTCATAAACGAAATAAAAATATTTTCAGAGAAAAATGCCAAGCTTAAAAATAAAAACGTCAAGCTTAAAAATATTTTCACCAACGAGCTTCTTGGTATATTTATGAAAAGCTGCTTTGTCATGCTTAAACTGATATAGTGATTTGTCGTGCTTCCAAGTTAAGTAACTTGTAAGCTACTTAGGCTTAATGATTAAGTAACTAAGAAACCACATTGGACCAATTGGATTAAAGGTCATGTATTTGGTTTTCTATAGCTGGTCAAAATCTAAAGCACGACACAAATAGGTTGCCACTAATCAACCCCACAATCAACCAAAAATTCTGACCAATCTACTTGGAAGATATTTTTAGTTACAAGCTGCATTGTCAAGCTAAAACCTAGCACGAGATGGCTGACCATAAGCTTTGTCAAGCTTTTAACCTAGCACGGGGTGGCTAACCATAAGCTTTGTCAAGCTTTTAACCTAGCACGAGGTGGCTGACCATAAGCTTTGTCAAGCTAAAACCTAACACGAGGTGGCTAATCATAAGTTTTGTCAAGCTTTTAACCTAACACATTTATCATTCCACTACAAGAAAAAGGCATATCAGCGATCGCAGGCGGTCGCTGATACCCTCAAATGTTAGTAGTCACTAATAACTATTAGCGACCGCATGTGGTCGCTGATTTTAAAATACTGAAATCCAAATTTTTGCTGTTTTGTAAAATTCTCAAAAAACTGTACCTATTTTGTACCTGCTTTATCCCAACACACATACATAACAATATAAACAATGTGCACAATAATATAAACATCCATCGTCCACCGACACATACACCAAACTAGTATATAAACTATATATATAAACCTTTAAAAACCAATATGAATTGAATAAATAACCACAAATCTAATGTTTAAGTAACAAACAGACATCCAAAGAATGAATATAAAGTACAAGCTTATCAAATAACTACAAAACAACATTAAATCGGTAGTCAAGCATCATTGTCTTGAGTAGTTTCTCCTTGATCACCACTACTACAAAACAGTAAATAGACGACGCGGAAAAAACGTTGTGGTTTTAGTCAGAAAAACATCGTAGTTAAGGGTGTCATCTATTTGACACCCTTATACAACGTTTTAAAAACGTTGTAATTAAGCACAATACACAACATTTTTTAGGAAAAAAACGTTGTAGATTTGTTTTTCAAAAATTAGCAGATGCTTAAAAAGGTTGTAGAAGGTATGATTCCACAACGTTTTTTAGATAAAAATGTTGTTGTTTAGTATATTAGACAACGTTTAGACATATTTACACAACATTTTTAAAATGTTGTAGATTAAAAAAAAAGAAAAAAAAAGGTTGTTGTTCACCTACATTATCAATACACCTGCAATATGCTAATGCCTGAAAGATTAACATATTGTAGCCTGAAAGATTAAAAGAGTTGTAACTTCAATTATTTATCAAAGATTCCAAGTAATCCAACCACACACAATTCTATAGTTTCGACAAACACCATAATAGAAAACCATAATTGTTGTTACATCTTTACATACAATAGTCGAAGACCATAATTGTTGTTACAAAGGAGAGGAACATACAATAGTCAAAGACCATAATTGTTGTTACATCTTTACATCTTCCATAAATTTGCACATATTACACCACATCTGACACCTTTTAGCAAGTTTCTTTTGTAAGTAAGGCATCAAACACCATAATGGAAAACTATGATGAACCATCAAAGCTTTTACCTGTTAACAAATGTTGACTTCTGAGAAACTTTTTTCAGTTTTTGAACTCCATAATGATCCTGGTATGATCACATCAAAGCTTCCTTTTTCCTTATAAGGACTTCACAGTTTTCTTGCTTTAGCTGCAGCTCCATGATATCTTTGGAATCCACAAGTCTGCCCATAGAAATAATAGTTACTCCAAATAATAGTTACTCCAGTGCGAGGAAAAGGAAGAAATCAAAAGTTCAAATTAAATAGTATACTCAGTGTTATGTCCTCATAAAATAGACACACTGTTTATACAGATGAAGGAGATTAACGCACTCTACAAGATCTGCTACTTGATTCATAAATGCTGAAATAGATGACGCATCAGAAATGGTGTTTTGAGAAGCAGATTTCTTGGTTGATTCTTCTGACTTTGTCTCTGGAACTGGTATAGAGTTCAATGATTTCTCAATAGCAATCTTAGATGGGGAGAGTGAAATACTCAGATAAAGACCAAAACACAAAATCTAAACAGAAAGATTGGGAAAGAAGAAGTTGGAGGAGTGCAAGGAGACATGAACTTACATCATTCAGCTGAGCAGATGCCCTTAGAACTTCATACTGGTTACGGTTAGATGCCTGCAGAAGAAAGGTAAGCAATTTGCAGGAGTATCAAAATAAAAATAAAAATGAATCATAACAAAGGATTATACACTAAGTAGCACATGATGCCTTTCAGAGGCAAAGGTATAAAGCACAAACACTTAATTTAACAGAATTTACGATGTGACTTTCAAATTAGAG
Source organism: Panax ginseng (assembly GCA_020205605.1). Classification (NCBI taxonomy): domain Eukaryota; kingdom Viridiplantae; phylum Streptophyta; class Magnoliopsida; order Apiales; family Araliaceae; genus Panax; species Panax ginseng. Next base: position 29,711,525 of record CM035135.1, read on the forward strand.
CATATTAACTGATTTTACAAATTCAGCATGCATGATGGCTTTATTCAGTTGAAACAATCACTTAAGCGAGTAACACTAAGTGAACAAACATTTCCCAGTACATTGAGAGTTAAGATGTGATCATACCAGAAAAGAAATGCAAACGTCAAAGCACATATATAATGCACCAACAAACATTCACCAAAAACTGAAAATAATGCACCAACAAACATCAGATTTATAAACTGCCAATATATACAATCCTTTAACACCCCAAAACACTGGTACCACTGTCAGCAGGATACCTGGGTCAGTAGGGCGTCATCAGTTGGGACCTTAACTGAATTTTATGAATGTTAGTCATGTTATTTGTGATCAAATGAGTTCGGCCACACTGGGCACCTGTGAAAATGGCCTGCTAAAGACGGCTGTAATGTTGTTTGACTACTATAGAGCTTTTTAACTGATTGATTTTTCTTTTTATTATTTTGGTGTTGGTGACTAGAATTAAGCTCTTAACTTGACCCCTTAGTTGGTGCCGTGCTGAAATTTTACTCCTGTGATATACTAATTGCTAGGCAATGTCTGCTGTGTTGTATGTTGTTCCTCTTGTTGCTTTATTTTGGGATACCTTTTTGGCTTTGAACTTATATTTTTATTTTTTCTCTCCTTGGCCATTTGTTTTTGGCCCTCATGAAGTTTTTTGATGGATCACTAACAGAAAATTATAAACAAGAAACATTAGGAGGAGGGAAGAGAGAGAGAGAGATTCCAACTTTTTGGTTCTCTTGATCACAATTCCAATACAACAACATTATTTTGTAAGAAATAAAAAAGCATGAACAAGCTTAGTCTTTAGAAGTTGATGATTTTATGCACTCATAAAAGTGAAACAACTTGTGTTTTGTGATCAGCTTCTCTGCTTTTTTATTCTAAAATAATAATAATAAATGATGAGGGCCAGTTCATGTTTCCAAAACTTAAAAATGTTTTACTCAGATCTTTTTGCAAATTTCACCATAAGAAACCAAAATTCACAAACATAACTTTTTAAATGAAGAAAGAGATAAAGAATAGACATACAAATCCATCCTCTGAAATATCAATCAGCTGGTAGTTTGTACGATTGACATGGGGGACCTGAAAAACAGAGACACGATTAGAAAATTTAATATTCTAAAAAAAATTATAAGAAAAATGGGGAAAGAAAAAACTAGAACATGTTCTTACATCACAGTTGTGAGAAAAAGGGTACAATATCTTCAAGCTTTTTTCCATTAAAGATGTCAATTGCAACAAAGTGACATTTAGCATGGCCATGCTTGCCAGTCTTAGACGTAGAAACTTCTACAACCTATTAGGAGTAGTTAGAACACTTCAGTAAGCCAACCAAGAAACCAGTGTGAGATAACAAAAGAAAAACATATAGCCTTAGGCCCTTGGTAATGAGGTACATGAGTTATATAATACAAAACAAGAATTTGTCATCAATTTGTCTTCAAAACAAGGTACACTGTAATTTTGATAGTACCTAGGACTTTTTGCAATTTGCTACAGAATTATTCATCAGGAATTTTACCAAGACAAAAATTAACTAATCTCATGTTGACCAGAATCTGGAGAAAACAACTGTTGGTTGCTAAGGAGTCCCGAAGAGTTGATATACTGTGTCTTCGAGTCTCCCTTAGCCACAAGATTCTTAAAGAAACTGAGGAATACAAGGAGCTGCTTAAAATTGTCGAGTCCTGTGTAAAGACACTTGAGAACAGGGAGTGTGGCTGAGAACAAAGAGCTGCTTAAAATTGTCGAGTCCTGTGTAACGACAGCTGAAAGGCTAAATTTGACCAAATTCAATCAAAAGTAAAGCTACAACAGACAATAATAATCAAACAAGACGGAATCAAAGACTGATTACCTCCCCATTTGCTTCAGCATATCCAGCATATTAGTTAATCCTCTTCTATATGCTGATAGTATTGCTCAAATATTTTCTTAACCTGAAAATACAGCCAAAAAATTAAAAATTAAAAAAACTAAATAACAAAATTCCAAAGGCATCTATCTAAAATAGCATTAAAATTTTGATAGCACTATTTCAACATACCTCCTCAAACACCTGTAGCAAGAAACTGCAGCAGAACCCTATAAAAAGTAACAGCAGCAGGAAAGATTATTAAATCGCCCTTAACACCTGTAGCAAGGTTATTAAAATTATTAAATCAAATGACAAGGGTTTGGAAAATGACAACGAAGCAATTTCACCTCCATCACAATTATTATCAATCACTGATGATGAGGAGTCGCAGTCACTATCGCAATCATCTGGCAAAATCGGCGGTGACCTAGGGTAACAGCGGGAAGGTAAGACAGTCGGCTGCTGCGCCGAAGCGGGGAGCGAGTTCCCAGACGAAGCCAGTGTACTCAGCGAACCAGTCAATGTAGCCTTCATTGCTGCAGTAGAAGAAGATGGGGCTGGCAGCCTTTGTAAATTAGGGCTTGGAGAAGGACTGAAGCTCTGTATGGAGAACGACGAGCACAGAGATAAAAGAATGAGACGAGCCTCGGAGAGAAAAAAAGAAGTCTTTTAATTTTGAGTGAACTCCGTGTTTTATTAGATAGACAACGTTTTAAAAAAAATGTTATATAGTTAAAACTAAAAAAACATCTTTTTAAATAGATAACGTTTTTGCATATATATCTATAACGTTTTTTTTTTAAAACGTTGTGAAAAAAATACCACAACGTTTTTATAAAAATTATTATGTTTTAAGTGTTGTCTATTTAGTACTTTGTAGTAGTTCACTCTGTAATTAACAAAATAATAAAATAAATTACAAATATAGTAACTATATTGATACTAGTATATATTACGACAATATTAATATACAACAAATTGATTACCTCGTCGCCATCCCCATGTCAGGTCAAGAGCTATCTCACTCACTGCTTCTTTATGCACCGTATCATCGCCTAACTTCATTAGGACTCAAAGCCGCCAGATGCCCGCCCAATATCTTTAGAAGATCGTGATCTCGACATATAGCTCTCATGTCCTTCTCATTTAATGTTTTTGAACATAAGTCTTTGAAGAAACGACTAAGATCCGTCAAAACATCCCATATTGGTTTATCAAGCAGATCCCGAAATGCTATAGGCATGAGTCTCTCCATGAATACATGACAGTCTTTTTTTTTCCCTTGCAATTTCCCACCCATAACACACCTTGCAATGTTTGACGCATATCCATCTGGTAGTTTCAGAGACTTAACCCATGTGCACACATCTTCAACTTGCTTTTTAGATAATATGTACCTTGCATGCGGTTTGACAATCTTACCATTAGGAGATTCATAAAGTTCTAATCCAGGACGCTTATAAATATCTTTCATGTCCAAACGTGCCTTATCATTATCTTTTGTCTTACTCGTAACATTCATCACGGTGTTAAACACATTGTCAAACACATTCTTCTCAATATGCATCACATCTAGATTATGACGAATCAACTTTATAGACCAATAAGGCAGTTCCCAAAGATGCTTCTCTGAACCCAGTTATGAGATTCGCCAAACCCATTGATTATATTTGTGGCATCAATCTTTACATATGGGATGACCGGCAATCTCATCACACAATCTCGCATCTCCGTTCCTGATAATTGCGGTGCAGACATATCATTGTCTACTTTCCCTTTCCTAAAGTGTTCTCTATTTCTTCGAAACGGGTGATCTACCGACAAGAAACGACGATGACAGTCAAACCAGCAAGGCTTTCGACCATTTGATAGATTGAAAGACTTTGTATGCTCCATACAATATGGACAAGCCAACTTCCCATGTGTACTCCATCCAGCTAACATACCATAAGCTGGGAAGTCACTTATGGTCCACATAACCACGCCTCTAAGGTTGAAATTTGTTTTCGTTGCAACATCCCAAGTCCTGACTCCATCCTCCCACAATACCTTCAACTCCTCTATAAGAGGTCTCAAGTTAACATCTAAGTTCTTTCCGGGACTCTTAGAGAGCGGGAACCACGAGTGAAAGAAACAAGTATGGTCATTTCATACACATCCAAGGAGACAAGTTATGCGGAGTAACAATCACGAAAGCCAACATGAGTATTAAAACAACCGAGTGGCCAAACGGATTGAAACCATCGATTGGACAATCCAAGCCTCACATTTCTAGGTTCTAATGCAAACCCAGGATGTGCTAAGTTGAAATCTTTCCAAGCCTGCCCATCTGCGGGATGATTTAGTTCTCCATCTTTTACTGGAGATTTCGCATGCCAACTCATATGTTCAGCTGTTCTTGAAGACATGTACAATCTTTTTAGCCGATGTATTTTTGTAGCCTAAACTAATCATGACTGCAAAATGTTCACCTTATCATCTGTTCATTTTCCTTATAAAATAACATGCAATCGTTGGGACATGTATCGATCTTTTGGTATCCAAGACCCAACTTCTTCACCATTTTCTTACAAAAGTAATAGTTACCAAATAATTTCTCACAGTCAGGCAACATACTCTTAATGGCCTTCAAGAGCGACTCAAAACACTCATGGCTCATGTTGTGATCAGCCTTAATGTTAAGTAACATCGTCACTGCAGACAATATAGTGTGTTTAGTGCAACCATGCCACAATGGCTCACTACCCTCGTCTAACAACTTAAAGAAGTCTTTGGCATCAGAATTTATAGATTACTCTCTGTTTTGTTCCCAATCAAAATTTGGCCCTGCAATATCATGAACCATTTTATTCATACGATGAGTACTATTACCCGAATTGTGTACTTCTGTGATGCCACCATCTCTTCTCTGCCCATGTGCTCACCAGCATTCTTCGTAATTTTTCATGAACCCAGAAATAAGTAAATGATAGTTTACCACGTCTCTGTCCATATAATTTACATTCTTAAACTTTAAACATGGACATCGATTCACGACCGACCATTCATACATTCCTACCGACTATACGCGATACTCCAAAAACACTTTGCAACCAAATTTCTAAATTCAAATTGTAAGACTCATCTCAGCACTTGAATTTCGTCGTGCCATCCAACTACGGTCTGAATAGAGGTCCATGATACCACGATACCTACTATAGAAAACATTATAAATGTTAACATATGACTTGAGCATACTTGTAACCATATGACTTGAGCATACTTGTAAGTATATGATTAACATTTAAACATACTTGTAAGCATATGACTTGAGCATACTTGTTACCATATGACTTGAGCATACTAGCTGGTAAGCATATAACTTGAGCATACTTGTAAGCATATGATTAACATTTGAGCATACTTGTAACCATATGACTTGAGCATACTTGTAACCATATGATTAGCTCGTTAATATTATAAATGTTCGCAACTAACCGACCAACAAATTTTTTTTGCCAGAGTCTCCCCTATAATATGGACTAGCCACATGCACGACGACATGCATATATTGTCATTTCTAGGCACCCAAAATACAAACTAAGAGAAATTTACAAATTCTAAATATAATAAGACAAAAAAAATAACGAATGAATGCAAATTAAAGTAGTAAAAAGTTATATACTTGAGCATACTTGTAAGCATATGAAAGTTTTATTATATTTGTATAATATTATATTTTAATTTAATTATATACTTAATCATATTTAATATATATTATATGTCAAATATTAAATGTTATTAAATTTAGTATGAGAAACTAAGTAAATGCTACTTAATTTAATAGTTATATTATATCATGTTATTTTATTTTAATTTGTTTTAAATTTGTTTTTATTGTTTATCGTAAGTGAATACGTAAGGTATTTCATTCATGCTAGCTTTATATCAGAGTTTGCTAACTCATTCATACAACTTCTGAGTATCTTGGAGATTCATTCATATCAACTTGTGTGCTAAGACGGCTAACATGTTTTGATGTCCATATATATATATATATATATATATATATATATATATATATATATATATATATATATATATGCGGATTAGGATCAAGTGCATACCCTTTATCTTACTCACCAGTACTCACCCCCCCTTTAGCGACGGACGACGCTTCGGTCATCTGAATAACCGTCGCTACATATACTTTTAGCAACGCTATATGTTGTCCGTCGCTAAAAGTATAGATGACGGTTGTATGATCGAAACCGTCACGGTCCGTCATAAAAAAAGAATACGGTGAGTAAGATAAGGGGTATGCACTTGATCCTTGCTCTCTCTCTCTCTATATATATATATATTTAGGTCTCAATATTCAGTGTATTTAAGCATATTATGGGATTCGCAGCTGCAAGGATGCCTTTCTAACCGTCTTTGTTATTGATTGCTTGAATTGGTTTGTCTATTTGTATGACATGGGCCTCAAAATTTGGCCTATTTTTAATATACCATATGTTGATTGATTTGGATGTATTATTTTCGATATGACACATCCCTTCAATTCAATCTTTAATAGCTAGGTCATTACTCAAAGTTACATGCCCTTAGTGATAACAAATTTTGTTTGATAATAACTAACAAATAGGAACAAACACTAAATAATTTCCATAGTACATTAAATCTAAACCAATCTTTTAAGAATCGTTGCTCAAACAAATAATAATCTTTCCCAAACCAAAAAACTTGAAATTTTCAAAAGCCTACAATAATCTTTTAAGAATTGTCGCTCAAACAAAAAAATAAAGGTTGGGGACATAATAATATGCACTAAACCAAGTATTATAATGAACCACAAATTTGAGAGATATACCTGAACTATCCAGATTTGATCAGAACTTATAAGAGTTCTAATGTGAGAAAGAAAATAAGCAAGCAGCACAACTAATTGTTGCTCTTGTAAGGCATAAACTGATACTCAGATTTATAAAAGTAAAAATCTAAAATCAGAACACCACAGTGAAAGTCTACTAAAAGAACACAATATACCAAAGGAATTGAAGTATATTAAAAACTATGCCCGCATAAATTAATGTCAACAAGTATCACTAAGCAGTTCAAAATAGAATTGCATTTCATTGAAATCAATACCTGAAGGCAGTGGGAGGAGGTAGAAACGGTGGCAGCGGGCGGCGGTTGGCCTTCTCCCTCTTCTCCATTTTCTTTCTCCTTCTTTGTTTTTCTCTTCTGCTTCAGCTACTGTCGAGCGTGGTCTGCCTGATAGATTAAAAGAATCAGCGACCGTCAATAGCGACCGCATGCGGTTGCTGAATATTTAATGATGTGGAAGTATCAGCGACTAGATGCGGTCGCTGATTGTGAGAGGTCGTAAAAAAATAGGGCGCCAACATTTTCAGCCAATTTTTAGGCGGTAAAATTGAAATAGCGACCACTTAGTGACCGCATTTGGTCGCTAACAAAGACCAGTGACTACATCAAATTGTGGTCGCCGCTATCGGTCGCTAATAATAGTATCTGCGACCTTATATGCGGTCGTTGCTATTGTTGGTCGTTGTTAGAGCATTTTCTTGTAGTGTTCATTATATGTCATAAATTTTTAATATCATTAATATTTAATTAATATAGTCTTATTTTTTTTACTTTCCTTTTTATTCCATTAATTTATTAACTTAATTAGTCCTAATTGGCATAATAAGTTATGGCATAATCATATAATCACTTTATATTATTCATATCAATTTAATCACTTAAAGATTATAAATCTTTTTAATTTACCATTCAAGGTTAACATTCAAGTTATGTTAATTCTCAACATAACTTATCTTATTCTTCCTTAATCAAAATAATTAAGTATTCATCTTAGTTAACTTAAAATAATTAAATTAACTAACTCACTTAATTCAAATATTCACTTATATACTTAAAAAAAATTATTCGTAAAAATATACATATATAATCGTATAAAATTCTCGGTCCTTACATTCTCCTCTTTTTTATAAGGATTCCGTCCCCGGAATCACTATTACCTTACATTCAAATTATGTTTATTCTTAGACCTTTATTAATAAATCAATTTATTACCCTAATATATGTGTTACTTCATTTCTTATTACATTTACTCTTCCCATCCTATTCAGGAGTGAAAAATCTTTACTTAACTCAAGTCTCATTTAACTTGCCATGACTCATAACTATATTTGTTTTCTAATAAATTTTTAAAGTTGTATCATCAATTCCTTCATTTTTACATGCGTGTGACACTAAATTGTGACTCATATCTGTAAATGGATAGAACTTCATAACAATATCTATCAAACAAAACGTATAAAAATATATTACTAATTGGAATTTTACCTGTCATTACTTCTTTTGCAGCTACTGCATCCTGGACAGTTATGTTAAATGTGCGTGTATTTGGTCTTCTTGGCTGAGCTAGTGCTTTAATCATCAGTGTCCCACTGTTGTTCCCTTTGTTGTTGCTTCCCTCCTCTGCATTCTTCTTTGGACAGTTCCGAATTTGATGGTCTAGTGATTCACACAAAAAATAACCTTATATTTTCTTCAGGCTGGGACAGTTGGGTAAAATGTTTCCTTCTTGACCATAGTTAAAGCACACGCATTTTCCCTTCAAGCAGACTCCTTGATGGTTCTTTTCGCAAACTGCGCATGGCTCACCTCTCTTCCTACTCTCTCCTGACTTATTTCTCGATTGAGTGTTATCAGTCCACTTACGCTTATTAGAGTTACTCCCTCCATTGCTATCTCCTTCATTCATGTTCTTCTTCTTTTTCTCTTGGTGGTACTTTGACACTGCTTCACTTTCTCCCTCGGCGATGATGGCTTTTTCTAACAGGGTTGAAAATGAATGGATTTGCAACACAGCTACTTTGCTAAATATCTCTGGCTTTAGTCCGTTCTCAAACTTTTGCGCCTATCGTGCCTCAGTGTCCACTTGATGTGGAGCGAATCTGGCAAACTCGTTGAAATTTGTGGCATATTCTGAAATCGACATATTTTCTTACTTCTGTTCTAAAAATTTGACCTCCATTCTTGCTTGCATACTTGGCGAAAAGTAATTTTCGAGAAATAATTCTTTGAATTTTGTCCATGATACGAATCCTGCTCCGACTCTGTTCTAGTTTGACTCCCACCAAAAATTCGCCTCACCCTTCATCAAGTAAGTAGCAAAAACTGTCTTTTGCTCCTCTACTACTCTAGCAATAACAAAAGCTTTCTCTATTTCTTTCACCCAAGTCTGTGCTTTTATAGGATCTATTTTTAAGACCCCAAATTTTATGAATAAAGAATAATTTTCTCGAAATATATTTTTGAATATTATGGTGTGGATTTGATATAATGTTATAGTTGTGGGTAATATTTACAAATTTTGCAAAGTAAGCAAGTGGTTATATAATATTCGATTAGTTGGGAAATATTCGTTTTAACAGGGAATATTCGTACGACGACACAATCATTGGTGGACCCCACAACGGAAGTATTGTCGTAGTTAGAAAACGACATAATTATCTTTTTATAAAATAACGACGGAAGTTTTACCGTTAAACCGTTGAACTACCCAGTAGTAAAAGTACAAGAATACGCTGTGGTTGCATAAGAGCACACGTGATTGATTATTATTGCTTACGTGAGAAGTCACTCAGTTATACTCAATTATTGCTAAAGTAATTGCTGCATCATATCTCTCACATTACCATGGATTTCGTTACTGGTCTTCCCAAGGTTTCTCAAGGCATAAATTTGATTTGGGTCATTGTTGATAGATTGACCAAGTCTGCTCATTTCTTATCGATACGAGAAACTTTTTGTAACACCCCCTTCCCAAAATAGAAAGAGAGGTTACTCAAAACACAACAAGACTGAATGAAAGCTTTATGTCATAAAATGATGGGTTCATAATAATTAAATATCACAAGACAAACTATAGTAAATATCCCACTAGCTCAAACCATAGCCGAAGGTAATTATTACAATTTCAAATAAACTGACATATCAATCCTAAACATAATAACTCTAATCCATTGGAATGAATGGAGCTCTCATCACAAGTAAGATCCTTCCGATTATTATTGCTTACGTGAGAAGTCACTCAGTTATACTCAATTATTGCTACAGTAATTGTTGCATCATATCTCTCATATTATTGATTCGATTATTGTCACAGTATCATCTACATTATATGATATATTATTAAATCAATAATTGAGACGATAAAGTTATTCATATTATTAAATTGCAATATTTACAATGTCTGTAAGTTCATCAAGGAGAGGTTTGTCATCTAATTGCGCTACTAATAAGGAGAAATCCTTATCTGAAAGCCCCATGTTTCTGAGGAACGACTCGGTTGTTAAATATTATGAGTTATAATATTAATGATGAATAAGTTCGTGTGTTGATTAAAGATGAAATTGATAGTTCCATTGTGTTGGAATTATTAGTGTTAGTGAAAATCGACATTTATTTCGATATTAATTGATGTCTGGAAGTTATACTGACCAGTCGGGTAATTAATCGGATAAATGAGCAATTAATTGCTATTAATTCACATGATTATAACTATTTGTTCACATGTGTGTACTATTGATTCACATTCTTGTACTATTAGGGGAGTTAGTGCAAGATTGATAATACTTGCATGACAAAGTTAAAAATGGAGGTATAGATGGAGGTACTATACTGTAATTTATATTTTCACATGATTATAACTATTGATGCACATGATTGAACTATTGATTCACATTATTTACTATTAGGGGAGGTGGTACAAGTTTGATAATACTTGCAGGACTAAATTAAAAATGAAAGAAAAGTTGAAGGTATTGTACTGTAATATTTTGAGCCCCAAAATGTGCAATTATCGAAACTATATTTTCCTATAACTAGAAGCTCATTCTTCCTTCATTTCTCACCAATTCCCAAAAGCTATAGAGCAATTATTATAGAGAAAAAGAAGATGAGAAGTCTGCTACCTCTCTATTCCAGTATCCAGCTTTATTCTAAGGTAACAGGTATTATTTCTTTCGTATTCATGAAGAGAGCTTCTGTTATTCCATTCTTTATTATTATGTTGAATAACTCCGCCTCATGCCAAGTACCGCATACATGGTAAAATTCTCCTGTTATTTCATTCTTTATTATTATGTTGAATAACTTTACTCATGCTGCAAGTACCGCATACACACGATGAAATTCTTCCATTATTCCATTCTTTATTATTCATTGGAATATCCCATCATGTGGATTACGCTAGACCTCGGGTTCCTTCTTTATTATTCTCATTGGAATATCCTCGTGCGTGGGGATTACTCTAGACACGGTTTCCATTCTTTATTATTCTCATTGGGATAACTCGTCTGCATGCGATCTATCGCATGCATGGTGAATTCTTCTATTATTCTATTCTTTATTATTCTGTTGGAATACCCTGTCTGTGCAGATTACACATGACCTGGTTCCATTCTTTATTATTATGTTGGAATAAGCTGTCTATGTGGATTATCACATGCACGGTGAATGATCCTTCATATTCATTCCTTATTAAATTGTGGAAATGATCTGTCTATGTGGATTACCGCATGGCGGGTAAAAATCTATTTGCAGTTTCATATATTCTATGATACTCATTTGGTTAAAGTCTTGGCTTCTATACTCCATGAAATTAGTAGAATATCCTGGATATTTGCACTTCATCCGGTATCTTTTCATGAAAATATTCTTCTGAGCATTCTTGAATTTTACTCCACAAAGTAGTATCATGTTGACAATTTGGACGTAATTGATTTCAAGATAAATTAACTTATAAATCTTTAAAATTTATTCTTGAACATGTTTTATTAAATTATTATGTCATTGTTATCATCCTCATGCTTATATTGTGATGAAAGTCATCTTTGGCTTACGTGCATAGATGGACTTAGTATGATTATGACTAGGGATCATTCGGTATAATCATGACCTGTAATGTTATAAATGATATGGTAAAAGTCCTCAGTGGCCTGTAATGCATTGATGAACAGTTTTTGGTATGATTATGACCAAGGATTGTTTGGTATAGTCATGACCATTGATGATTTAATGAATATCCTTGGCCCATAGTACAGGGATGATCAGATGATGTGTTTTATTTATGATGCTGAGTCTCAGCGATAAAAATTGATGAAAACATTTTAAACCATATAAGATAGTAGATTTTATTCTCTACTTGACTTTTCTAATGGATTGCTTGTTCCGCTGTAGTTAAACTTGATGTCTATTGTATTTTATCAGTTTAACATTGTTGAAGACTAATGATAATTTATTCTGCATTATCTTAGTCATAATATTTCTTACTGGGCTAGTTGAGCTCACTCTTTCTTTCACCGCTCTTTCTTTGAGAAATGAGATCGTAGGCGGGACTAGTCGGGAACGGAGTGACGGTCCGATGATTGCATTAGTAGTCCTCATAATTACATTAAATAGTGTGACAATAAATGTAATGAGGACTCCATTGAGTGTGGATATTGTCTAGATGACAATATTCTTATTAAAACTCTTAGATTATGTTTTGTCGTATTTTACACGACTGTTGTATAATTAAGTTGTATTTGAATTTTGTACCATGTATTTGGCGACTCAAGATGGGTGATGTATACCTATTTTGGGGGCGTCACACTATTGTCCCCTTAAACTCAGGTGGTCCTACTACCTTTAAGTCTTTGAAGTTCGCCAATTGATTCCCTGGAGGATTTCCTGCGGCTGGTGCTCGATTTTGCATAGCCTCAGCTAACATATTCACAAAATCTTGCATAGGGTTTGCTTGACCTCCTGCATTGTTAACACAGTCTTCCACCCTTCGATTTCGTGGTTATCTTCTTGGCAGCATTATCTGGTTATACAAAATCTTAAATTATTACTTCATCTTTTACACCTTTATGCCATAACTTATTAGTGGTATCTTAAAATTTTAACACGTAATTTAAACTCATACCATAATTCAGTTTACTAGAAGAAAAAAAATTCACTTCGGGTTGCTCGATTAACGAATTCAGTTTGTTGAATTAACAATTTATCATATAGATAGCTTACTATCTTTATTTTCAAAACTTATTTACTTAATCAAACACATTCATATTCATTCAACTAGTTTATAGTACTTTACATTCACACACACAAACACACACATATATATATATACATGTACTTATCCATCGTCTATGATATTTCATTACTAACATATTACCTTACTTCAAAAAGGTACTACCTCTCATACTTAATCTTTCTTTTGTCCACTTTCTTCACCTGTCTTCTTCTTATGACAATTTTTAAACCAATGACTCGTTCCACAACACGAAAAACATCCTCCTCTCTTTGGCTTAGGACAATTTGGTGATATATGCCCTCCTTGTCCACAATTATAACACACATTCCTACCCTTCATACATTCCCCGAAATGTTTCTTTCTGCAATCAACACATGTTTTCTTCTTATCCTGTGGATTCCCTGAGTCACTGTCACTATCGTTGTTCTATTTCCTTTTATTATTATTCTTCTTCTCCTTCTTACTTAAAGCTTTAGACGATACATTCCACTCAGCTCTCATACCATCGACTTGTGCCTTCAACTCATCTCGTTCTTCTGTCATCTTATTCAATGCCCTTACCAACTGATCATTTAATAATCTTTCCGCATCCCACATTTCCTCTAGAAAAATACCTTATTCCTTAAATCTTGAACTTCCACCGATGCTTGGCCATATTCAGCTAATACATTGCATTTTTTCTATCTTTTGTCTTTATTTCTGGTTCTACTTTAGTTTCCTTGGAATCTACTTCCTCCTCTTCATTCAGTTCCATCTCGGGATACTCGTCATGATCGCTTCCTAGATTTACCGCAGGTTCTTCTTTTAGGACTTTCTCAACTGTCTCACTCTGAGATGACACCTCGGCTATTGGCATTGGTGCAACTGCTAACGTCTTAGTAACCACTTAGGTTTCTCTAATCTCTTCATATCCTGACATCCTACAATCATAACACAACAAACAAATTCCATTAATATCTCTCAATAAAATATAAATTCATTGTATGGAATGAAAATATATTTCTTAATTCTCTAAGAAACCTCTACATGAGTTTTATCGCCTGCTATTCCATAATCTCATCACTTAGAACTCGAAATGATTTTTCCCTATCTTTCTTAAGGTTATATTCCTAAGGTTTTCCCCCCACCTAAGGTTTATAACCAACAACTTTGATACTAACCTGTGACGCTCCCAAATCCAGGTTCCCTAACCTCGGGTTTGGTGCTCACGATCCATCTTACATATCACATCTAACTACCCATTCAGTGATGAATTACATCATTCTTACCATTACTTAATACAAATTATAACAATATCCCAAGTTAACTAGCCTTAACATAACTTACATACCCTTAGATACTTAAAAGGTTTTCATAATTAATTTACATAAAGTAACATAATAATTAAAGTTCACAATAACTACTCTTGAACTTTTCATTTGCCTTTGTCTTTCTTTGACCCTTCGGCTACCTCGTCCTTAGCTGAAATATTTTATTTAAGCAAGGGTGAGCAATGAGTATGCTCAACAAGTTAAAGTATACAATAAAAGATATATATCAGGAATAGAAGAGTTTAGCTTCTATAGAACTTCAACAATGTTCAAAAGATTTCGAAGTAGCTGAATAATAAATCATTTTCAATAACAAGACTTTCTTAAATTTCATGTTGAATAACATATCAAGAATGAAAGATTAAATTTTTTCGATGGTTTAATAATATTCAATTGATTAAGAAAATTTAGCAATAGTGCGACATTATTCAATAAAGTGGAATACTCCCATATTTCTTGTTGAGTGATCACAAATGGATTAAGAACTACTGGAGGAATCATCAGTTAATAAAACTAAATTACCTCAAGAATATAAGTTAGTTATAAAAACTAATTATACTCTTTTGTGAGTACATGAGGAGATCAGCCTTATTGTAACCTATATTATGCATAATACTCAAAAATAGCGCAAGGGTCGGATGTCCGACAACAAAGTTCCCCTTTTTATAAGGGTTGTTCATCTCAGTCTTACATCATGAATCCGTACCACAACAATATGGTTTGGATTGCTTTCAAAGAAATGTTATGATTTCAACCTATACTATCAATATTGATCTAGCCGAAATAAGTGGCACAAATCTTTTAATAACAACTTAGTTCAAAAAATAGAACGATTCATCAATTATTAGTCTAGCCGAAACAAATAACTGAGACATGGCTCATAAACAGATTATGAATAAAAGAACTTTAAATTTATTTCACAATTCAAATAATAGAACATGAAATTAAATGCACTATGTGCGAATAACAATAATCATTATAAATGTGAATAACCAACAATAATTATCCACTAATCATGCTTTGGAATTAATAACTCAAGTTGAGTTAGCAAACTTGCCTTGGTCGTTGACTACTGCTACACAATTTAATTTAACTTTGTTTGAGAGACCTATTGTGACAACCCGGAGAACCGGATTGTCCAGAATTTAAGTTTAAAGAATTAGTTATTAATAAAATGAATTTTTATTAATAATATCATGTGCTACGTGTTTATTAATCGTTAAATTGCAGGAGAATTCTGGCTACGAGCTAGATTGAACGAGTAAGAATTTTCAAGATGAAAATAAAAATTTCCTGGGAACAAAAATATTTTTGAGAAAAAAGACGAAATATGCACTATTCACCTGACGAAACCTTAAGGGTTAGGGTTTGAATAACCTAATCCTTTCCGAGAGTTCGGTATGTCGAAATGACATTCCGTCGAAAGATTTGATGATAATATGTTGTGAAAAGTTAAGTTAGCCGATAAAAGTTTTTCTCGAAAAACGTGCAGAAATCGGACGAAATAAAAATGATGAAAAGTATTGTTATTTACTTTTCATTCATTTAATTACGTTAGGCGAAAATGTGAAGGAAAACGCTTATCATCAAAAAGTGTTTTTCAGTTTTTCGAAGTTTCGAAGAATGCGTAAAAGTTAAATTTTAGAGGAAAGACGAAATATCCAAAAATATTTGGATTCCAAGAATCGCAATTTTTAAACTGTCGGACGAATCCCGTAAGACGGAACCACGAAGCTTCCAAGAGAAGCTTCGTGAATAGTAAGGAGGTGTGAATAGTAACTTTAGAGGCGAAATGACTATTTTTCCCCTAGCCTTAGTTTTCTATATAAGAGAAGCTTAAGCTCATTTGTTGGTTAATGAAAAATTCACCAACACTTGAGAGAGAGAGAGATAAGTCGGATGAGGAGGAAAAGCTAGCCCGTGTACAAACTTTGTCCAACAGGAGAAGATTAAAGAAGAAAGGTAATCCAAAACCTAGTTTAATATAAATTTTCTTTAAGTTTTCTATGTTAGAAACATAGCTTAATGAGAATAGAAGTAAAAGATGTTAAGAATAATTTTCATATGGTTGAAATCATGAGAAAAAGAAGAAATAAGAATTAGAAGTTTAGTTTATAAATTTCTTAAGGAAGTATGAATTTCGTAGTGAATTTGAACAATCCGAATGAATCATATGAACGATTCGGTGAAATAAGTAAGGAATGGTGTTTCATAACACAAAATTCCAAGAAAAAGTGAAATCATAATCAAAGTATCGATTAAAAATGAAGAACTAACAAAGAACGCGAAGAACACGAAGAACGTTGTTGATGGACAAATTTAAAACCATCGTAGTATATCTTGTTGTTGATGGACAAGTTTAAAACCATTACATATAAGTTAGTTTTATTGCTTGGGTTAGGAGCAACGCGAAACATTTTTTAATATTATAACGAATGGCAAAAATTTGTAATAATGTTAGAAATAGTATGTAAATGAACATGAATGTAAGACCCCAACTTTTTAATAAAGATGATTTTTCTATAAATATCATTTTTGAATATTATAGAATGAATTTGATATAATGTTATAGTTGTGAGAAGTATTTGCAAATTTTTCAAAAGTACGCAGGGGTTATATTATATTCGATTGGGTCGAGAATATTCGTTTAGCGAGGAATATTCGACCCAATGGCGCAATCATTAGTGGACCTAAAATGTATTATCGGATTGAAAAATGACAAAAATATATTTATGAAAATAACGGCGGAAGTTTTCTACCGTTAATCTTTGTTGAACTACTCGGTAGTAAAAAATGTACGATGTCTGGCGTGGTTGCATAGTAGCAGCACGGTATTGATTATTGATGCTTACGTGAGAAGTCACTCGATTATACTCAATTATTGCTACAGTAATTGTTGTATCATATCTCTCATATTATTGATTCGATTATTGTCACAGTATCATCTGCATAATATGTTATTTTATTAAATCAATAATTGAGACAACAAAGTTATTCATATTATTAAATTACAATATTTACAATGTCTAGAAGTTACATCGAGGAGAGGTTTGGTCACCTAATTGCATGCGCATGATAGGGAGAAATCCTTATTGGAAGCCCCTCTTTCTTGAGAACGACCTGGTTGATAAATATTATGAGTTATAATATTAATGATGAATGTTATTAAAATTGAAGTTGTGTTCGGAGTTGAATTTGGAGACGCGGACGTGATATTTGAGTCCGGAACGATGAAATTAGTAAAAATAGTCTATAAACACAAAATTTTCCGGGATTAACTTTTTGGTCAAAAAGTCAACAATTGACTTTTTTGGGAAAAGTCAAACTTCAAAATTTCAAAATTTATATTGTTGATAAAAATAGTTTCATTGTGTTGGAATTAATTGTGTTAGTGAAAATCGACATTTATTTCGATAAAAATTGATGTTTGGAGGTTATATTGACCAATCGGGTATTTAACCGGATAAATGAGCAATTGATTGCTATTATTTCACATGATTATAACTATTTGTTCACATGTGTATACTATTGTTTCACATTCTTGTTACTATTAGGGGAGTTGGTGCAAGATTGATAATACTTGCATGACTAAGTTAAAAATGGAGGTATAGATGGAGGTATTATACTGTAATTCATATTTTCACATGTCTAGAACTATTGATTCACATGATTTACTATTAAATCACATTATTTACTATTAGGGAGGTGGTGCAAATTTTGATAATACTTGCATGACTAAATTAAAAATAAAGGAAAAGTTGGAGGTATTGTCTTTGTAATTTTTGAGCCCCAAAAAGCGTGCAATTATTGAAACTATAATTTTCTATAAATAGAAGCTCATTCTTCCTTCATTTCTCACCAATTCACTAAAGCTATAGAGCAATTATTATAGAGAGAAATTGTAGAGATAAAATCTATAGAAGAAGAAGCTCTTTACCTCACTATTCCTATATCCGTTTCTTTCGAGGTAAAGGGTATTTATTTCTTTCTTTCGTCTTCATGAAGAGAACTTACATTATTCCATTCTTTATTATTATGTTGGAATAACTTTTGTCTTCATCTGAACCGATACTTGGTGAAATTCTTACATTATTCCATTCTTTATTATTACATTTGGAACATCTTGTCTGCGTTTTCTGGTGGGACTGCTTTATTATTACATTTTTATGTGGGACTGAATCTTTATTATTACAATATCATTTCTGACTGGTTTAAAATCTTTATTTACATTGGAAATATCACATGCATGCGTTTTTCATGGGACCTGGTTTAAATCTTTATTATTACATTGGAATATCACATGTCATGCGTTTCTGTGGACCGGGACTGGTTCCGTCTTTATTATTACATTGGAATAACTTTTGTGTCTGATCTCTACGCATGCTTGGTGATTTCTTTTGTTATTCCATTCCTTATTATACTCGGTTGGTTAAAGTTTTGACTTCTATACTCCATGAAATTAGTGGAATATCCTTGATATTTGTGCTTCATCCGATATCTTTTCATGGAAATATTCTTGAGCATTCTTGAATTTTACTCTACAAAGAAGTATCATGTTGACAATTTGGACATTATTAGTTCTGGTTAAATTAATTCTTGAACTTGTTTTATTGAATTCTTATATCATTGTCATCATCCTCATGTTTATATTATGTTGAAAGTCATACGTGGCTTTGTAGTGCATAGATGGACTTGGTATGATTATGACCGAGGATTATTCTATTGTAATCATGGCCGTAATGTTACAAATGATGTGGTAAAAGTCCTCATTGGCCCGTAGTGCATTGATGGGCCGATTGTTGGCATGATCATGACCATTAATGAATACACGAATGTCCTTGGCACGTAGTGCATGGATAATTTGTGGTCGTGATACTAAAGAATATCCTTGGCCGTAGTGCGGGGGGGATTCGATGATGTGGATTATTTATTAAAATTTGAGTCTCGGCGATAAAAGTGATAAAAGTGATGAAAACCTTTTAAATCATAAAAGATAGTAGATTTTATTCTCTACTTGACTCTTTTAATGGATTGCTTGTTCATTGCGATTAAACTTGATGTCTATTGTATTTTATCGGTTTAACATTGTTGTAGACTAATGATAATTTATTCTGCATTATCTTAGTCCTAATATTTCTTACTGGGCTAGTTGAGCTCACCCTTTCTTTCACTGTTCTCTTGAGGAATGAGAATATAGGCGGGACGAGTCGGGGAGCGGAGTGATGGACCCGGATGATAGTATTAGTAATCCTCACTATTACATTTAAATAGTGTGACAATAAATGTAATGAGGACTTATTACGAGAGTGGATATTTTCTAGAAGACAATATTTGTATTAAAACTCACGGTTTGTATTTTGTCGTATTTTACAGACGGTTGTATTATTATTAAGTTGTATTTGAATTTTGTACCATGTATTTGGCGACTCAAGATGGGTGATGTATACCTATTTTGGGGGCATCACAGTTAGTATCAAAGCTTAGGGATATGATCCACAGCTAAGATGTGAGACAAGAACTAGGAGGGAGAGCAGAAATTCCTTAGCTAGTATGACCTACCTAAGTTTATTTGGTATTTAATTGGTCGGTCGAGAGTATAGGGATAAAATGTGATATATTAATTAACCCTTGTTTTGTGGCGGTATTTGAAAATGGCATCCGAGAATGTTGAGAACATCAATGGAGCACGAGAGACCGTTGAGTCTCCACAGATCAATAACCGAGGACAATGTGCATCGGGGGCGACAATCCTCATGCAAACAACAACAACGACCAAATGATGAGCGATGGAATGTTCCGAGGCTTCATGCAATTCATGCAACATCGGTGAGAAGCGGCTCTCTGTCCAAAATGCGGTGGAAACACTTGGCAACTCTCGGACGGTCACCGCTGAAACAGTTCAAGGAGCTGGGACCACGAGTTTTTTGGAGAGCCAAAACCACTTAAAGGCGGAGGCGTGGATAAAGCGGATCAACAAGATATTTGATGTCTTGGGATGCTCAGGAGAAAAAAAGGTTCCCTTTGCCACCTTCATGTTGCGGGCGCGAGGCGATTCTTGGTGGGAATCGCAAAAGCGTACTCAACTTTGCATGCTTGAAGATGTCTTGGGAGAAGTTTCAAGAAGCTGTTCAACGACAAGTACTTTCCCAAAAGTATTCGTCACATGAAAGAGGTAGAGTTCATTAAAATGGAGCAAAACAACATGGCCAGTGTCGCGATCTGCGAAGCCAAGTTTCTTTGAGTTGTCGGTTTCGTCCCATTTGGTTGATAATGAGGAGAGAATGGCGAATGTTTCTAAGAGGTTTGAAACTTAGATATCGTCGATATCTTATCTCTTATAAACTATGTTTATATTCGGATGTTGTTAATAGGGCTCGATTATTGGAGCGCGATAACGAGTCAACCCAACAAAAGAGAGCGGTAGGTAAAATGATAATACCGGTGAGAAGCGATCATCGAAGCGGTGACAACAAGCGTGGAGGAATCTTCATGCGAAAATGGTAACCACTTGGTGGTAATCATGGCCAAAACAATAAGAATGGACATTTCAAGAAGAGGAGATTCAACAATGATGGAAAGGCGTCGGCACAAAGACCGTTGTTAAGGAAGGAGAACGACCACCTATCATATGCTTCAAATGTGGAGGGAGGGACACATCGGTCAAAGCTAGCAGCGATGCCGTCAAAGCATGTTATAATTATGGAAGAAAGGTCACCTAGCCCGATTTTGTCGTTCACCAGAAGACAAGTTAAGCTAGGATAGAGGCACCAAAGTAGTCCCGAGAAAAGTCAAAGCCGTAGTGCTGAGGAGAGCGTTTGTTGTGACCTCCCGAAAAGCAAGGAACGACGAGCGAGGTCATCACGGGTAAGCTTATCATAAACTCTAGCGAAGTCTATACCTTATTTGATATCGGTTCTACCCATTCTTTTATTTCTCCTACTTGCGCTCAACGTTTAAATTTGACTCCGGAGAAATTAGATTTTGACTTATCTGTTGAAACTCCATTGGGAGAAACCTTCATTACATCCACTGTTTGTAAGTCTTGTTTAGTTCAAATTGGTACCCTCACATTACCTGTAGATCTTATTTCATTGAAAATACTTGCATTCGACGTAATTCTAGGGATTGATTGGTTAACTACTCATCATGCAAAAATTGATTGTTTTCGTAAGGTTGTTAGCTTTCATATTCCTAACCAACCTATTATGCGAATTCAAGTAACCAAACCATTAAAATCAATCACTATCATCTCAAGCCATAAAGTTATTCGTTTATTGAAAAATGGATGTCAAGCTTTCTTAGCTCATGTCACGGATCTAAATAAAAATACGTCAGTTTTGAATGATATTTCTATTGTTAATGAATTTCTGACGTATTCCACGAAGAACTTCTGGCCTACCCCGGGCGTGAAATTGAATTTTGTATCGACCTTGAACCCGGTACAAAACCTATTTCCAAAGCCCATGTCGAATGACTCTATTGAACTTGAGGAGTTAAAGACCCAATGCGAGGAATTGTTAGACATCGGTTTCATTAAATCCTAGTACTTCTCCTTGGGGTGCTCTGTTCTATTCGTGAAAAAGAAAAGATGGGAGTATGCGACTTTGTATTGATTATCGGGAGTTGAATCATGTCACCATCAAAAATAGGTACCCATTGCCACGTATTGATGACTATTTGACCCGGTTATGAGGCCAAATTCTTTTCAAAGATTGATCTTCGTTAGGATATCACCAATTGAAGATTAGAGCAGATGACATTCCAAAGGCGACGCTTTTAAAAACTTGATGCGGGCATTATGAATTCTAATCATGTCTTTTGGATTGACTAATGCTCCTACTTGCTTTCATGGATATGATGAACCTAGTATTCAAGGAATATTTGGATCACTTTGTGGTCGTCTTTATTGATGACGTCCTTATTTATTCAAAAGTCGTGAAGATCATGAAAGCAACACTTGAAATTTGATATTCCAAAAGCTTCGTGAATATAAGCTTTATGCCAAGTTGAAGAAATGCAAGTTCTGGCTTGAGGAAGTAGCATTCCTTGGGCACGTAGTATCAAGTCATGGAATATCTGTAGACCCAGCAAAGATTGAAGCTATTCAAAGTTAGAAGCAACCCAAATCGATGATCGAAATCGTAGCTTTCTCGGTTTAAATTGGTTATTATCGGAGATTAGTGGAAGGATTTTCTCGAATCGCTACTCCATTAACTCAGCTGACTCAGAAAGATATAAAATTCGGTTGGAGTGAGGAATGTGAGAAGAGTTTTCAAGAACTCAAGAGGATACTCATTTTAGCACCTGTCCTGACAATACCATCTGGATCGGAGGGATTTATCATCTATAGTGATGCTTCGGGCAAAGGGTTAGGTTGTGTTCTCATGCAACATGGGAAAGTCATAGCCTATGCCTCATGACAACTCAAAGAATATGAGATGAATTATCCTACTCATGATCTAGAGTTAGCGGCGATCATTTTTTGCTAAAAGATTTGGAGGCATTATTTGTATGGGGAGAAAGTGGAGATCTTTACGGATCATAAAAGCCTCAAATATTTCTTCACTCAAAAGGAACTCAACATCTGACAGCGATGTTGGCTTGGATTGTTGAAAGATTATGATCATACCATCCAATACCATCTGGAAAAAGCGAGCGTGGTAGGTGACATTTAAGTAGAAGATCATATCTTGAATGCAGAGTGCGATATTGTCAACGAAAGGCCCATTTTGTATGACTTGCAAAGGATGGAGATAGAGATAAAGACTCAGGGACCCACGTGATGATGGCGAATATCTGAGTAGAACCAGACTTTAATCGATAAGGTTAAAAGGCTTCTCAAGCTACTGAGACAGGGTGATCGCGTATGAAAAAGAAAGTGCAAGAAGGTGCTATCTTAGGAAGCAAGAATCTATGAAGAAGGAATACTTGAGTCAACTCCGGACTTTGTGTTCTAACGACCACGATTTAAAGTATAAAATCATGATGGAGCGCACACACACAGTTTGCAATCCATCACAGGAGTACCAAAATGTATCGTGATCTTGACATACATTTTGGTGGAAGCAATATGAAGAGAGAGATATAAGCGGGGTTTATCTCAAGGTGTCTAACTTGTCAACGCGAGTCGGTAGAGCATCAAGTGCAAAAAGTCCATTGCAACCACTTGAAATTCTAGAATGGAAGTGGGAGCACATTACCATGGATTTAGTTCTTGGTCTTCCCAAGGTTTCTCAAGGCTTATAGATGCGATTTGGGTCATTATTGATAGATTGACCAAGTCTACTCATTTCTTCTGCGATCGAGAAACTTATTCACTTGAGCGTCTTGCTCGTATGTATATAAATGAGATTGTAAGATTTCATGGTATGCCGGTATCCATAATTTTGATCGAGACCCAAGATTCACTTCAAGATTTTGGGTTAGTTTGCAAAAAGCTATGGGCGCAGATTTACGATTTAGTTGACATATCATCCTCAAAGCGGATGGGCGATCGTCGGAAGGACTATTCAAACTCTTGAAGATTTATTAAGACTCTGTGTCCTTGACTTCAAGGGAAGTTGGGACAAGTTCTTACCATTGGTGGAGTTTTCCTACAACAATAGTTATCAAGCAAGTATTGGCATGGCTCCATTTGAGGCGTTGTATGGAAGAAAGTGTCGTTCTCCGGTATGCTGGGATGAGGTGGGTGAAGCAACGTTGTTGGGACCGGATTTGGTACGTATGACTACGGAAAAGATTCAAACGATCCGAATGAACGTATAAAAACCTCACAAGATCGACAAAAGAGTTATCTTGATCTTCATCGAAAGGGCGTGGAATTCGATATTGGAGATCATGTGTTGTTACGTGTTGCTCCATGGAAAGGAGTTACGAGATTTGGAAAGAGAGGAAAGCTCGATCCTCGATTCATTGGCCCATTTTTAATCCTCGATCGAGTAGGAGCGTAGGCGTATAGACTCGCTTTCTGCTTGAAGTATGTCTCGTGTTCATAATGTTTTTTACATATCTATGTTACGTAAATATGTGAAAGACCCGAACCACATTATTGAGTTAGAATCGGACGAAATAGCGGAAGATTTAACGTATGAAGAGTTACCTGTTAAAATCTTAGATAAGAAAGATCATATTCTACGCTCCAAGGTTATACCTCAAGTCAAAGTTTTGTGGAGAAACCACGACGTGGAAGAAATGACTTGGGAGTTAGAATCTGAGATGAAGTCAAGATATCCTTACCTATTCGGCATACCGGGTACGTACCCTAATTTCGAGGGAGAAATTTCATAAGAAGGGGAGGTTGTAAGACCCCAACTTTTTAATAAAGATGATTTTTTTATAAATATCATTTTTGAATATTATAGAATGAATTTGATTTAATGTTATAGTTGTGGGTAGTATTTGCAAATTTTTCAAAGTACGCAAGTTGTTATATTATATTCGATTGGTCAGAGAATATTCGTGTTAGCAGGGAATATTCGTACAATGGAGCAATCATTAGTGGACCCCACAACAGAATTATTGTCGGATTGAGAAAACGACAAAAATATATTAATGAAAATAACGGCGGAAGTTTTCACAGATTATCTTATTGAACTACTTTCGGTAGTAAAAAATGCGATGTCTGGCGTGGTTGCGTAGTAGCACACGGTATTGATTATTGATCTTCGTGAGAAGTCACTCGGTTATACTCAATTATTGCTACGATAATTGTTGTATCATATCTCTCATATTATTGATTCGATTATTATCACGATTATCATCTGCATAATATGTTATTTTATTAAATAAATAATTGAGACAACAAAGTTATTCATATTATTAAATTACAATATTTACAATGTCTAGAAGTTACATCGAGGAGAGGTTTGGTCACCTAATTGCGCGCCAATAGGGAGAAATCCTTATTGGAAAGCCCCTCTTTCTTGAGGAGCGACACGGTTGATAAATATTGTGAGTTATAATATTAATGATGAATGTTATTAAAATTGAAGTTGTGTTGGAGTTGAATTTGGAGACGCGGACGTGATATTTGAGTCCGGAACGATGAAATTAGTAAAAATAGTCTATAAACACAAAATTTTCCGGGATTAACTTTTTGGTCAAAAAGTCAACAATTGACTTTTTCGGGAAAAGTCAAACTTCAAAATTTCAAAATTTATATTGTTGATAAAAATAGTTTCATTGTGTTGGAATTAATTGTGTTAGTGAAAATTGACATTTATTTCGATAAAAATTGATGTCTGGAGGTTATATTGACCAATCGGGTATTTACCCAGATAAATAAGCATTGATTGCTATTATTTCACATGATTATAACTATTTTTTCACAAGTGTATACTATTATTTCATATTCTCGTTACTATTAGGGGAGTTGGTGCAAGATTGATAATACTTGCATGACTAAGTTAAAAATGGAGGTATAGATGGAGGTACTATACTGTAATTCATATTTTCACATGTCTAGAACTATTGATTCACATGATTTACTATTAAATCACATTATTTACTATTAGGGGAGGTGGTGCAAATTTGATATTACTTGCATGACTAAATTAAAAATAAAGGAAAAGTTGGAGGTATTGTACTGTAATTTTTTGAGCCCCAAAATGTGCAATTATTGAAACTATATTTTTCTATAAATAGAAGCTCATTCTTCCTTCATTTCTCAACAATTCACTAAAGCTATAGAGCAATTATTATAGAGAGAAATTATAGAGAAAAAATATATAAGAAGAAGAAGCTTTACCTCACTATTCTAGTATCCAGTTTCTTTTTACGAGGTAAGGGGTATTATTTCTTTCTTTCGTCTTCATGAAGAGAACTTACATTATTCCATTCTTTATTATTATGTTGGAACATCTTGTCTGTAATCTTTATACTCATGACACTTCTTACGTTATTTATTATTTATTATTGGAATATCACATGCATGCATTTTGTGGGACTGGTTAAAATTTTTATTATTACATTGGAATATCATCATGTATGCATGCGTTTTTCTGGGACTGGTTCCGCCTTTATTACATTTGGAATATCTGCTTTGAATAACGTGGGACTGGTTTATCTTTATTATTACATTGGAATATACATGCTGCGTTTCTGCACTTGTGATTTCTTTTGTTATTCCATTCCTTATTATACTCGATTTCCATTTAAAGTTTATACTCGACTTTAAAGTTTTGACTTATACTCCATGAAATTAGTGGAATATCCTTGATATTTGCTCTTCATCCATTATCTTTTTATGGAAATATTCTTGAGCATTCTTGAATTTTACTCTACAAAAAGTATCATGTTGACAATTTGGACATTATTAGTTCTTGGTTAAATTAATTCTTGAACTTGTTTTATTGAATTCTTATATCATTGTCATCATCCTCATGTTTATATTTTTTTGAAAGTCATCTGTGGCACATGTGTGCATAGATGGACTTGGTATGATTATGACTATGGATTATTGGTGTAATCATGACCATAATGTTACAAATGATATGGTAAAAGTCCTCATTGGCCCGTAGTGCATTGATGGACAGTTGTTGGCATAATCATAACCATTGATGAATACACGAATGTCCTTGGCCGTAGTGTGCATGGATAATTTGTGATCGTGATACTAAATAATATCCTTGGTAGTAGTGCGGGGATGATTCGATGATGTGGATTATTTATTAAAATTTGAGTCTCGTGATAAAAGTGATAAAAGTGATGAAAACCTTTTAAATCATAAAAGATAGTAGATTTTATTCTCTACTTGACTCTTTTAATGGATTGCTTGTTCATTGCAGCTTAAACTTGATGTCTATTATATTTTACCGGTTTAACATTGTTGTAGACTAATGATAATTTATTACGTATTATCTTAGTCATAATATTTCTTCTTGGGCTAGTTGAGCTCACCCTTTCTTTCACTTTGTTCTTCTTGAAATGAGAATATAAATTTGGAACAGTCGGGGAATGGAGTGATGGACGGATGATAGTATTAGTAGTCCTCACTATTCTATTAAATAGTGTGACAATAAATGTAATGAGGACTTATTACGAGCGTGGATATTGTCTAGAGGATGATTTGTATTAAAACTCATAGAAGTCGTATTTTACACGACACACTTGTATTTTAATTTTGTACCATGTATTTGGCGACTCAAGATGGGTGATGTATACTCTATTTTGGGGGCGTCACAGTTGAGTATCAAAGCTTAGAATATATGATCCTGGCTAAGATGTGAGACAAGAACTAGGAGGGAGGAGACGGGAATTCCTTCGCTAGTATGACCTACCTAAGTTTATTTGGTATTTAATTGGTTATGGATAAAATGTGATATGTTAATTAACCCTTGTTTTGTGACAAGATTTGAAAATGGCATCCGAGAATGTTTAGAACATCAATGGAGCATGGAGACCGTTGAGTCTCTAAGATCAATAACTAGGACAATGTGCATCGTCCTCATACAAAACAATAACACCGACCAAATGATGAACGATGGAATATTACGAGGCTTCATGCAATTCATGCAACATCGGTGAGAAATAATTTTGTCCAAAATGCGGTGGAAACATCGGCGACTCTCGAGACGGTCACCACACCAACAGTTCAAGGAGCTGAGACCACCGGAGTTTAATTCATCATAAATAATATTATAATGGTTTTAATTTATTTATTCTACTACCGACTTAATATTGAACCTAAAGGGTCGCACCGCAAAAAAAGAGAAATATAATTTTAGAAGTAATTGACTTAATAATACTAAATTAAGAATATTTAATTTATTGGTGGAATAAATTAAATAGCTTAATATTTATAATTAATTATTTCAAAAATACCAAATTATAAATTAATAAGAGTAGTCTTATTATTATTATTATTATTATTATTATTATTATTATTATTAATAAATTGGTTAAATAATAATAATTTAGTATTTGAAGAAATACTAATATTTATAATTATCTATTTGGAGAAATACTAAATTATAAATAAATAAGAGGAGTCTTATTATTATTAATTTAGTTTCAAATTAGATTGAGAATTAAATTAAAACCCAAACTCCTAAAAGGTTTGGAAGGGAGGGTTAGAGGGTGTTTGATAAAAATTGAATGAATCTGAATCTGAATAAAAAAGTTGTTTGATAATTGACTTGTCTGAAATATCTGAATAACAGATTTTTATTATTTTACCCCTCTAAAAAATTCAAAATTGTTGTAAATTTATTTAATATTACTTAATATAATAGTTAATATTTTTTTAAAAAAAAATCATTAAGCCAAAAAAATAACACTAAATCATTCAGCCTAAATCGTCTGAATGGATGATCGATTCAGTCATTCAGACGATTTTTTTCCCTAAACAAATGCACCGAATGGCTAACCAATTCAACCATTCATTCCTAAACAAACATCCCCTTAGTCTATAAATAAGAGGGGTCTTATTTGGATTAGAGACTAATCATACGTATTATCCGTATTCTCAAAACCTAAAGAGTTAGAAGGGAGAGAATTAGGACAAGCCACCCAAGATCTTGTAGAAGCTAAAATTCACTTTTTCAATCTATATACTTTTGGTGGATCAACTTTAGAGCGTTCCACACTTGGGTAGCTAACGTTAGATCTGAAGAATTGGAGAAGCACGAAAGAGAATAATATTAGAACTTGAAGATTTGATCAAAGGGATCAAAGGGTTGCATCATCTTTAAGGTATATTTTTTTATCTTTTCTCGATTAATAATATTACATAAGGTGATTTTTGGGATTGCAGAAAAAATTTAAATTTCATTTATGTCATGCTTCCACTTTTATTACAATATGATTGTTTATATATTTTGTTTCTGCAAACCAATAATATCAACCACATAATCACCCAAAAATAAGGTCTTATATGTGTTTGGTAGATAAAGAGATGGGGTAGGCAGATGATCAAGAGAACGGTCGATGAGAGAAATTCAATGAATAGGAAATTGAGAAAGAAGTCAATCGAATGGAAGAGGAAGATGTCGATTGATAAATTTATCCCTTAACTCGGACTAATGAAATCAATTCAATTTAATTTAAACATATTTAAAACACTATTGACGAAATGTACAATAAAAATTGAATAAAAAATGGGCCAAATTTGAAATTTTTTAAAAAAATAAAAAAATTAACCCAATCAACTCAATTGGAGGATCGCCTTACCGCCTCTTATATATTACTATTGATTACTATTAAAAAATTACCAATTAATGGTTGAAATGAGTTTAAAATGTGTATCAATAGTTGATTAACGTGTAGGACATTTTATCTATAAATAGGTATTATAAGTTTTTTTTAATGTAAATAGGTATTATAAGTTGAACGAAGGTATTGAAGAATATTTACAAAGATAGAATAAATTATATAAGAATTGCAGTACCATCTAATAATAATATGCTATTTAGGTAATTTAGGAGAAAAATAGTAAGGAATCCTTATATATGCTACACTGCATCGGTTAAAGAAATACTGATACTAAATTAAGTAGCAATGAAAGATGCATCATACCGCACTGCATAAAACTTAAAAATACAAATTAAAATAACTTAAATTTGTTATAAAATTATAACATATATATTTGTGGATGTTTAAATTTAATTGTAATGATCTTTGGAATTTTGGAACCCCCATATTCATTAAGTATAGAACCCCCATGTTCATTAAGTTTTAAACTCATGACTTTTGAGTTTTGAAACTTCTAAGTCCATATATCTATAAATAAGAGCATTGTAAAAGAGAATGATGGATATATAAAAATATTATGAGATATGTCTCTTTTTTCTAATCATTTTATTCTTAATTTTTGTAATCTTTTATAACACGTTATCAGCACGAATTGCTTCTCACATTCGTCTTGAAGATAATCATATTTGATTTGAAGGAGAATGTATATTTATCAATTATATATATATATATATATATATATATATGCAATTTTTTTTTTAGTATAACATATTGCATGTTATTCCATTCATAACCTATTATTAGAATTTGTTGTTCTTGGTTCTAGCATGCTAATGACTGTCATACTCATATGTAAGCCATCATCACACCACCCTCAAATTGTCTTGTTGTTATACCGTGAAATATCTAACCTCAATTATTGTGCAGTGTTTATTTTATAAAAGTGTATTGTAATTTTGCATTCCTTCCAATCTAAATAAATCAAAAGGGATCCGATAAAATACATGATGTTTTAATACTTTTTAGTTTCCGTACTAAAACAATCTTTTGATATATTTATAATGACCTTTTTGATAAATTTTTGTATGAAGTGACAATGACAAATCTTGTCAAACTTGAATTCGTGAAACTTGATATTACGGGTAAGAATTATTTGTCATGGATCCTTGATGCCGAAATTCATCTTGATGCCATGGGTCTTGGAGACACCATTAACGATGGTAATGAAACATCAAGCCAAAACCAGGCAAAGGCCATGATATTCTTACGCCATCATCTCTATGAGGAGTTGAAGTTAGAGTATCTCATAATAAAAGATCCTTTTATTCTTTGGAAAAATTTGAAAGAAAGATGTGACCATCAAAAGACAGTTATTCTTCCAAAAGCTCGTTATGATTGGATACATTTATGATTGCAGGATTTTAAATCAGTAAGTTAACATAATTCTGCAATGTTTATAATTAGTTTTAAATTGAAATTATGTGGAGATAATATCACTGATGGAGATATGTTAGAAAAAAACATTCTCTACTTTTCATGCCTCGAATATGCTCCTGCAACAGCAATATAGAGAACGAGGTTTTAAGAAATATTCTAAACTGATTTCATGTCTTCTTGTGGCTGAACAAAATAATGAGCTTTTAATAAAAAATCATGAATCACGACCGACTGGTTTAGCTCCATTCCCTGAAGTGAATGTTACAAGACGTAATAATAATTATGGTTAGTGGTGGTAATTAATTAATAATAATTAGTGTAATTAGGTAATTGAGTAGTGATGGTAATAGGGTGAGGGGTAGTTTAATTACCGTAATCATGATACCAAACCTTCAAAGAATGAGGAGAAACAAGAAAAGGGGAAGAATATAAATAATAGAGATACCAAGAAGGAAGAAAATATTTGTTATCGGTGTGGAATGAAAGGACATTGGGCTCGTACGGTCAAACATCTTGCTGATTTATATCAGTCCTCTTTGAAAGGAAAGGAGAAGAACATAAAAATAAAATTTTCTCATCCACATCAAGATAATAATGATATTTATTTTGATCATATGGATATGACACACCTTGACGTTGCAGATTTCTTTGAGCAAAATAATGAGCAAGTTAATATTTCTTGTAATAAAAATAATTAGTTCAAAATTATGATAATCCTTTTTGAGAGTGTTCCTTTTATGCTAATAAATTTCAATGTATTTTGTTCATTTTATGTTGGTTTGTGATATTAATATTATGTCTTATTATAAACTTATTATTTATTCCTTTTATGAAGAAAATATGGATTGACGTCATGCTATATATGAGCCTAATATTAGTGGTGGAGATATATGCTTAGCAGATAGTGCAACAATGCATACTATTCTCAGACATAAGCAATATTTTTCAAATCTAAAAATGATGAAAGCTTATGTGAATACAATATCAGGTTCAGCAGACTTGATTGAAGGCTCCAGAAGAGCCAATATATTGCTTTCTAGTGGAACAAAATTTATTATTGATAATGCTTTGTTTTCCACTAAATCAAGGAGGAATCTACTAAGTTTTAAAGATATACGTCTTAACGGGTATCATATTGAGACAACCAATGACAATGGTATTGAATATCTTTACATTATATCAAATGTCTTTACTGAAAAACAAATATTGGAAAAATTACCCGTTCTATCTTCAGGTTTGTACTATACAAGTATTAGTACAATTGAAGTCAATGCAATAATGAACCAGAAGTTCAATGAACGAAATAATTTTATTATTTGGCATAATCGGATGGGTCATCCTGGATCAATAATGATGCAAAAAATTATTGAGAATTCACATGGTCGTCCATTGAAGAACCAGAAGATTCTTCAATTTAAGGAATTCTCATGTGTTGCTTGTTCTCAAGGAAAATTGGTCATTAGACCATCACTTGCTAAAATTGGGATTGAATCTCCAAAGTTTCTAGAATGTATTCAAGGAAATATTTGTGGGCCTATTCACCCACCAAGTGGACCATTTAGATATTTTATGGTTTTAATAGATGCATCTACAAGATGGTCCCATGTGTGCTTATTATCAACTCGCAACCTGGCGTTTGCGAGATTACTTGCTCAAATTATTATATTACGAGCACAATTTCTAGATCATACAATCAAGACTATTTGTCTTGACAATGCTGGTGAATTTACATCCCAAACATTTAATGATTATTGCATGTCACTTGGGATAAATAATGAACATCTTGTTGCCCATGTTCATACTCAGAATGGTCTTGCTGAATCATTTATTAAACACCTCCAGTTAATTGCAAGACCATTGCTCATGAGAACAAAACTTCTTGTCTCTGTTTGGGGGCATGCTATTTTACATGCAGCATCACTTATTCGCATTAGGCCAACATCATATCATAAACTCTCCCCATTACAATTGGTTTTTGGTCATGAGCCAA
This sequence comes from Panax ginseng, assembly GCA_020205605.1. Classification (NCBI taxonomy): domain Eukaryota; kingdom Viridiplantae; phylum Streptophyta; class Magnoliopsida; order Apiales; family Araliaceae; genus Panax; species Panax ginseng. The sequence goes on from CM035135.1 coordinate 29,744,443, forward strand.
ATATTTACCATCTAAGAATTTTTGGTTGTGCGGTATATGTTCCAATTTATCCTCCACAACGTACAAAGATGGGTCCTCAAAGGAGGCTGAGAATATATATTGGGTTTGAGTCCCCATCAATAATTAAATATCTTGAACCCTTAACAGGTGATTTTTACGACACGATTTGTCTGTGTCATTTTGATGAGACTATGTTCCCGACATTAGGGAGAAATTAAACAGCTGGATAAAGATATAACTTAGAATGCATTATCATTATTGAATTTTGATCTTCGTACAAAACAATGTGAACAAGAAGTTCAAAAGATACTTTGTTTGCAAGATATAGTAAATCAGCTACCGAATGCATTCACTAACTCAAAAGGAGTAATCAAATCTCATATACCAGCTGTAAATACTCCAGCTCGGATTGAAGTTCCAATAGAACAATTAGCGAAAATTGTAGCAAATGAGTCTAATGCACGCCAGAAGCGTGGTAGACCAATCGGTTCGAAAGACAAAAATCCTCGAAAAAGAAAAGAAGTAAATAAACAAGTGGGCATTATTGAGGAGGAAAATATTCATGAGGATGTAGACATAACTAAAACCCCAGAAGAGGTTCAGGTACCTGAAAATAATAAAAATGATGAGATCTCGATAAGTTATGTCTCTACAAAGAAAATATGGAACCGAAGTGAGATAATTATTGATAATATTTTTTCATATAATATATCATTTGATATAATTAATGAAAATGAGGATTTTGAGCCTAATTACATCGTCGAAGAATGTGAGATTTGCGAAATGATTGGCCAAAATGGAAAGAAGCAATCCGAGCGAAATTAAATTCACTTGCAAAAGCGTGAAGTTTTTGGACACAGAGTCCAAACACCCGAAGGAGTAAAGCTAGTAGAATACAAATGGGTATTTGTGCGAAAAAGAAATGAGAAAAATGAAATCGTAAGATATAAGGCATGACTTATGGCACAAGGGTTTTCACAAAGACCTAACATTGATTATGATGAAACATATTCTCCTGTGGTAGATGCAATAACATTGCGGTATCTTATTAGCCTGGCAACCCATGAAAAACTAGATATGTGTCTAATGGATGTTGTTACAGCCTATTTATATGGGTCAATTGATAATGATGTTTATATGAAAATCCTTGAAGGATTTAAAATGCCTGAAGCATATAATTTAAATCCCCGAGAAGTTTACTCAATCATGTTGCAAAGGTCCCTATATGGGTTAAAGCAATCGGGATGCATGTGGTACAATCGTCTTAGTGAATATTTATTGAAAGAAGGTATAATAACCCTATTTGCCCATGTGTTTTTATAAAGAAGTCAGAATCTGGTTTTGTTATCATTGCTGTGTATGTTGATGATTTAAATATTATTGGAACTCATGGAGAGATTCCAAAGACAATGAATTATTTAAAGAAAGAATTTGAGATGAAAGATTTAGGAAAAACAAAATTTTGTCTCGGCCTGCAGATTGAGCATTTAGCAGATGGAATTTTCATTCATCAGTCAACTTACACAGAGAAGGTCCTTAAAAGATTTTATATGGATAAAGCTCATCCATTGAGTACCCCAATGGTTGTTAGATCACTTGATGTGAAAAAGGACCCTTTTAGACCTCGTGAGGATAATGAAGAATTACTTGGTCCTGAAGTACCATACCTCAGTGCAATTGGTGCATTAATGTATCTTGCTAATAATACACGACCTGATATAGTATTCTCTGTGAATTTGTTAGCAAGATATAGTTCTTCTCCTACCAGGAGACATTGGAATGGGGTTAAACATATTTTTCGTTACCTACGAGGAACAATGGATATGGGCTTATTTTATTCAAATAATGATAATCATAAATTAGTTAGATATGCTGATGCAGGATATCTATCTGATCCACATAAAGGACGATCTCAAACAGGTTATCTCTTTATGTGTGGTGATACTGCTATATCATGGAGATCTACAAAGCAAACATTAGTTGCCACTTCATCAAATCATCTTTGAAATACTTGCGATCCATGAAGCAAGTCGAGAATGTGTGTGGTTAAGATCAATGACTCAACATATTCGTGAGACATGCGGTTTATCCTCCAGCAAAGGAACTCCAACCATTCTGTATGAAGACAATGCTGCATGTATAGCTCAATTAAAGGGATGATACATCAAAGGTGATAGAACAAAGCATATCTCACCAAAATTCTTTTTCACACGTGATATTGATAAGTGTGGTGACATTGATGTTCAACAAATTCGATCAAAAGATAATCTAGCAGATTTGTTCACAAAAGCATTACCAACTACAACGTTTGTAGGATTACGTCGCAATATTGGAATGCGACAGCTAAAGGACTTAAATATACATTCATGAGGGGGAGCTAATACGCAATGTACTCTTTTTTCCTTAACCAAGATTTTTTTCCATTGGGATTTTCCTGGTAAGATTTTTAATGAGGCAGCTTTTAATGCGTATGGCTATACAATAGACATCCAAGGGGGAGTGTTATAAAATTATAACATATATATTTGTGGATGTCTAAATTTAATTGTAATGATCTTTGGAATTTTGGAACCCCCATCTTCATTAAGTATGGAACTCCCATGTTCATTAAGTTTTAAACTCATGACTTTTGAGTTTTGAAACTTCCAAATCCATATATCTATAAATAAAAGCATTGTAAAAAAGAATGGTGGATATATAAAAATATTATGAGACATGTCTCTTTTCTCTAATCATTTTATTCTTAATTTTTGTAATCTTTTATAACAAAATTTTAACTTTTTTGTTGTTGTAATTTATCTAAATAAAACAGTTCAAAATAGTTTACATAATAACAATAATTTTTCATAATAAATGAAATATTATCAACCAAAAAAATATAAAAACAAATGAAGGAATTGTCTTATATGATTTGAACTTTAACCTACCCATCTCTCATCTTCAAAATAGCATACTTGTAAAACCTTTTTTATAGACCATTTTTTATTGTTGATGACTTCTGTTGAGCTACTTGTAAAACCTTTTTTATAGACCCTTTTTTATTTTTAAAAGATTCATGTCAACCTCATCATTTTGTGGTAAAATGTGTAAAACAACAGTTAGACATAACTTCATAAATACAACAAAAGTTAATAAACTTGCATATTACAAATACAACGTGACAACTCCATGAAATTCAAATATTACTAAAACATAAGGATTAACACGAAAGAGTGGCCAAGTTCATATACCGAAATGAATCTTAGGAGGAAAGTGATAAGGAACTACCAATACCCTAGTATGCATCGCAGCTACATGCATGCATGTATATCTCTCTCATCACTTATCAAGTTGAAAATAGTAAAGAGATCTAAACCTACAAATATCTTGTCTAGCTATCTGCTTAACATATAGAAGAGCTATTAAAAATAAATAGACCAAATGCCCTAAAGATTTGCAGAATCAGGAAAACAAAAAAATAACACACTAGTTGAAACCACGATCAAATTAATTGCTAATCAACGTAACTGCTCTTAATTGATAATAATAAAATGAAACATATAGGTTGAGCAAAATTAGTTCTTCGTCAGACCCTCTAATCCTATTTAATCAAATGGAAGACATTGTCAAAAGTCAAAACCAAAATAAGCACCAAAACTTCAACATGCAAATAATGCAGTAAAACCCTTTTTCCCCATCCTTCAAAAATCTCAGTCATTCCACATTGAAAACAAACCCGGATTCGACCCTTGACCAGACGAATCCCCGGACCATCCACCATAACTCCCGGCTGGCATATCATAATCCACTTTCACCATCCCAAGCTCCTCCGCCGACGAACCACCACCGTTCCCTGACATGGAATTACCTAAATACCCACCACTATAACTCCCACCACTTGAACTTCCATTAGTATTACCATTATCCATAACCGAAGATGAAGATCCGCCCATGCCCATAAACCCATGCAAAAAACCCGGATTATTCTGAAGGTAACTATTATAGAACTGATGATTCCCGACAGATTGTTGTTGTTGATTCAATTGTAGTTGAGTTTGTATATAACTTTGGTGGAATTGAGGGTCTTGGGAAAAGTGCGAAATCTCGGGGTTTTGTTGTAGGGTTAGTAAAGGTACTATTGTTGTTTGTGGTTGCTCATACTGTTGTTGCATTTGCATTAGAGGGTATGCTGGTAATGGGGTTGTATCCGGGTTCCCGTATTGAAAGGCAGACCCGAGAGCTATCATTTCGTCGCGTTTTCGTAACGATTCAATAGCTTGGGCCTCCTTTAGACGTTTGGCGGCTCCACCTCCGATGGGTAAAGTGTTGCTTTCAAGAATGCTCTTGACGTCGTAACGGGTCATGTCGAAGTTTGTGACGGCGTTGAGGCCTCTGAACTTTATGGCCGCAATGTCGTAGGCCTCTGCTGCTTCTTCCTCTGTGGCTGAGAAGGAATTAATGAGATGTTGTTTTAGGCAAAGTTAGTTGTGCACATAAAAATGATGGAATAAATAAATGTAGGTGATTATTTACATGATTAACTCCAGAAACACAATGCTGGAAAACTAATTTAATCAAGGACACCTAGCAAATATATTACTTTGTGTTTTTAATTAGACATGAATTTTTCGTTTTAGTTTATTTCAGAATTAAAATTACATATTTTAAAAGTAATCTATAAAGTGACATGAAATGAAGTTCTTAATATAAAAATATAAACCGAGTATTATTATACCACTAGTGCAGTATTTCTAATTAACATTTAGAATATCTTTTAAACTGCATATATGTTATATATATTTATTTATATATATATTTTGTAATAATACGTAATTCATTGGCATAAAAAGGCTTTTTGAAAATGACTTACTGAAAGTTCCCAAGTAGAGATCCTTGTTGCCAGCAACTCTACCAATCCTTGCTTGCCATCTCCCATGTTGATGATGCCTGCTTAGATATCTCATGAGAAGAGATGGAGGAGAGGAGAGGAGAGAGAGAGAGGGAGAGAGGATTGATTTTTATACCTTGTAACACCCCTATACATGGATGCACCCCTTGAAAAGCCACTACTCTTCCTATTATTTCCAACAAAAAAATAAAAATAAAAATAAAATTATTGCTTTTATTATAAAAACCTTTACTTATATGGCTAATTAAATATCAATACTAGATTTTGCAATACTGCAGATGCCAGTGAATACTAAAAGTTAAAACTTATTGTCATATGTTGCCAATGATTAGCTAGTCTGAACTCTGAGCTGATAAATATTTTTTTAGACAGTTAATGGTATACAAATTATGGTTGGATTCCAGGCAGTTTAATTGGGCAATTTATTTGGACAGTTCTATAGAAACCAATAACATTTGTATAGCAGATAGTTGTAACAGTATATATAATACTTGCATATGGATCAAAAGTTGTCCGAAATGCAACTTTATGCTAAATTAGTGCATAAAAAGTTTTTGGGCAGTTTATTTGGACAGTTCTATAGAAACCAATAACATTTGTATAGCAGATAGTTGTAACAGTATATATAATACTTGCATATCGATCAAAAGTTGTCCGAAATGTAACTTTATGCTAAATTAGTGCATAATTAAACTTTTTACTGTCACATCCATTTCGAACTACTAGCAATCAGAATTCGTATTACTCCCTCCGTTCCTAAATAAGTGACGTTTTAGAAGAAAAAATTTGTTTCAATTTATCTGTCGTTTACAACTTTCTAGGAGAATAAATTATTTACTTTCCTATATCACCTTTACCTTCTCTCATTGTCCCAAAAAATTCTCTACCCTTGGTATTAATAGTTTTTAACTTCCCATAAAGGGATAGTGATGGAATTTCACACAGATTTTAATTATAAAATGGTAGTATTAAATGACTTTCTTAATCCATGTGCAAAAACTTTAAACCACACTTATTTAGAAATGGAGGGAGTATAATATACACAGAGAGAGTAGACAAATTTCCCTTAATTACCTTCGAATGGAGGCCACAAATTCTTGTCTAGTCATGTGTTTCATATCCTCAACTTCCTTTTCATAGTTCGTGATCTACATTCACAGAAGCATACATTAATTTTTTCTATGAGAGCTAGGAACCAACCATCATTGACAATATATGAACTAAATTATATATGCAATGTTTGTTTTTTCGGTTTCATAAATATTTTTATGCACTTTATTTCACTCTATAATAAAGCAACCAAAACATACTGGGAAATTGGTTGTGGTAGATGTTCCCCAATATTTCAGTGCAGCCATATCATAAGCCCTAGCTGCTTTCTCTTCTTTGTCATACCCACCTGCCCATATTAATTTTTCTTTTAAATATAGCTCAAAGATTTATAAACTAATCAAACTCAAATAAAATCATATTAATAGTAATTGGAAGAAGATGAAGATACTAACCCAAGTAGACTGCAAGAAATGATAAAACGAATCCATAAAACCCAAAAATAATGGCAAAAAAAACAAAAATAAGTTAGTGAAATTTGATAGCTGGCATGTATAAATGTAGATATACATATGTAAATAAATAAAAAAATGAACTTTTTAATTACCTTGGCGACCTTTCCTTGATTGTCCTTCCCTTCTACAACTATTATCCCATAGATGAGCTTCATACCTCCCTGTCCATCTATGCCTATATTTACAATATACGCAAAATTAAATTTCAAGAAACTAAAATGATTTAAACAAAAAAAGAAGAACATTTTAAAATTTATGATTTACTAGGGAAATAAAAAGGATGAACACCTAGTTACACCGCGATAAATTGATGTTCTTTGTCCAAATGTATCCAAAGTTCTTCTAGGAGTAGCCGCCTCAACGATGGCAGTCGTGGTACTATTATTATTGTCACCACTAGTTTCACATGTTGAACGCTTGCCACTTCCCATAGACAATGTTAAAGATTGTAAATTACTAGCATTTTCAGGAAGATCATAGTTTTCGGAAGGAGCCACGACTAAGGTGTTTTGCACTGGCAATAAGCTGTGGTTTGTGAATAGGTAGTCGGATTCATTGGCATGGAATTCATTATAAACAAGATCTGAAGTCTGGTTTTCTGATTTTCCCACACCAAGAAAGTCGGCTACCTTTGGAACTTCATTGCTTCCTTGAACATTAATCAAATTCCACTCTACAAAATATGCAAAAGGAATTATGGAAAAATGATTGAAGGCATGATATAAAGAAAGAGATTATCCTGTATAAATAATCACAAAAATATTTATGTGAAAAGACGTCACTTAATGAACATCAAGCTGTATAATTTTTTGAATGAGAGAATTAAAATGAATGAAATTGAAGAGAGAAGGGATGATAATTAGACGAGTTATGGAAAAATGATAAAAGGTATGGTGTAAAGAAAGAGATTATTTAGGGTGACGGTCCCTCTGCAACACTTGTAAATAATCACAAAAAATATATATGTGAAAGGACGTCACAAATAATCATAGACTGTAGTTTTTTTGAATAAGAGAAAATTCAAATGAATTGTACCTTGATTTTGAAATGGACTGTCGATATTGTCACTCACTAACCCTAGAGAAAAATGATGGGATTGAGATGTCTCATGAAGATGAGTAGGCAAAGAAGGATGAGTAGGAGAAAGAGGAAAGGACAGCCAGTTGTTTGAATTCATGGCTTCTTGAGGATTACTACACTGCTGCAAATGATCTGTCAATTAAAATCCTCCTGCAAAATATTAAGACAACAAAAAGACACAATAATATGAGAATTATTAGCACATTTAGAGGCATATATTACATAAGAAAATGAACTGCCACATATGGGTTTACCCTATCTGAAATTTTATGCTTGGTGAAGGAGTAGATAATCAAGAAGGGATAGGAGAGATATATGGAGAAAAAGATAGTAAAAGAATTGAACTCCCTACTCTCTCCTTTAGGTCCCCTACCAACCCTTATGCAATAGTCATTTTAAGTGGTCTTGACTCATAAAAAAAATACTAAAAAATAAATAAAATGGTAGCATTAAACAAGAAGAATAATTAATTCAGAAAGGGCACGAGCGTCTTATTATAATAAGCATATATAGTGGTCCTTCAGTCTTTGTACTAAGACAAACTCTTAATTCCAACTGTAAAAATCCAATTCACCTTCTCTCTCAACCCCACTTGGTTTATTGGAACTCTCTAATTTCTCGTTTAGTGCAAAAAATGACTCCCAGAAGCCCAGCATTCCCACACTATGCAAATCATCTCATTGGACTAAACTACACAATCCCAATCCTCTTGTGCAACCATTTGGTATATATTGACATAAATATATTCATAAATACATGGGAAGATATTTTATCCATCCCAAAATATGAGTCTTATTTACACTATATTTCAATGTAAATCATTATAAGAGCAAAAAAGTTTGAGTTAAATGAGAGTACGTACTCACGAGAAAGAAAATATTCACATATATACAAGATTCTATCTGACCCGCTCAATTAAAGTTTCAGTTAAATGGGAGTACTCACAACAAAGAAGAAGAAAATATACACATACAAGATACTCTCTCTTTCCCCGCTCTTTTTTAATTAATGTTTTAAAAGAAAATACAAATAATAAGAAACGAAAGTAAAATTGTATTTTGTTAAATTAATTAAAATGAGTATAAAATTTCAATATGAACATTCTAAAATTCATTGAAAAAGACTAAAAAACAAATTAATATTTAATATAAGAACAATATAAGAATTAAAACATTGATACTTTTTTAAAATCTACAAACGGCAAATGAAAATTATTCAAACAAATTTGTTCCTAAAAAGATAGATAAAAAGGAATAAAGAGAGTAAATCATAATATAGCCAAAATTTTTTTGAGTTAAATGGGACTCTTAACTTTGGACAAAGTATACATACAAGATATTATAAGATCAAATTTTTTAATAATTTTATTTATTATTAGAAGATAATAACCACCTTAATTAATTTCTTCAAATGTAGATAACTGTGGATCCCCGAGCAGTCCTGCTGCATGTGATAAAGATATATTTATGGACATGCAATAGGAGTATTTTATGAAAATATCCGACATATTAAATAATATAAGGACTGGAAATGAGAAGAAATAGATTAATTAGAGAAGAGAGAAGGATTTTGTTTGTGTTTCCAAGTAGAAATCTGTTGACCATGTAGTTGGAAACCGCACTATTCAAAAGGTTAAAAACATATTTACAGTATGTGGTTATTAGTTTAATAATAATGTGATGCAGTGTATGTCTTCTGCAAAATATTGTAGAAGCTTGTATAGCTCTTTGTTTATGTGCTTTCTGTCTTCCACTCAAGGGGGAGTCAAAGACATCTCTAATGTAATTCCATGGTTTTGATTATATATTATCTAGGGTTTTAATGCTCAGTCTGGTAACTAGCTTTTATATGTTTAAGATTTTAGGGCAAGGGAAATTAAATTAAACAAGAGTCTGTATCATGAAAAATTATTCACTATGTTTAATATGCTCAGGTTACCTAATATTTACATGTTAGAGAGCGTTACACATGACATCATCACAGCGAATAATTTCTATGAATGAACGATAAAATTACGGCAAAAGAAAAATAAATAAAAAGGTCCAAATAACACAACTTTTTCTAATACATATCACGCTTATATAAAAGGAAGTTCTATATAAGATATTAATAATGTAATTACAAAAAATAATTCTTATCCCACAGTTGCAATTTTTTCTAGTACACAATGTATAATAGAGCTCGAAAAATTCAAACCCACAAGGCCACAAAAGAAAAATTAAGAAGCTAGGATCATTGGAAAATTCAGTGACATGGGATCAGAGAACTCATATTTACTTTTGTATATGCTCATTAATCTAGGGCATTTACCGGTTGTGTCTGTACAATTTTATTCTTCTCCTAGTAATAGGTCCTCCTATATAGCTCATCTGATTCAATGTCCTGGCCCCATTGCAATCAATATACTTATATATATATATATATATATATATATATATATATTAATATAAATTTGTCATGTTTTTTTTATATAAAAATATATATAATTATATGATCAGTTCATTTGCAAATAATATGGCTAATAAACACAAAGTTACCCTTGTTGTTAAAAACTTTAAAAAATGAATATATAAACCTTAACCTCTAAACATAGAAAATGAAAACAAATGAAAACATGAAATAAAAAATCACCTGTCATTGTTGTTGATACGATTCCCTCCCAATTCCTGAAGATATTGAATATGATGATTATATATATATATATATATATATATATATATATATATATATATAAGGCTAAGTTGACTGGAGTGTTCCTGCAGAGGAGGCAGGACCCACGTCTCTCGCTTTCTTCATCCCATAAATAAACCTACAAAAAAGGATTATAAAAATAATAAAAAAAAATGAAATAAGAACAAACTAACTCAAAAACCCTTTTTTTCAAAAATAGTAATAATAATAATAATAATTTGTTTTCATTAAACAATATAATATATTTCCCATTAAGAATAGTTAATTAGTTGCAGAAACATGAAAAAAACCAGAATTTATCGAAAAAAATTGTAGAAGGTTGAAATGAGCCTTATACACACACACACACACACACACACACACATATATATATATATATATATATATATATATATATATATATATATATATATACTGATACTGATACTGACACTGACACTTCTGATCAGGAAGATGATTCTTTCTCTAAAACTCTTCTATTTTTATCTCTAAAATTGTATAATGTTGGAAAATGTGGAGAGAGACGGAAAGTTGGTGAATGCAGGTGTTGGGGATTCGCCACCGGCCATTTAAGGTAAAAACTACATTTAGTTTGAATACACCGCCAAGTCCTTTCAGTTTTTGCGGCCATATACAAAGGAATATGACTGCCACGTGGCAGTTGATAATTTGCCTTTCGTTGGGTTTTTAATTAAACCCTTTTGGTATTCTGCATGCTTTGACTTGTACATACAAATTTTTCAAACCCTTGTTTTTGTTAGAATAACTATGATACCTTCTTTTTGGTTTGAATATGAGTTGCAGTGATTCCGATACTGGACTGTTCCAGTTTGACTCCAGTTTTTAGTATTTTTTAACTTAAGTAAAAGGAAAAAGAGAATACCATAGTCAAATTTGTTCGTTGTAAATCAAGCACAAAACCAATGTATTTGATAATAAAATAGTGAAATGTTTTTAATACCATAATAGAGATAAAGATGTCATTATTTTATTAAATTTTAAATTTTCAGTTCACACATGAATTTTACAATTTTTGAAATTAAAGTGAGAAGAAACCATTGATACATTGAATTGCAAAATTTTCAACTTACATATGAATCGTGCAAAATTCAAGTTTACTTCTAAAACAACTCAACAAATTATGAAAAACCGATGAGGCTTTTAGCCTTTGTATTTAACATTTATACTATAACTTTGATACAAGAATCTAGGATATATATATATATATATATATATATATATATATATATATATATATATATATATATATATATATATATATATATATATATAAAAGTTGGTGAAAGGGCTATAGAAGGGTCTAAGTTAGTTCAAATCACTACGGAGAAGGTAGCGGTGGCTAAGGAGAAATTGAAGTATGCTCGATCACGGCAGAAGTGTTATGCTGATAAGCATAGGAGGGCTTTAGAGTTTGAACCTGGTGAGCATGTGTTTCTAAAAGTTTATCCTTGGAAGGGCATTCGGCGATTTGGGTTGAAAGAGAAACTTAGTCCGCGTTATATTGGCTCATTTGAGATTCTGAAAAGGGTTGACGAAGTTACATATCGGTTAGCTTTGCCCCCACAGCTAGCTCATGTGCACAATGTGTTCCATGTGTCGGTATTGAGGAGTTATCATTATCGTCCGTTTCACGTGGTGCAATATCTGTTCGATAAGATTCGGGAGGATCTTACTTGTGAGGAGCAAGCTAAGGCGATTTTGGATCGTCAAGAGCGGATTATAAGGAGGAAGACAATTTCGTTTGTTAAGGTTTTGTGGAAGAACCATTCGGAGCGGGAAGCCACTTGGGGGAGGAGTCTATTCGAGTGGAGTATCCACATCTTTTTGATATTAGATGATGTCCATTCTTTTGATTCCAAGAACGGAATCCTTTTTAATTAAGGGGTAGGTGATGTAATACCCGGTAAAAATAAATAAATATTGAATAATAAAAAAAATTATTTTATTTTAAATGATATTAATTGTACTTTATCTTTTATTTAGGTCAAACTAGTCATTTACTTTTGGGCTAATAAGTATTAATAAATGATGAATAAATTAAGTTGATAAAATTGGGCCTTAAAACTAATTTGATTTAATTTATATGTGGGTCAAATTAAAATTCTATTTAAATTAGGGGAGTTCATCAGTTATATAAATAAATATTTAAACCCTAATCTATCTCACGTACTGATAACTGACAAAAAAAAGAGAAAAAGAAGAAGTGCAGTCGTATTACGGAAGGGAGAAAAAGAAAGGAAGTGAACTGAAGGTATGTAAATTTATTTTCTGTATATTAATGTAATAAATTATTTTTTGTATTATTTATTTTTTGTATACATATGTGGCGGCTTGATGGTTCAGTTATGTCATTATGGCTGGTCCAGGAGATGATATAGTGTATAAGATGACTTCTTATATTTCAATTATTACTATATTTGATACTGCCATCTTAATTCACATGCATGTTAAAAAAAATAGATTTCGAATCAAGGCTTCTTATCTAATCAAGGTAATTGATATATATATATATATATATATATATATATATATATATATATATATATATATACATATATTAAGGTTTTGATTTGTTAAAATATAAAGGAAAAGAAAAAAAAAAAATGATTAGAGGATAAATTATAATTTAATTTGGGTTGTCTTGTAAAATTGATATAATTTGAGGAATTAATTTCATATTAATATAAATTATAATTATTAGATAACTTAGAATTTTATTATTATTATTATTTTTATTAGATCGAACGGAGGGAATTTAAGGAGTATATTTGGAATATAAATTTTGGGTATTACATTGCTTAATCTAGGTACGGATTCCGTACTCATTCAGCGATACTATTTAATTTTAGTTTGTTCATTTTGCTTCTCATTTTGATTTTGAATATTGTCTCGATACCTTGATCTTAGTGAAGTTCATATGATAGTTTATTTTGATCTTTAGAATATCATAACTTGTACTCTTTGAACTCGTTTATTATGTTTAATATTTATTTTGATTTTCATAGTGATGTACATGTTAGTATATTTTTGGAGACTTGTGTTGATGATTCGTTCGATTTAACATGTACACGTTAGAACCCTTTTGTGTTGATATTGTATCGCATGTGTTGTGACATGATATTTTTTGTTAGAATATACCGTAGGGTATACATTTATATAACCACTTGTAGGGGGTTACCACAGAGCATGTCCTCTTGGCACCGGGCATGAAACCTTCCGTATGGCGGTGTGATCGATCCACCACGCGTCTCCGCTTTGTGCTCCGGTGGGAGTTGGCCATTTGGTGTTTTGTTGTGGGAGGCGTATGGGTGGAACCTAGTTTTTTTCTGTTACAATTCGTTACATGGATTAGTGATGTTTTTGCCAAACACACCTTCCGATTTTACATGCATTGGATTCGCGGTCCAATGTGTGTGGTATTATTTGACTTGCCTGTGTGGCAAGCTGGTATATTCTATTTTGTTTTGAGCTCAGTATGAAATAACACATAACCATTTAGTTCAGCCTATAATTTCGTTGTGTTAGTTTTGTTCGTTTCAGTTCAGTTCATTAAATTGAGTTAGTTATTTCGGTTCATTATTTGTATTCTATATCCCATCTTTGGGCATTTGACTACATCTTTGTGTTTTTCTTCCAAAGTGTAATCAGGGGGACCAAGGGCAAGTGTGATGAGAGCTCATTTCATTTCAATGGTTTAGAAATATTCTATTTAGGCTTGATATGTCAGTTTATTTTAAATTATAATAATTACCTTAGATTATGGTTGAGCCATTATGACATTTATTATAGCTTTTCTTGTGATAATCAATCATTATGAGACCATTCTTTTATGGCATAAAACTTTCATTTCATTTTGTTTGTTTTGTGCGCAGTAACCTCTCTTTCTATTTCGGAAAAGGGGTGTTACAAATATATATATATATATATATATATATATATATATATATATATATATATATATATATATATATCAAAATAGGTTGTTACATAGGAGATAAAAACATATCAAACGTAATGGTAAATAATCTAGAACTGTTCGTTTTAAACAAAATATCCAATGGTGATTTTTTTGGGAAAAGAGGAGTAGGGCGGGAGGCGATTAATTAAATAAACACTTGTTTGAAAAGATTCATCCTAAAACTGTTTTGGAATGAATGTTTTGGCCCTAAGAGTAAGGCCAACGTCAACAATATGATGGTGTTTACGCTCAGCTGAACCATTTTGTTCACGGTGTACGTATGAGGACACGAAACTCTATGAAAAATGCCTTGTTTTTTAAGATGACTGGGTTGGTAAGAAAACGATACTCACCACCCGAATCTGTTTGAATTGAATTGATTTTTGTGTCAAATAATTTTTCAACATATGCTTGCAATTGCAAAAATAAGGGATACACATCTGATTTCAATTTCATAGGGAAAAACCAAGTAAATTTGGAATAATCATTAATAAAATGTAGTACATAATATCGATTTCCATTATTTGAGATAGTTGGGGTAGGACCCCCATACATGGGACTGAATTAATTCAAAAGGAGATTTTGAAATTAACACACAAAAACTAGATTTATTTGTACCGGAAATAGGAAGATTCAGAAATGAAATAATTTTATTGACAACTTATTTTTCAGGATGTCCAAGCCTGGCATGCCATGTGTCGATGTTTGTGCGTTTATCAATAAGTGCTTGCGGATAGGAGGAGACTGAAGAAGATGACTTGGTGGGGAGTTGAAGTTGGTACTTGGTAGAGTCCATTATTGATGTTCCCGTGGAGCAGGACCTTTCCTGATGATCGATCCTCGATGAGGCAAGTTGTGGGATGAAATTCAATAAAAACATTGTTGTAAGACACCTGGTGGGGTACATCTCGAATTATATTCAGATATATAGTTGAAGTATTCGGGAATTCGAGTCAAGGAAGGAATTTTTGGGGTACTCCTCGAATTCTATTCAAAAAAAAATTGCTAATATGAAAAGGAATCACTCAAATTAGCAAAAAAGAAAAAGAAAAAGGAAGAACTCCTATTTTTAATAAGAGTATTTGTTTAGAAAGAAATTAGTTTGTAGTATGAATTTTATTTTAGAAGTGTCTTATTTTGAATAGGAAAATGAGATATGTAAATACTCTATAAATAGAGTCTTATGTTTAGTTATTGAAGTGTAGCACAATCAAAAGTCATGTTGCATCCTCAGAGTTGAGAGAGGGTGTTAGTGGATTTTGTGTTTGTGTTAGGGAGAGGGAGAGGGAGAGGGAGAGGGTTTTTGAAGCTTTTATATTCCGTGCAAAAAAGTTATATTATGGGTGGGGTTTTTTGCAACTTTTAATATGTGCAAAAAGTTGTCTTGATATTGTGGAACCTCAAGTTTTTTAGCGTAAAATTTGGGAGGATTATTGTAAACCCATTATTTTGATATAGTGGAGATTTAGAGTTTGACCTGTGATTTTTTCCTTTAAGGGGTTTTCATATTAAATATTGTGTTGTTTTATCTCTCTTTATTTTATTGTGTGGTTTGCGTTGACTTAATTCCCAACAAGTGGTATCAAAACTAGGTTGATTAGATCCAAGGTAGAAGGGAAATTATTCGCATTGGTGTGACAAATAAAGAGAGTGAGGATTGAAGAAGTTTGTGTTAATCGTGATGTTGATGAATTAGAGATTTTGAGCTTATAGAGGATTATTGTTACAGTCGTTAGATGAAGATCATGAAGATGTCGATGATGATAAAGAAAATGATGATGATGATGATGATGATGATGATGGTGATGAAGATGATGTGAATAATACAGATGGTGCAGATGACATAAATGATCCAGATAGTGTGTATGTTGCGGATGACACAGATGATGCGGATTATACAGACACTACAAGGAAAACGGCTTATTCCAACAGACTTATCTTCGAAGGAATCTAATCCATCAAAACTAAGTTAATATGGACGAATTAGATTCCGTCAAAGATAAGTCCCTTAGAAATAAGATACTTTCGACGGAATTCCGTCGGAAGTAGAAATCCATCTGTGGCGCCAAGTCTCCCGCCAACGCGAAACCTAATTTTGGCGAAACAGTTGTTATTTCTGAGGGACTGTTCATTGCATTTAAGGTAATTCCGAGGGACGTAATTCTGACAAAATTTTCGTTGAAAATAACTAATAAAACTTATTATCAGTCGTCTTCTTCTTAGCACCTCTCATTTTCATTTCTCTCTCTCTCTCTCCTCTCGAATACTCTCATTCACTTTCTCATCTCTCTCCACCGCCTCAAGCCACATGTCCGCCCCCTGGCCCTCCCTCCCTCCCTCCCTCCCTCCCTTTCGGTCTCACCCTTGGCCACCAGCCCCCCGGTCATCACCCCCACCACCGGCCAAACTTAAAAATCTCTCAAATTTCTCACCCTTGCTCCTTTAATTCAAGGTAAGTGCTTCCTAATTTTATTTTGAGGGTATTAAATTTGGTGGGTTTATTTTTTGACTGAATTTGTGGGTTTGTTTTTAGGGTTAATATATATCATCTGATAGTTGTACAACTTGAGATTAATATTATTATTTTTAGGGTTAATATATATGAGTTTTGCCATGAGAATGTATACTGAATGAACAGGATAATTTGTAAGGTGTTGATATGCTGAAATTGGAATAATTTTTGGTATATTCACGTTACTGAAATTGTTGCAAATTGAGATGAAGTATTGTTGTGCAATTTGGGATTAATATTATTGTATTGATAATTCACATCCTTTTGGGTTAATTTTGTGCAATAATGCAGCTTCTGTTAGTGTTGTTTTTCTATGCAATTACAGCTTATTATATTGTATATTTTCTAGATTGAATTACAAAAATTCTGATCTTGTATTTTCATAATTATATTTATGTATTGAAGCTTCAATTTGAAAATGTGATATTTGATATTTTCGACGGAATTTTCCACAAAAATTCTGTCAAAATTCTTCAGTTACTAAATTTGTGGGCCCTGCAATTATATTTATGTATTATTTAATTATTTTCCCAATATTAATAAAATAAAATATAATATAATAAATAAATCTAAATAATTTAATTTAATTAAAAAATAAATTATTGAAATAATATAAAATAAAATAAATTATATTTAATTAATTAATATAAATAATATAATTCAAATAAAATAAATAAAATTAAAGTCCAAAATTTGGAGGCCTCCTCCATGTTTATATATTTCTTATGTTTTCCAATATTAAAATCTTCATTATTACAATTGTGCGTGCAAAATCGACAACACATATCTTTAAGTGAGTTTAAATACAAATATTGTCTTCTAGACAATATCCACACTCAAATAAAGTCCTCATTACAATTATTGATACACTATTTTACAAAATAGTGAGGACTACTAAAACAACTATCTTGAACCATCACTCCACACCCAGACTAGTTCATTATATTCTAGCCTCTGACGAGAAGAAAAATGGAACAAAAAGGAAAAGGGTGAGCTCAACTAGCCCGATAAAGAATATTATGACTAAGATAATGTACAACAAATTATCCTTAGTCTTCAACGAGGAAAAAATCGATAGAATACAATAGAACTGACAAGTTTTAGATCAACAATTGCGGTGAAAACAACAATTCATTAGAAGAGTTAAGTAGAGAATGAAATCTACTATCATCTATGAATTTAAAAGTCCATCATCGATATTTTATCCTGTAACATCAATCGATATACATCTTGAATCAAATAGTCATCTTTGCACTCTGGCCAAAAGATATTAATCGATCGGTCGTGTTCATCTCAACACACATTCATCTTTGCACTTTCTGGGCCAAAGATATTCATCAAAAATCATTCATCTTTTGCTTTCTGAGGGCCAAGATATTTCGATAATATCATCATTTAGGGTAGAGGATGATGAAAAATATATTTTAAAGAAAAGCGAATCGAGTGAGACAAAAGAACAAATATTAAGGATTAAGTACTTTAGACAATCCAAGTTCAAAAATACTCCATAATAAACTATTGTGGAGCGAAATTCAAAAATGAAGATCAAAACATAGATCGATCAAAGATAGGAACCATAACGAACAATCTTGGACACAAAAAAGAAAATTTAATTTTTACGTGAATAGTGTAAATATTAAGTGAATAGTCTTGTCGTATCGTGAATAGTATCAGTATCGTGAATAGTAACTCAGAAACTAAAAGGTAGAAATTCCACAAGAAAAATCATCATGCTTAATGAATAGTACTCATGAATAGTAACTTCGTGAATAGTAACTCATGAATAGTAACTCATGAATAGTAACTCATGAATAGTAACCCCAGATAAAATTTTTCACAAAAAAAATCTTACCAATATTAAAAGCGTAATGATATTGAAGAAATAATATCATTTTTAAAAAAAATAACATCCACTTACCTCGAAAAGAATAGTACTTACATTTGGAATATCGGATATAACTTTGAAGGAAACTTGCATAGTATATAGCAACACTCAAGATATCTAAATACTCACAAAAATAAACTCGATAATATAGAGAGAAAACTTGAGTTTACGGTGTGATTTTCAATTCTAACCTAAGCACCTATTTATAGGAAAATGCTTAGAACACCAAAGCGAAAAATTTAATAAAATAATAATATTTATAAAAAAATTTTATCGCACACTTTTGAAATCTGATTTTACATATTTTTTACACACACAAGTGTGGGCCCACCAAAATGAAAAACATGTTTTAAACATTTTTTGTAACAAAATCAATTCGACCCAATATTCCGAACTTCAATAATTCATAATAAATAGCCCTTTTATCGGAAAAAATTCAAATCTTATGTCCATTCCATAGAAAATTTAATTCTCTACAACTTTGCGAGAAGAAAGTTTTTCCAAATTCAAAGCAAAAATTAGTGAAAATCACATCACAGACGATTTTGCGGTATAATCAAATTTCGATCAAAAATAGGGTCCACCAACACACAAAACATGTGTTAAACATTTTTTGTAACAAAAATACTCTTCCTCCTCATTTATTCATATATCACACATTCATTGTAAAAATATCACCATTATTATATTATTATAATATAATAATATATTTAAATAAATTATTTTATCGAAAAAGATAAAATATCAATTTTCAACAATTGTCACATTAAAATTTTCTCCATCTATATCCACATAAAATGAATATTTTCCTTATCATATAAATCAATAATTAATTATTCACAAATAATATTACGAGAATCACAATCTTGTGACGGTAGTTCCCGGGAAAGAGGGGCTTTCGATAAGGATTTCTCCTTCTTGGCGCGCTGATTAGGTGACCAAACCTCTCCTTAGATGAACTTTCTAGACATTGCCAATAATGCTATCTAATAATATTATTAAAATAATATGAATTATTGATCGATAATGAAAAATCTTGTGTAGTGACAATTATTGAAACAACAATAATATAAAATATCAACGTAGCAATTATTGAATCGATAAAATAAAATATTGAGCGATAATTCTTTGTAACAATTATTGAGTAGTGCCTTCTTACGTAAGAATCAATAATTGGTGCAATCTGGTATCTTCTTTGTGCAACATGTATTTTTTAACAACCACTTGGTATTCCAACGATATTAGCGGTAACAACTACGTATTATTTATAAACAACTTATACTTGTCGTTTTCTTCATCCAATAAACTTTTAGTTATGGGGCCCACACAAAATTTTTGCGTCGTCGTGCGAATATTCCCAAATGGTAAGAATATTCCACGACCAAAAAGCGAATATTCCCAACAACAATGAATATTTTATAACCACTTGCTTATTTAAAATATTTGCGCATTTTACCCATAACTAACCACATTAATCAAATCAACCCTTACTATTTCAAAATAATAAATAGAAAATTCCATTTTATTTAAAAAAAAAATTTGGGGTCTTTCTGACCTCCCTCCTTATGAAATTTCATCCTCGAAATTGGCGTACGTACACAGTGTTTTGAAAAGGTGAGGATACCTCGCTTTCATTTTGATTCCAACTCGGGTCATTTCTTGATAGCATGGTTCCTCCACAAAACTTTGACTTGTGGTATGACCTTTGTGCGTGGGACATGCTCCTTTATCCAAGATCTTGGTAGTACTTCCTCGTACGTTAAATCTTGATTATCTCATCTGGTTCTAACTTCGATAATGTGGTTGAATTCGTCCACATATTTTACGTAACATCGATCGTGAAAAGCGTTATGAACCTTGACATACTTGGCGGTAAAAGCGAGTCTATAGGCCACAGTTCCTATTCGATCGAGGATTTCAAATGGACTAATAAATCGAAGGTTTGAGCTTTCCTCACATCGTCGATTCTCGCTTTTGGAATAACAACTTCTTGCACCTCCTTCTTCATATTCATCAGCTCCGGTGTGTAGCTTGAACGGTTTTAACTTTATCGATTAAAATCGATTCTACTCGTATATCATCACGTGGGTCCCTAGAGTCTTTAACTCTATCTCTATCATTTATAAGTTATACGAAATGGGTCTTTGACAATATCGTACTCGTACTCGTATACGATCTTCTACTCAACACGTCAGCTACCACGTTCGCTTTTCCAGGATGGTATGGTCAGAACATGTGCCAAAATGAGTCTCCTCTTGAGTTCTTTGAAGCTCTTCCCACATTCCTTGCTCCATTCAAATTTTGTATCTCTCTGAGTCGGTTTGAGTTAATGGAGTAGCGATTAGAAAAAATCTTTCCACGAATCTCCGATAATAACCAACTAAGCCTAAAAGCTACGTATTTAGATTCTTGACTTAGGTTGCTCTCAATTGTGACTCATATCCCAATCTTGGATATGCGTCACAATGGCACCTAATCGATTTACTACTGCACGAATATGGCGTCCCCTACGGAGAGTGCTTGGTGCATTCCACAAAGGAAGTCACCGGATAGAGGCTCGGTTATCAACTTCTATAGTTGGGTTTTAACTCCACGAAGTTCAATAGGAGCCATTCGATATGAGATTTTAGAAATGGGTTTTGTCTTGGGGTTCAAAGTCGATACAAAATTCAATATCACGCTCTGGGGTAGGCGAGAAATTCTTGAAAATCGTCGGAAATTCACTAACAACGAAATATCATTCAAATCGGCGTATTTTTGTTCAAGTCCATGACATGGGCTAAGAAAACTTGACATCCATTTTTCAATAAGCGAATGGCTTTATGGCTTGATATGAAAGAGTTTGACTTCAATGGTTTGGTTGCTTGAATTGAATAACGGGTTGCTTAGGAATATGAAAACTAACAACCTTACGAAAGCAATCAATTTTGGCATGATGAGTAGTTAACCAATCAATCCTAAAATCACATCAAAAGCAAGTATCTTTAAAGAGATAAGATCAACGGGTAATGTGATGGTGCCAACTTGGATCAAACAAGATTTATAAGCGAGTGGATGTAATGAAAGTTTCTCTAACGAGTCTCCACGATATAAATCAAAGTCTAATTTCTCGGTCAAGTTTAAGCGTTGAGCACAAGCGGGAGAGATAAATGAATGGGTAGAACCGGTATCTAATAAGGTATAAACTTTGCAAAATTTATAATTAACTAACTTACCGTGATACCTTCGTTTGGGTTCCTCGCATTTTTTGGCGATCCACGACAAACGCTCTTCTTCGAGGCACGTGACTTTGACTTGTCGGGATCACCTTTGGTGTCACCATCCCCTTTGGACTTGGTTTATTCTCTGAGGACAAAATCGAGCTATGTGACCTTCTTTTCCACAAACTAAAACATACCTTGGAAGGCTGTGAACAGTTTGGACTTATATGTCCCTCTTCTCCGCATCTGTAGCATCTAATTGGCGGTCGTTCTCCTCCCCTAGAATTTGTTCTTTGGTCTTTGGTCTTTGCGCTCTTCGCATTCCCGTCATCGTTAAATCTTCTCTTCTTGAAATTTCCACTTGAATTATTTCTTCTATTATCTTGGCCATGATTACCACCAAAGTGGTTACCATTTACGGCATGATAATTTCCTCCCGATGGTTATCATTGTTAGATGGCCGTTGCCATCGATACGATTATCATCGAGTTGTTGGTCGTTATTTCTTGATTGGTGACTCGTTATCTCGCTCTAATAATTGAGCCCTATTCACAACATCTGAATATAAAGAAAATTTATGAGAAATGAGATATTGGCGTATGTGGGGTTTCAAACCTCTCGAAACATCCGCGTCATCGTTCCTCATTCTCCACCAAATGAGGTGCAAACACAGATAACTCATGAACTTACCTCGTCTTTGGGACACCATCATGTTGTTACATTCTAGTCTAATAAACTCTACCTCCTTCATATGATGAATACTTTCGGGAAAAGTACTTGTCATTGAATAGTTTCTAAAATGTTTCCCAAGACATGTTGAGTGCGGGTTGGTGGAGTGCAACTTCACAGATTCCCACCGATGTCTGCCTCATTCTGGAACATAAAAGTGGCGAATGGAACCTTACATTCCTCCGTGCATCCCAAGACATCGAATATCTTGGTAATTTGCTTGACCCACGTCTCACTTAATCGGATCAAAGCTTTCCCAGAATTACGGTGGTCCCAACTCTTTGAAGCTACTTGGTTGTGACAAGCCGTGCGTTCTTATCATTTCCACACATATTTTGTACAGTCTCCTCGTGCGATTTTGCATGAGCTACAAAAAAGCTTCTAAACATCCATCGTTCATCGTCGATCGGTGGTGTTGTTTACGGGAGAGAACATTGTCTTCTGTTGCACGTTCTCTGATTGGTGAGTAAAGGTGTCTCCACGGTCTCATTTACTCCCTTTGTTAACATTCTCGATTGCCATTCTTAAATCTTGCCATAAAACAAGGGTTAATTAAAGAAATTGACATACAACATAATAACCATATACTACGACCAACCAACAAATAAGCTTAGGTAGGACATCTTAGCGAAAGGATTTACTCGTCTCT
The DNA here is from genome assembly GCA_020205605.1 of Panax ginseng. Classification (NCBI taxonomy): domain Eukaryota; kingdom Viridiplantae; phylum Streptophyta; class Magnoliopsida; order Apiales; family Araliaceae; genus Panax; species Panax ginseng. The sequence continues at coordinate 29,767,621 of CM035135.1, forward strand.
CCCCTCTGGTTTCTATTCCCGATCTCACTTGAGACCATATCCTAAGCTACGATACCAAGCTGTGGCGCCCCCAAAATAGGTCCAATCCACCCAACCTATTACGAGTGCATGAAATACATGAATGCGAAAAAAACTACAACTTCATTATTACAATTGTCGTGCAAAATACGACAACACATTATCTTTGTGAGTTTAAATACAAATATTGTCTTCTAGACAATATCCACACTCAAATAAAGTCCTCATTACAATTATTGATACACTATTTTTTACAAAATAGTGAGGACTACTAAAACAACTATCTTGAACCATCACTCCACACCCAGAAGCTAGTTCTTCATTATATTCTACGCCTCTCGAGAAGAAAAAATGGAACAAAAAGGAAAAAGGGTGAGCTCAACTAGCCCGATAAAGAATATTATGACTAAGATAATGTACAACAAATTATCCTTAGTCTTCAACGAGGAAAAATCGATAGAATACAATAGACAACAAGTTTTAGATCAACAAGCTGCGGTGAAAACAACAATTCATTAGAAGAGTTAAGTAGAGAATGAAATCTACTATCATCTATGAATTTAAAGTCCATCATCGATATTTTATCCTGTAAACATCAATCAATATACATCTTGAATCAAATAGTCATCTTTGCACTACTGGCCAAAGATATTAATCGATCGGTCGTATTCATCTCAACACACATTTCATCTTTGCTTTACGGGCCAAAGATATTCATCAAAAATCATTCATCTTTTGCTTTCTACGAGCCAAAGATATTCGATAATATCATCATTTAGGGTGAGGATGATGAAAAATATATTTTAAAAAAAGCGAATCGTGAGACAAAAGAACAAATATTAAGGATTAGTACTTTAGACAATCCAGTTCAAAAATACTCCATAATAAACTATTGTGGAGCGAAATTCAAAAATGAAGATCAAAACATAGATCCAATCAAAGATAGGAACCATAACGAGACAATCTTGGACACGAAAAAAGAAAATTTAATTTTTACGTGAATAGTGTAATATTAATAAATGAATAATATCTTATATCGTGAATAATAGTAATATCGTGAATAGTAACTCAGACACTAAAAGGTAGAAATTTCACAAGAAAAATCATCATGCTTCATGAATAGTACTCGTGAATAGTAACTTTCGTGAATAGTAACTCGTGAATAGTAACTCATGAATAGTAACTTTCATAGTAACTAGTAACCTCGATGAATAGTAACCTCGACATGAAAAGATAAAAATTTCCACAAAAAAAAATCTTACCAATATTAAGCGTATGATATTGAAAGAAATAATATCATTTATAAAAAAAAAATAACATCCACTTACCTCAAAAGAATAATACTTACATTTGGAATATCGGATATAATATTTGAAGAAACTTGCATAGTATAACAACACTCAAGATATCTAAATACTCACAAAAAATAAACTCTCGATAATATAGAGAGAAAAAAACTTGATTTTACGGTGTGATTTTCAATTCTAACCTAAGCACCTATTTATAGGAAAATGCTTAGAACACCAAAGCGAAAAAATTTAATAAAATAATATATTATTTATAAAAAAATTATCGCACACATTTGAAATCTGAATTCACATATTTACCACACACAGTGGGGCCCACCAAAAAATGAAAAACATGTTTTAAACAATTTTTGTAACAAAATCAATTCAGGACCCGATATTCGGAACTTCAATAATTCATAATAAATAGCCCTTTTATCGAAAAATTCAAATCTTATGTCCATTCCATAGGAAATTTAATTCTCTACAACTTTGCGAGAAAAAGTTTTTCCAAATTCCAAGCAAAAATTGGCCAAAATCCACATCTGGAGACGATTTTGCAGTTTATAATCAAATTTCGATCAAAAATAGGGTCCATCAACACACAAAACATGTGTTAAACATTTTTTTAACAAAAATACTCTTCCTCTCTCATTTATTCATATATCACATTTCATTGTAAAAATATCACCATTATTATATTATTATAAATATAATAATATATTTAAATAAATTATTTTATCGAGAAAAGATAAAATATCAATTTTCAACAATTGTCACATTAAAAATTTTCTCCATCTATATCCACATAAAATGAATATTTTCCTTATCATATAAATCAATAATTAATTATTCACAAATAATATTACGAAATCACAATCTTGTGACCACGGTAGTTCCCGGGAAGAGGGGCTTTCGATAAGGATTTCTCCTTCTTGGTAGCGCAATTAGGTGACCAAACCTCTCCTTAGAGCGAAACTTTCTAGACATTGCCAATAATGCTATCTAATAATATTATTCAAATAATATGAATTATTGATCGATAATGAAAAATCTTGTGTAGTGACAATTATTGAAACAACAATAATATAAAATATCAACGTAGCAATTATTGAATCAATAAAATAAAATATTGAGCGATAATTCTTGTAACAATTATTGAGTAGTGCCTTCTTACGTAAGAATCAATAATTGGTGCAATACCGTGTCTTCTTGTGCACGTGTTTTTTAACCACCAGAATTATTCCAACGATATTACTTGATAACAACTTCTGTGTTATTTATTTATAAACAACTTATACTTGTCGTTTTCTTCATCCAATCGCTTTCCGTTATGGGGCCCACACAAACTTTTTGGCAGTCGTCACGAATATTCCCAAAAAACGGCAATAAGAATATTCCACGACCAAAATAATATTCCCACAACAATGATGATATTTTAACCACTTGCTTATTTAAAATATTTGCGCATTTTACCCATAACTAACCACATTAATCAAATCAACCCTTACTATTTCAAAATAATAAATAGAAAATTCATTTTATTTAAAAAAAATTGGGGTCTTGGAACACGTACATGAATATCCCTATACTGGATTAACATATAAGTTGGCATAGACCAAGGGACGTTGTGCCTGGTCAACTGACTCACCCAGCAGATGGAGATGAATGGAAGAGTTTTGATGAAAATTTTCCATAGTTTGTAGAGGAAGTCAGGAATGTGAGGCTCGACATGGCTACAGATGGCTTTTTCCCTTTTAATAATTTTAGTCAGTCTTACTCTATTTGGCAGTCATTATGGTAGCTTATAATCTTCCAACTTCAATGTTCATGAGGGATCCGTATTTTTTCTTGACTTTACTCATACCGGGGGATAAGAGTCTTACAAAAGACATTAACGTCTACCTCAGGCCGTTAGTTGATGAACTAAATATGTTGTGAGAGATGGGGGTTCAGAGGTATGATGAATCGATCTGCGAGAATTTTTTGATGAAGACAACCTTGTTGTGGACTATGGGGGATGTGCAAGGCAATCAGTTGCAACATGACCGATAATGTAGTTTTTTGGAATAGCTCGTAACTTCTTGTCTATTGATCACACTTACAGAAATATGTCTTCACAGTTCAACAGAAAGACAGAGAAGAAGGGCGTCATTGGTCTGCTATTAGGCAGTGATGTCTTGGGCTGGCTGAACGATCTTACATTTTCATTGCCAAGCAATGAGCAAAGTAAATTGAGAGCAGTCGGGTATGGGAAGACTGATAATTGGACACAATCGCCCATATAGTTTAAGTTGTTGTATTAGGTCACACTTTCAGTTCGTCATTGTATAGATGTCATGCATACAGAAAAAAATATTTTTGAGAACTTATTTTATACTGTGTTAGATGCGAGTGGTAAAACTAAAGACAATGACAATGCAAGAAAAGATTTGGAGGCACTAAACATTAGGCCAGAATTGTGGCTTTGCACTAACAATACGAAACCTCAAGCTCAATTTTGTATTACTAAGCAAAAAGTTGAAGAGGTGTGCAAGTGGGCTAGTGGGTTGAAGCTCCCAGATGGATATGCATCAAACATATCACGATGTTGTAAGGTTGGTTAGTTGAAATTTAATGGGTTCAAGAGCCACGATTGTCATGTGTTCATGCAAAAGTTGATCCCAACTACATTTCATGAAATGTTACCTAGAAAAGTTATGGATGCATTGACCGAACTTTCAAATTTCTTTTGGGATCTATGCTCAACTATAATAAAGTACTGTGATGTGGAGTAGATGGAGATAAATATTTTGCTCACCATTTGCAAGCTCGAAATGGTCTTTCCTCTAGGATTCTTTGATCTAGGATTCTTTGACTCGATGGAACATCTGCCTATTCATCTACCGTATGAACTCAAACTTGGAGGACCAGTGCAATATTGGTGGATGTATCATTTTGAGAGGTAATATAATATTTTTGTACTGAATTCTGCTTCTCATATTCATAATACTCATTTATATCTTAATGAAAGTATTTTAGTTATATAAATCGATTAAAAATGAAAGTCAAGAATAAAGCTCATGTAGAGAGCTCTATTACTAAACGCTATACGGAAGAAGAGCTTGTCAACTTCTGCTCATTGTATTTTGACGATGTTGTCTCAATGAAGCACAAACATTTAAGTAGGAATGAGGTCATCGGTCCCCAATCTCATGTTGATGATGTGTTATCTGTATTCACATATCCGGCTAAGCCATTTTGCCATGAGATGATGACTTACTTAAGCGACAATGATTTGAAGATTGTATCATCGTACGTTCTTCTAAATATGCCCGAAGTATCATTATACATCCGGTATAAAGAATTATTTATCGCCTTTAATATAATTTATAAGTTCACTCATCTATATATTAAGGCATTTTAATATTATTTCAGTTCATTCGAAGAGACAACATATGCTTCTAACCCGACTTTAACTGCAACAGAGTTGGAAACATTCACTAATGCTAATTTCCAACAGTGGTTTAAGAAAAGGGTTGAAAAAGAGAACATTTCTGAACGTTTTATAGATGTCATCTGAGGACCTTACAAAGGTTTTAGTTCTTTTCCCGATTGCATCGTGAATGGGTACAGATTTAAGGTCAATGACTTGAATGAACTCACCTCATTCAATTTTGGAGTTGTGGTGTAGGGAAGATGTTACAATGATTCTGAGTCCAATTACTATGGACGTTTACAAGATGTGGTTGTGCTCAACTATCACGGGGGTAAAAAGGTAGTTACATTTAAGTGTCGCTGGTTTGATATTGACAAGGTGTTAAAGTTGATTGTAATAGAATAGTCAAAGTAGATATCAAGTCGTTACTAAGATCTAATGAAGCATTCGTGTTAGCCAGTCAAGTGACTCAAGTATATTATGCTCCTAATGTCGTAAATGGTAGAAGCCCTTGGTATACAGTTGTCACAACTAAAACACGTGCATTGGATGCTGCTAATATGTTTGGGATGGATGAGGTGCTTCAAGAAGATGTTAGTAATCCCAGGCAGGTAGTTATTATGATGAAGATGTGATGACAACTGATGTAGTTGACATACCTACCAGTGAGGATGTTGAGGAAAACATCGTGAATGACTACGTACTCATTGAGGATGATAACTTCGACGAAACTAATATTGAAACTAAGAATGACGAAGATATAAAATTTGAGAATGATATCAATATAGAATCTGATGTGTTTGATGACGTATGTAATCTACAATTATTATAGAGTAGTAAATAATGCAATAGTAATATACAGATTAAAATATTTAAATAATTTACATTCAAATTAATACGCATTATTTTTTGTTATTCTAGTAGCATATTTATGGCTAGACATAGCGGTAGAGGTCGCTGCAGTGGTGGACGCTCTGAATCGGGAGACGCTAGCCATGATGGAGGCTTGTTTTCAGGAGCTAGTATGTTTTCTGACGTATGATTTAAATATATCTCAACCTGAATTAGCTTATGTTTATTGAATTACTTTTTTTAATAATTACAGATTTGCCTCGTCAACGACACCGATGGCATAACCTTTGTATCTTTGGTCGGCCACAGCAACTCCACTTACAGTACCGATGGATGTCCGGTCTAGACAGTAAGTGTTAATTCATCGTTACAGTAAAATTGTTAAATCTATATATTTTATTGCATGACATAATTAACGTAACACATATTGTTATATTTCTACTATAGTATGCTAGACCTGATCGCTAAACACACTTTACACGCGATCTATCTGACGCACCTCCTGACCGAGTGTATGCGTTTCACTCAGTATGAGCGGTACGATCCCTCTTTTATGCATACTGTGTTGCAGGAGTTTCACGTAAGTTAATAAGCTAATTTATATTAGCCAGTTTTATATTAGTACATAATTTTAGTGTTTAAGAAATTAGTTGTTCCTAACTTTTAAACTTTTTTTATAAACTTATTATACATTTGCTGAGGGCGTCTCTCAGAAAGCTGGCAATGCATTGATTATTGGACATGTCGCTGCGAATTACTCTGGCTGGATGAATGAAATGCGACGACAGGTAGCCCGGGCAGTTGATGACCAACCCGGGACCACCATCAGAGTTCACCAGCCCCGCATAGTCTCCGATTCTGTATGGCATGCTATGTATGCGCACTGAGAGGCTGAAGATTTCAAGAAGAAGTCTGAGAAGGCAAAGAAAAATTTTGCCAAGCTCCGCATAGTATAAACGACCGGCTCGCAGTCTTTTGAGGAGGCAAAGATAGTAAGTGTAATGTATTTAGATGTTCAGTTATCAAGATCTCGACACGAATAATTATTAACTATTTTATGACTGTATTTATTAGGCCTTGGGGATGACCTTAGACAGAGCTCTGACCATGTTAGATTTTTGGGATAGGGCCCACACTCCTAAGGCGACCATGAATTTTAAACTCCTTATTATAATTAAACATGTGATTTAATTTTAACGAGTTTATTTTGTAAGTTTATTTAAACCTTATGTGGTTATGAGAATTTATGAAATGATTAAAGGGAGTTACTAATAGTTGATTTAAATTAGTGGACTAACCCTAAGACTTTGATATCAATAAATTGATAGGATTCTTAATGATTAAATATTCAAATTATTTGAATATGGTGGCAAGAGTTGAACATATTGAATTATGTCAAGTATGGGTAGATCACCATTGTAGAAGTTAAATTATCTCATATAAGACTTATGTGGTGATAGAAATTGGAAATGGCTTGAAGCTAACCCATTTTTGGCATCGCCGAGGGCCGTGAATGAATCGCTAGCCCCCCAAGAAGATAAAAAATGCGCAGCATTGCTTGCCAATGTCCAAACTTAGAAAAGTTATTTTTGCTATAGAAAATGAATTGGAACATTGGTGTAATGTGTGACATGTATAGAATCATATAATAAGAATATATTCTAATGATATGGAGTATCAAGTAGTGCAATAAAATCATAAGTGATTGTTAAATAGAAATAATTGAATATCTATGTATTCCAGAAATTGGGAAAAGAAGTTATGTGTGTACACTGGATATATAATATTAAATAATGTTATAATATGGCTATGTGAGTAGTAAAGATAATTATGGAACTACCTGGTTAATAATACCTAATTGTGTTATTTTAATTGTGTGTATTTAATGTACATGGATTATATTATGAGAGTATAAATAATCCCCAGATTTCCTTTGTGTAGTAGCATTACACATTTATATTACATTATGGGAATTATAGTGTCCAAGCCAAGCCTTAAATAACTTGTTGTTGAAATTTCTCTATTATCCCAAAATGAGTGTCACAAAGTATATGAACAGTGAACTAAAAACTAGTTTACGTAACTTCCATTTGGGCTAAGCTTAGGTAATGATTTCTAGGCCAATGGCTGATGGGTGGTTTGTTGAACCACTCCTTAGCAACCAATGTGTTCTTCCTTTGCACCATGAGCTCCAACATTGTGTAATGCAAATGTCCAGTTTATAGTTCCTTTATAAATACAAGCCCCATTTTCAGTTTTGTTGTTTGTTAAGTTTGATATTGAGAGTTCTAAGTTGCTGAGCCTTGTAGAAATCTATTCAGTGTGTGAGGAGTCCAAGTTAAGCTCAAGAAGGTATAAGTTCATGCTCTTGAAATGGGTCTTGTTTGATTATTGAAATTTCTTGAATTCATTTATTAATTGATATGAACAACCATGTTATAAGGTGTGTAAGAAGTTTTCTAACATGTATGAACACTTTAATAATGATTTGGAGCATGCTTGAATTGTTGGAAATCAAGTTGGTAGTTACTCTGTAAAATAGAGTAACCTTCTTTATTCGAACTCGACTTTGGCCGCAATTGCGTTCTGGTTGTACTATTAGTGTGCAAATGCAATGCCATACCTCGAGATCCGATTTACGGTTTACATTGGTTATTTGTGTTACTAACTTGATGTTATGACCTAGATACATACCTATAGAGGAGTATAACATGATATGTAAAGCTTTCGTATGTGGTATGAAGTAATCAACTTGGATTAATAAGGAAGTTGTAGCAAAACTTAAAGTTTTCAAAACTAACTTTGTGGAAAACTTGTGTTCACGAGTTCTGAACTTATGAGACCATATACACGACTGATTTGGAACCTAAATGATCATGATATGTGATCCATAGATGTTGTATCCATGACCAACTTGACAAGCTTTGTGCTAGAACTTGGTTTGAAAAGAAAAACTTAGTTAAGGCTAATGAACTTGAACGCTAAGATATTTAGATTCTAATCTTGAAAGGAGGTTAACATGACTTAACTCCTTATGATAAGAGTTTTGAAGTTGTCTTATATGTGCTATCTTACATCATTCATGCTAAAATGATTTCAAAGACAACCTTGGACATGTTTTTAAACATAAGTTGCATATTATGTGAGTACTTAGATACTAAAGTAGTAAGATTTCATATTATGGCTATAATACTCCTAAGAATGATTCATAGGTATTAAGCATGATGGTTACCTGATTTTTATGCTTTAATAACATATAACTTGTAAGTTAAACTTGTGGTAATAAACTCAAGTATGGTCATGTGTTATATGTGAAACTCTAGCATGTATGTATGTTAATATGTATGTTAGAGTTGGACTGAAGTCAGGAGGTGCAAGGCTCAAACTCAGTGCAGCCAGGGGCAAGCAATGCTTACTGGTCCCTACGCTTTGACCCGGCAATGATTCTTATCATCCTGCGATTCTGAATAGATTCTGTTTTGGTTTGAAGTTTCAAGGCATGATTAGGTGATTTCTTTACCTTGTAATATATGACCAATATGCCATATATTGTGTTGAGAAGCATGCTATGTGATGACTTGATTCTTTTAAGTGTAGACTCGTACTAGTTTAGACATACTAATTGAAAGGACCGACTTGTTAATGTTAGGTCATTTCAACGCAAGTTAGTTAAAGCTAGTATTATATTGTAGCTAAGCAAACAGACAAGTTTCTCTAACCTTACTCAAACTTATATTGAACCAGTTTCCTAACTTACACAACTTTGGATGTTGTGCAAGATTCTTGAATTTCATGTGATTCATATGTTGAATGCAAGTTTCCTTAAACTTACTCCAATTATTATTGAGCAAGTTTCTTTGAACTTCACTATTTGATTGTGCAAGTTCCTTGAACCCTACTTTTATTGAGCAAGTATTCGTGTGACGCCCCCAAAATAGGTATACAACACCCATTCTGAGTCGCCAAATACATGGTACAGAAAATAACTACAACTTTATTATTATAATTGTCGTGCAAAATAAGACAACACATACTGTGAGTTTAAATACAAATATTGTCTTCTAGACAATATCCACACCGAAATATGTCCTCATTACAATTATTGATGCACTATTTTACAAAATGGTGAGGACTACTAAAATAGCTATCTTGAATCATTACTCCATACCCCGGCTAGTCCCAGCTAAATTCTCACCTCCTGAGAAGAAAAATGGAACAAAAAGGAAAAGGGTGAGCTCAACTAGCCCAGTAAAGAATATTATGACTAAGATAATATACAACAAATTATCCTTAGTCTTCAACAGGAAAAAATCTGATAGAATACAATAGACAACAAGTTTTAGATCAACAACTGCAGCAGAAACAACAATTCATTAGAAGAGTTAAGTAGAGAATGAAATCATCTATGAATTTAATAGTCCATCATCAATATTTTATCCCTGTAACATCAATCAATATACATCTTTGCACTACGGGCCAAAGATATTCATTTGTATCACCAGTTAGTCATGTTCATCTCAACACTGTTGATCTTTTTTGCACTACGGCCAAAGATATTCATCGGTAATCATTCATCTTTACTACTACAGTGCCAAATATATTCATCAAGTATCACCATTAAAGACGAGGATGATGAAAAATATTTTAGAGAACGAATCCAGTGAGACAGAAGGACAAATGTTAGGGATTCGTATTTTGGTTTATCCAAATTTAATAATACTCTATAATAACCAAGTGTGAAGTAGAATTCAAAAATAAAGATCAAAACATGGATACAATCAAAGATAGTAACCATAAAAGACATCTACGAAGAAAAAGAGAAAATTTTATTTTTCGGTGAATAGTGCGTATACGTGAATAGTAACCCCGACACAAAAAGGTAGAAATTCCACAATAAAATTCATAACAATATCTCAAAGATAATGATATTGAAGAAAATAATATCATTTAAGAAGAAAATAACATCCACACCTCAAAGCGACAAAGATTTGAATGAAAGGTCTAAGAAGTGATCTTGAATGAAACTTGTCTTGAACAACAACTCTCAAAGTATCTAAATACTCACAAAATACTCGATAATATAGAGAGAGAAGAGAGAAAGCTTATGTTTACGGTGTGATTTTCAATTCTAACTTAGCCCTCTATTTATAGGAAAATGTTAGCTTCTTAAAGTAGACTTGACCTGCCTGCTGATGGCTTTACTCGCTACTATTGCCACCCACTACATTTGAAATAAAATTCAGCACATTTCTTCACCAACCACAAGTGGGGCCCACTCAATTCTAGAATTTTCCACCAAAATCAATTATAACCCTAATTTCCGAATTAGTCACCTATTGAAATTCATAACAAATCATACGCTCATTTTTAACGGTTCAAAATTTGTGGACATATACTCAACTTATATATGTATAACATATCCAAAAATTACAATGATCCAACGGTCGGATTAAAAATATAACTCACGTAATATATTATAAAAATACTGATTTAATTTTTAATACCTCCATTCCGACAAAAAATACTGATAAAGCACCTCAACATTAATTCCTTCAATTATAACCACATAAAATATAACCATCATTTATATCCACATAAAATAAATATCTCTTATCATATAAATCAATAATTAATTATTCACAAATAATATTACAGAATCACAATTATGACAACCAGGCCGTTCCCAGGAAAGAGGGGGCTTTCCAATAAGGATTTCTCCTTACTGGCGCACAATTAGATGACCAAACCTCTCCTTAGACAGAACTTTCTAGACATTGCCAATAATGCTATCTAATAATATTATTCAAATAATATGAATTATTGATCTGATAATGAAAAATACTGTGCAGTGACAATTATTAAAACAACAATAATATAAAATATCAACGCAACAATTATTGAATCAATAAAATAGAATATTGAAAAGTAATTACTGTAACAATTATTGAGTAGTGCCTTCTTACGTAAGAATCAATAATTCAAAAATACTATAGAATACCGTGGTGTAATCTGCTAGCACCACCCCAGATATCAGTATTTTAACCACCGGTAATCCAACAAGATTCACAATAACAACTACTGTTTATTATTTATAAAAACTCTAACTTGTCATTTTCTTCATCCGACGCTTATTACATTATGAGGCCCACGAATGGTCATACAACGTCGCATTTAATATTCCCCGACCACAAGAATATTCCATGACCAAACGAATATTTCCCAACAAAAATGAATATTTTATAACCACTTACTTATTTTGTAAAATTTGCACATTTCACCCATAACCAAAGTATTATATCAAATTAACTCCTAATTATTTCAAGATAATAAATAGAGAAAATTTAATTTTATTCATAATAAGTTGGGGTCTTACAATCCGAACACTATTTTATTGTGTGTTGCAAGTTTCCTAACTTACACAACCTTGAGTTTGTGAAAGTTTCCTATCCTTCTCATATTGTATTGAGCAGGTTATTATTGAATTGAAAGTTATTCATTTAAGCTTAAATCTTATTTCCAAGCATGTTATTAAGTGGTTTAATTACCTTAAAATTATTCCACATCAATATTATTGATATTCACATTTAGTGCACTTGAGCTCGTACAGTCTTGGACTTGTACATCATTTAAAGTTCAATAATTCTAGAACTGTGTTAGATAGAGTCTGAACCTTTGTTCGGTCAGACAAGTGTATGAAGTTTTATAAAAGCTATCCAAACCAATTGATGGTAAGGATTCATAGACTGAAAGAACACCCCTTTTATGATAAGGGGAGTACCCCAGGTATCTAATAAAAGATACAAAGAGCAGATTTAAATGTTATGGATATACATAGTGTACGTGAGGCTGATCCCTTCAAGTACTTATTCTGTATCCAGTAACCAAAGGGTCAATTAGCTATTGATTCTATTGGAGTGTTATAGTTCAAAGTCTATATGACTAGTAGTTATTTTAAAAGCAAATCATTATCTTTGCTTCTAATATTCATATTGTTGAATCTTCAGATATTCATATTGTTGAATCCATTGTCAGATATTTTTCTATTCATCATGATATATCCTTATTGTTGTATTTAAAATTGTTGGGCAAACTTGTTGCTCATCTTTACTATATCATGAATTATATTGCAGTTAAGCCCGAGACCTTAGGGAAGGACAAGGGTAAAGGAAAGATGTAGGATAATGGCAAGGAGCAGACATTTCCTTATGCCTAGTTTAAATTACTATTATGTAGTATGAACCCTAATGTTTACTTTAGGGTATGTTTGTAAAATGATATTAAGGTTATCGTATCTTGGGACTAGTAACACCTTTTGAATGAACGACGTACGTTTATTATATTCCACATTTTTGTTATCATATGTTGTTTAGAGGTGGATGTTTGTATTTTATCATGATGACCAAACCGGGGTCAGAGGACCCGGATTCAGGGGTGTCACAGGTTGGTATCAGAGCTGTAGGTTATAATAAACGTTAGGAATGCGAAACCTAGGTTATAACCTTAGTATAAAACTCAAGTAGAGTATGTAAGTGATGGGTTGAGGAAATTAATCGAGTTTTATTGTGATACTGAAGTTGTTTATTTAAATCAAGAATGATTGATAGACGTCTTAAACTTCTTAATGTTAACATGGATAACATATCACATAAAGCCTAATAGTTTTCTTCCTTTCCTCAGATCATGCCGCCTAGGAGAATTCTGCGAAATCAGAGGGAGGAAGGATCTGTTAAAAATGGTGGAGGGGCAAATGTTGATCCAATGCAGAACTTCATTAACCTGTTAACTGAGGCAATGCAAAACAGACCCCACCAGCAGCAGAGCAGCTAGGACAACACTTGGTTAGCTTTAAGGACTTTAAGTTGGTAGGACCACCGGAGTTCCGAGGAACTCTGGACCCAATTGAAGCCCAGACATGGATAAAAGAGATAGAGAAGGTGTTTGAGGTAGCACGCATGGCCGAAGCATAGAAGACGAGTTTTGCCACTTTCATGATGAAAGGCGAAGCTAACTATTGGTGGAAAGCCAATAAGGGGCGAGCAGAAGTGGGAGTTATTCCTTGGGAAAGATTTAAGGAGCTATTCCTCGAGAATTACTTCTCGGAGAATACACAACAGGATATGGAGGTTAAGTTTCTGGAACTGAAGCAAGGTAGTATGTCTATCGCAGAGTACGCGATAAAATTTGACTAGTTAGCCCGATTCGCTTCACATCAGGTTGACACGGAGGCCAGGAAGGCAAGGAGGTTCAAATTAGGACTGAAACCATGGGTACAGAAAGCAGTGGCCATACTAAAGATTAAGACTTACTCTGATCTTTTGGAAAGGGCTATCATTGCCGAAGGAGGCAATGAAGCCATCGCTCGATTCAAACAAAAAAAGAAGACCGGTCAGGAAGGGCAGAAAGGGGGAAGCAGCGGAGGCAGCAACCCCAATAAGCGTAAATGGACGGAGAGTCAATCCTCTGGAGGCATAAGTCCGGAGGTGAGTCCAAGAAAAGTATGAAGTACAACAACTGTGGGAGGAGTCACTAGGGGGAGTGCATGAAGGGAAAAAGTTTTTGTTATCGTTGTGGACAATCGGGGCACATGGCTCCTCAGTGTCCGAATAAGCAGAAGGGAGGATGTTTCTCGTGTGGAGCCTCAAACCATCAAATTACTGATTTGCCCAGAAAAAAGGGCGATGCGATGGCAGCGCCGCCCGCAACAACAACAATAATGGACTGAACATTGGAGGGTCAGCCAGTCAAGCCAATAGACCAATGGCACGAACGTTCAACATGACTGTACAGGATGCGGTGGAGTCTAAGGACGTGGTGTCAGGTATCATTCCGATCAATGATATAGATGCATACGTATTATTTGATTCGGGTGCTACCTGCTCCTTTGTTTCCGAAGAATTTGCTAAACAGTTAGACTTACCCCGTGAGAGATTAGAACACCCTATGAACGTAGAAGTAGCGAACAAGGAAATTATTCCCGTAGAATACATTCATAGGAATTGTTATATCGAATTGTGAGGATTTAAGCTCAAAGTGGATTTGATACCGATTCATTTGGGGGAGTTCAATGTAATCCTTGGGATGGATTTGTTATCAGTTCACGGAGCAGTTATAGACTGTAAGAAGAAGTGTATACACCTTAAGACTCCGAATAAGTCGAAGGTGGTATTTTATGGTAGTATATCGCCGAGACAATCTCATTGTCTGACGATGGTGCAAGCACAAAGATTGCTTAAGAAGGGTTGTATAGGTTATTTGGCTCACGTGGTTGATACTCGATGAGTCGATGGTGAACTAAGTTAGATACCTATTATAAGGGATTTCGTTGATGTCTTCCCATACGAGATTCCGGGATTGCCACCAGATAGAGAGATTGAGTTTGTCATTAATTTGGCACCAGGAACAGCACCGGTATACAAAGCGCCGTATCGTATGGCACCAGTAGAGATGAAAGAACTGATGGCTCAATTACAAGAGTTGTTAGATAAGAGATACATTCAACCGAGCGTATCACCTTGGGGAGCACCAATCTTATTCGTAAAGAAAAAAGATGGGTCGATTTGTTTTGATGATATGGACATAAGTACAAGGTCACCAGTCTTGACGATTTGTTTGATCAGTTGAAGGGGGCAAAGTACTTTTCAAAGATTGAATTGAGGACCGGTTATCACCAATTGAAAGTGAGGCCGGAGCATATTCCAAAGACGACATTCAGAACTCGGTATGGACACTTTGAGTTTTTAGTAATGTTATTCGGATTAACGAATGCGCCAACATAATTTATGGATTTGATGAACAGAGTGTTCAAATAGTATTTGGATAAGTTTGTTGTCGTATTCATCGATGACATTCTAGTGTATTCAGAAACGGAGGAAGAACACACCGAGCATCTTCGGATTGTGTTGGAGACATTAAGGAGGGAGAAGCTGTATGAAAAATTCTCCAAGTGTGAGTTTTGGTTGTAGAGAGTGCAGTTTTTAGGACACATTATCGACGAGAATGGTGTTTCGGTGGATCCAGCGAATGTAGAAGCGGTTATCAATTGGGAGCAGCCAAAGACGCCGACAGAAATTAGGAGTTGTTAGGTTTGTAATATTCATTAACGCAATCAAATTGCACAAAATAAGTGAAAACATGGAAAATCAGAGTTTTAAAATTTTATAAACCATATACCCAGATCATCCTTTATGCACAATTATTAATTAAATGAAAAGATAAAGAATAAAAATCATACCCTTGATGTGACGCCCCCAAAATAGGACCACACGACCCATTCTGAGTCGCCAGATATCATACTATAAAAATCAAATACAAACTTCATTTATACAACTGTTGAACTATCGTGCAGAATACGACCATAGTTAAATTATGAGTTTTAATACAAATGTATGTAACTCTCATGGTACCTCGACCACAACCATACCATGGTAGTTTACATAAAAGTACAGTCAAAAACTGTTTTAGAAATTAAAATCTTTGGGAAGTGCTCAAGGAAACCTTTGTACATGGGAGGCCATGCGTCTAGGTTATGATAGATATCATATATCCACAGAATTATCCTTGGTTGACCCAATAGACCCCAAAGAAAAATGAGAAGATTACTATCATGTTCTTTCCAATGGTGAGTCTTCTCTTGACATATAACTATCTCCACTGTCTGCAATTGAAAATTATATTTCAACCAAACTCCAAGATCATATAGGTAGTGCTCGTAGATATACTCAGCAAGTGGATGTGCACAACCCTGTCTTATGATAACACAAGGTTGTATGTCATTAGACATCTTGTATGATAGTGGCAAAATACCTTTCCAAAGTTATGTTCACCTCACCCTATTCGGTTCTCCAAAATTAAATATCAAATGACGTATACAATACGATACACTTATCTAAAGTTCTCAATAAAATTATTTCCTTACTATTTAGGGAGAACCTCAACAGCCATACACCACCGTTCTATTCCCCTGTCATCCCCGCTCGACCCGGTAACACTCTTATTACCTGAAAGGAAATGTGAAGCAAAAGGGTGAGCACAACTAGCTCAGTAAAGAATATCATGATTAAAGATAATTAAATTATCAATAGCCTTCATCAGTAATAAATAAGAGATTTAGAACATATGGTAGATGATAAAAATTTTCAACCATAGT
The DNA here is from genome assembly GCA_020205605.1 of Panax ginseng. NCBI lineage: Eukaryota > Viridiplantae > Streptophyta > Magnoliopsida > Apiales > Araliaceae > Panax > Panax ginseng. The sequence continues at coordinate 29,784,341 of CM035135.1, forward strand.
TGCAGCGGAACGAGCAATCAATTAGAAGAGTCAAATAGACCATAAGGTCTATTATCTTCTCCATGTTAAAAGTCCACCAATAACGTTTTATTCCTGTAACATCAATCAACAATTCCTGTCCACAATCATATGAATAACTCATAATCATAATTGTGATTCTAAATTCCTCTTCGCACCTAGGACGAAGATAATTTTCATCACCTATCTTTACCTGAAACATCAAAAATCATGGTTATACCAAATCATAATTCTTGCTCATAATCATACTAATAAATTCATCTTTTCACTATGGCCAAAGATATTCATTAATAATTCATCTTTGCACTACAGGCCAAAGACATACAACTGTATTTTAGAAGAGTCAAGTAGAGCATGATATCTACTATCTTTTATGAATTAAAAGTGTATAATTAATATTTTATCGCTGAGACTCAGCTTAATAAATAATTCACATCATCGAATCATCCCTACACTACGACCAAGGATATTCATTAGTATTATGACCATGAATTATCCATGCACTACGGGCAAAGGATATTCGTGTTTTCAACAATAGTCATGATTATACCAAATAATCCCTGGTTATAATCATACTAACAACTGTCCATCAATGAACTACAGGCCAATGAGGACTTTTACCACATCATTCGTTACATTACGGTAATGATTATACCGAATAATCTCTGGTCATAATCATACCAAGTCCATCTATGCACGTAAGCCAAAGATGACTTTCATCACAATATAAGCATGAGGATGATGACAATGATATAAACAATAATCAAACAAAATCAAGGATAAATATTAAAGACTTTAAATTTATCCAGAGTTTAAAAATATCCTAATTGTCAACATGATACTGCTTTTTAGAGTAAAATTCAAGAATAATATTCATGCACCAAAAATAATTTGGATAAAAAAGAAATATATTTTTCGGATAAATAGGACCCCGTGAATAATACCCTGTGAATAGTACTTCGGGAATAGTACCTCGTGAATAGTACCCCGACATGAAAAGTACCCCAAATACTGGAGTGAATAATATTTGGGTGAATAGTAATTAGGTGAATAGTAACCCATAAATAGTAACTCGTGAATAGTACTTCGACATGAAAAGTGTCCCGAATACCCGAGTGAATAATAACTGGATGAATAGTAACTTATGAATAGTAACTCGTAAAAGAAAAATACCAAAAAAATGATACTCCATGACGAGTACAAAAGAAATGATATCTCATATGAGTATAATAGAATATACGAAACTGCAAATGGATTTTCACCCTCCATGCGGTAATCCACGTAGACAGATCATTTCCATAATTTAATAAAGAATGAATACGAAGGATCATTCACCATGCATACGGTAATCCACATAAACATGTTATTCCAACAGAATAATAAAGAATGGAATAACAGAAGAATTTGCCATGCATCCGGTAGTCCGCGTAGACGAATTATTTCAATAATGAAAGAATAAAGAATGGAATAACGAGAAGAATTCACCAAGCATGCGATAGAATTCACCACGCAGAATGATAGAAGTTATTCCAACAGAATAATAAAGAATGGTATAACAACCCTTAGTAATATTGAAAGAAATAACTCTCTTCATGAATACGAAAGAAATAATACCCCTTACTATAATAATAATATCCCTTACCTCAGAAGAAGACTGGATATTGAAATAGTGAGGTAGCAGACTTCTCTTTTTTTTCTCTCTCTATAATAATTGCTCTATAGCTTTAGTGAATTGGTGAAAAATAATGAAGGAATGAGCTTCTATTAATAGAAAAATATATTTTCAATAATTGCATATTTTGGGGCTCGAAATATTACAGTATAATACCTTTATCTTTTTCTTCATTTTTAATTTAGTCATCCAAGTATTATCAAACTTGCACCACCTCCCCTAATAGTAAATCATGTGAATCAATAGTAAACATGCGACTCAATAGTTCTAAACATGTGAAAAAATTAATTATAGTATAGTACCTTCATCTATACCTCCATTTTTAATTTAGTCATGCAAGTATTATCAATCTTGCACCAACTCCCCTAATAGTAAATCATGTGAATCAATAGTACACACATGTGAACACATAGTTATAAGCATATGAATTAATAGCAATTAATTGCTCATTTATCTGGTGAATTACCCGATTGGTCAATATAACCTCCAGACATCAATTATTATCAAAATAAATGTCAATTTCCACTAACACTAATAATTCCCACACAATGGAACTATCAATTTCATCTTTAATCAACACGAACTTATTCATCATTAATATTATAACTCACAATATTTAACAACCAGGTCGTTCCTAGGAAAGGGGGGGCTTTCCGATAAGGATTTCTCCTTATTGGCGCGCAATTAGGTGACCAAACCTCTCCTTGATAGAACTTCTAGACATTGTCAATATTGTAAATAATAATATGAATAACTTTGTTGTCTCAATTATTGATTTAATAATATAACATATTATGCAGATGATAGTGTGACAATAATTGAATCAATAATATGAGAGATGTGATGTAGCAATTACTGTAGAAATAATTGAGTATATCTGAGTGACTTCTTACGTAAGCATCAATAATCAATACCGTGTGCTACTATGTAACCACACGTATTACTGTACTTTTACTACCGGGTAGTTCAAAAGTTTTAACGGTAACATTTTCGCCGTTATTTTTATAAAAAGATAATTCTGTCATTTTCTAAATACGACAATACTTCTGTTGTAGGGTCCACCATTGATTATGTCGTCGTACGAATATTTCCTGTGAAAATGAATATTCCCCGACCAATCAAATATTCCCCGGCACAACGAATAACAACTTGCTTACTTTGCAAAAAATTTCACATATCACCCTTAACTTTAACCTTTTATCAATTTAACCATTTACGAAATAAAATAATAATTATAAGAAAATTGAATACTTTTATTTCATAAAATTTGGGATCTCACAATCTCCCCTCCTTATGAAATTTCACCCTCGAAATTTACGTACGTACCTGGTATTCGAAGAGATGAGAATACCTTCCTTTCTTTTTGGATTGTACCTTCCCGGTTATTTCCTCTGTATCATGATTTTCCCATTGCTCATCTCTTGTATTTCAGATATTATTCTAGAATATATCTTCAAAACAAAGGTTAATTGACATATCATAATTTATCAACTTATCAAGTAAAAATTTCAACTTTTGTAAGTCACACACTAGCGAAGTATATTACTCGTCTCTTCCCTCCTAGTTCTAGACTCATATCTCCGGCAGCGACCATATCCCTAAGCTCTGATACCATTTGTGATGCCCCCAAAATAGGTCCACACGACCCATTCTGAGTCGCCAGATATCATACTATAAAAATCAAATACAAACTTCATTTATACAACTGTTGAACTGTCGTGCAGAATACGACCATAGTTAAACTGTGAGTTTTAATACAAATGTATGTAACTCTCATGGTGCCTCGACCACAACCTTAAAATGGTACTTTACATAAAAGTACAAATAAAAAACTATTTTAGAAATTAAAATCTTTGGGAAGTGCTCAAGGAAACCTTCGTACATGGGAGGCCATGCGTCTAGGTTATGATAGATATCATATGTCCACAGAATTATCCTTGGTTGACCTAATAGACCCCAAAGAAAAACAAGAAGATTACTATCATGTTCTTTCTAATGGTGAGTTTTCTCTTGACATATAACTATCTCCATCGGCCCGCAATTGAAAATTATATTTCAACCAAACTCCAAGATCATATAGATAGTGCTTTCGTAGATATACTCGGAAGTGGATGTACACAACCTTGTCTTATGGTAACACGAGGTTGTATGTCATTAGACATCTTGTATGATAATGGCAAAATACCCTTCAAAGTTGGGTTCACCTCACCCTATTCGGTTCACCAAAATTAAATATCAAATGACGTATACAATACGACACACTTATCTAAAGTTCTTAATAAAATTATTTCCATACTATTTAGGAGAACCTCAACAACTATAGACCACCGCTTCTATTCCCCTGTTATCCCACTTCGACCCAAAGAACACTCTTATTACACGAAAGGAATTGTGTTGCAAAAGGGTGAAACACAACTAGTTCAAAGAAAGAATATCATGATTAAAGATAATTAAATTATCAATAGCCTTCATCAGTAATAAATCAGAGATTTAGAACATATGGTAGATGATAAAACTTTTCAACCATAGTTGCAGCGAAACGAGCAATCAATTAGAAGAGTCAAATAGACCATAAGGTCTATTATCTTCTCCATGTTAAAAGTCCACCAATAATGTTTTATCCCTGTAACATCAATCAACAATTCCTGTCCACAATCATATGAATAACTCATAATCATAATTGTGATTTTAAATTCCTCTTCGCACCTAGGACGAAGATAATTTTCATCACCTATTTTTACCTGAAACATCAAAAATCATTGTTATACCAAATCATAATTCTTGCTCATAATCATACTAATAAATTCATCTTTTCACTACGGCCAAATATATTTATTATTAATTCATCTTTGCACTACAGGCCAAAGACATACAACTGTATTTTAGAAGAGTTAACTAGAGCATGATATCTACTATCTTTTACGAATTAAAAGTGTATAATCAATATTTTATTGCTGAGACTCAGCTTAATAAATAATTCACATCATCGAATCATCCCTACACTACGACCAAGGATATTCATTATTATTATGACCATGAATTATCCATGCACTACGGGCCAAGGATATTCGTGTTTCCAACAATGGTCATGATTATACCGAATAATACCTAGTTATAATCATACCAACAACTGTCCATCAATGAACTATAGGCCAATGAGGACTTTTACCACATCATTCGTTACATTACCGTCATGATTATACCGAATAATCCCTGGTCATAATCATACTGTGACACCCCCAAAATAGGTCCAATCCATCCAACCTATTTTGAGTCGCCAAATACATGGTATAGAAAATAACTACAACTTTATTACTACAATTGTTGTGCAAAATACAACAACACATATACTGTGAGTTTTAATACCAACTGTGACTCATGTCCCAACTATGGACAGCACCTCACAGTGATACCTTACATAAAGGTACAATCTAGAACTGTTTTAGAAATTAAAATCTTTGGGAAGTGCTCAAGGAAACCTTCGTACATAGGAGGCCATGAATCTAAGTTATGATAGATATCATATGTCTAGAGAATTATCCTTGGTTGATCCAATAGACCCCAAAGAAAAATGAGAAGATTACTATCATGTTCCTTCCAATGGTGAGTCTTCTCTTGACATATAACTATCTCCACCGTCTGCGATTGAACATTATGTTTCAACCCAACTCCAAGATCATATAGTTAGTACTCATAGATATACTCAACAAGTGGATGTGCACAACCCTTTCTTATGATAACACGAGATTGTATATCATTAGACATCTTGTATGATAGTGGAAAAACACCCTTCCAAAGTTGGGTTCACCTCACCCTATTGTTGTTCACCAAAATCAATTATTAAGTGACGTATAATATACGTCACACACATCTTAGGTCCTCAATACAATTATATATTGTATGTCAAGCCGTTTTATAATGTGTTGAGAAACTTTGATAGTCTCGGACCACCACACTATTCCCCTGTTATCCCCGCTCGACCCAGCTACACTTTTATTACCTGAAAGGAATTGTGAAGCAAAAGGGTGAGCACAACTAGCCCAATAAAGAATATCATAACTAAAGATAATTAAATTATCAATAGCCTTCATCAGTAATAAATCAGAGATTTAGAACATATGGTAGATGATAAAACTTTTCAACCATAGTTGCAGCGGAACGAGCAATCCATTAGAAGGGTCAAATAGACCATAAAGTCTATTATCTATTCCATGTTAAAAGTCCACCAACAATGCTTTAACCCTGTAACATTAATCAACAGATCCTGTTCACAGTCATATGAATAACTCATAATCATAATTGTATTTCTAATTTTCTCTTCTCATCCAAGACGAAGATATTTTTCATCACATGTCTTTACCTGAAACATCAAAGACAATGGTTATACCAAATCACAGTTCCTGTTCATAATCATACTAATAAGTTCATCTTTGCACTATGGGCCAAAGATATTCATTAACAGTTCATCTTTGCACTACATGCCAAAGATATTCAACAACAGGTCATCTTTGCACTACGGGCCAAAGATATTCAACAATAGTTCATCTTTGCACTACGGGCCAAAGATGTTCATCAACGATTCATCTTTGTACTACAGGCCAAAGATATTCATATCTCAAAGAAATATATAATCATTTCAGAATTTATATAAACAATAATTATAACCATGTTGATCAATTCACGTTTGCACTTAAGCTAAAAATATTCAATTGTAAATTCAATGGTCATGATCATACCAGTCAATAATTCATTTTTGCACTATTGGCCAAAGAGAACCCATAGTCACGATCATACCAATAATCTACCCATCTTTACACTTAAGTCAAAGAGAAATTTCTTCACCAGGGTTATAAAAATGTTATATATGAGAATAAAAACAATATGATCAAAACATGGATTTAATTTCAAGAGTAAGATTCATAAATCAACGATAATTTGGTCAGAAAAAGAAACCAAATTTATCGTGAATAGTACCCCATGAATAGTAACTCATGAATAGTAACCCCGACACAAAAAGATAAACTTTCACAATAAAATCTATATCAATATTTATAACACCTTAATCCAAATATTATAAATCACTTAATAATCTCATAATCTAATATCATTAATATTACCACAATATTTTAATTATTTCTTAAACTTATAACCAATTTATTTTAATTGTTTACACTTTACTAATTAATGTATTTAATCATCCTAAAATGCCAAACTCATAAGATTTCATCACCAATAACCAACAACCTCATCAAAAATCTGCATATACCATATATAGGATTCCCAAGCCATAAAATCCTATTTTCCAATTTTGTTACTTCACATAACATATTTAATTCATTTACTCATAACTAGTCTATTTTCATGAAAAATACCAAATCAGTTCCAAAAATATTTCTTTTTAAATTTAGCGAGAATATAGTCCCATATTGAACATATATTTTTCTCAGAATTTTTAAAATTCATTTACTATTTTTCACATGGCCAAAACTGCCGAATATTTAGACATTTATCATAAATTGTACTTTTATCCAAAAATTCCAAAATTTATAGAATATACTGATGTTATATAGATATACTCTCAATAAAAATTTCACCAATTTTGGAGTTAACCACAAGGAGTTATAAGGGTTTACTTTTAAAATAGTCTTTTCTCATAAAATTCATAACTCTTAATCTATACATCCAAAAATCACCATTTTTGGACACAATCAAGAAAACTCATCAAATTATCATTTCAAATTTTTTCAAAATTTTTGAGAGTTCAGAAAAATTATGAAACTGAAAAACACAATAACCCTTAAAATCCCTGACCTCAAAAGAGCAGTACTTCTGACCGGAATGTAAAGCCGAAGGAAACTTCCACTGAATAACAACTCTCCAAGTATCTAAATACTCACAAAAATACGCTCGACAATATAGAGAGAAAGAAAACTTGTTTCTGGTGTGATTTTCAATTCTAACTTAAGCGCCTATTTATAGGAAAATGTTAGAACGCCAAAGGAGACTAAATAATAAAATAATATTATTATCTTTTCTTTTTCTCTGCGCATCCTCCATAAACCAAGCCAGCCATCAAGCATGCCAAATCTGAAATTTTTTGGCAGCCCACATGTTTAAAATAAAAGTGGGTCCCACCCATAAATTTAATAAAAATATTTTAATTTTCGAAACTTCAATAATTCATAAAAAATAACCCGTATATCAGAAAAATACAATTTTTATGTCCATTCCGTATGAAATCGAATTCTCTACAACTTTTTGGCTTTGAGTTTTTCCAAATTCCAAACAGAAAATATCCGAAATCCACAAACGGACGATTTTCAACACCGTTTCAACACCTTTTAAAATTCATAACAAATCATGCGTTAATTTTCTACGGTTCAAAATTTGTGGACATATACTCAACTCATATATGTATAACATATCCGAAAATCACAACGATCCAACGGTCGGATTAAAATTATAACTGACGCAATAAAGCTTTAAGAACACCGATTTAAGTTTTTAATACCTCCAATCCGACAAAATACTGATAATACACCTCAACATTAATTCCTTCATTTATAACCACATAAATAAATCCATCATTTATATCCACATCAAATAAATATTTCCTTATCATATAAATTAATAATTAATTATTCATAAATAATATTATAGAATCACAATTATGACAACCAGGCAGTTCCCAGGAAAGAGGGGGCTTTCCAATAAGGATTTCTCCTTACTGGCGCGCAATTAGGTGACCAAACCTCTCCTTGACAGAACTTTCTAGACATTTACAATAATACTATCTAATAATATTATTCAAATAATATGAATTATTGATCTGATAATGAGAAATACTGTACAGTGACAATTATTACAACAACAATAATATAAACTATCAACGCAAAGAATTATTGAATCAATAAAATAAAATATTGAGCGATAACTACTTAACGTAATAATTATTGAGTAGTGCCTTCTTACGTAAGAATCAATAATTCAAAATATCTGTGCAATCTGTGTTTCTTTGTGCAACCCACGCGTATTCTCGTATTTTAACCACTAGTATTCCAACGGTGTTAATTCATAACAACTATATAGTTATTTATAAAAACTCAAACTTGTCATTTTCTTCATCCGACAGCTTATTACATTATAGGGCCCACAAATGGTCGTCTTTGTAAATACGAATATTCCCCTACAACAAGAATATTTCACGACCAAACGAATATTCCCCGACAGAAATGAATATTTTATAACCACTTGCGTATTTTGAAAATTTTCATATCACCCTTAACTTTAACTTTTTTATCAATTTAACCATTTACTGAATAACACTTATAAGAAAAATTGAATACTTTTATTTCATAAAATTTGGGGTCTTACACATACCAAGTCCATCTATGCACGTAAGCAAAAGATAACTTTCATCATAATATAAGCATGAGGATGATGACAATGATATAAACAATAATCAAACGAAATCAAGGATAAATATTAAAGACTTTAAATTTATCCAGAGTTTAAAAATATCCAAATTGTCAACATGATACTGCTTTCTATAGTAAAATTCAAGAATAATATTCATGTACCAAAAATAATTTGGACAAAAAAGAAATATATTTTTCGGGTAAATAGTACCCCGTGAATAGTACCCTATGAATAGTACTTCGGGAATAGTACCTCATGAATAGTACCCCGACATGAAAAATACCCCAAATACCTGAGTGAATAATATTCGGGTGAATAGTAATTGGGTGAATAATAACCCGTGAATAGTAACTCGTGAATAGTACTCCAGCATGAAAAGTGCCCCGAATACCCGAGTGAATAATACTAGAGTGAATAGTAACCGGGTGAATAGTAATCCGTAAATAGTAACTCGTAATCGAAAAATACCAAAGAAAATGATATTCCATGACGAGTACAAAAGAAATGATATCTCATATGAGTATAATAGAATATATGAAACTGCAAATGGATTTTCACCCGTCATGCGGTAATCCACGTAGACAGATCATTTCCACAATTTCACAAAGAATGAATACGGAGGATCATTCACCATGCATGTGGTAATCCACATAGACAGGTTATTCCAACAGAATAATAAAGAATGCAATAACAGAAAAATTCGCCATGCATGCTGTAGTCCGCATAGACAGGTTATTCCAACAGAATAATAAAGAATGGATAATCAAGAATTCACGAGTATGTGATGCATCAAGACGGGTTATTCTATTCTAGCAGAATAATAAAGAATGGAATAACAGAAGAATTCACCAGGCATTCGATATGTGACGCCCCCAAAATAGGTCCACACAACCCATTCTGAGTCGCCAGATATCATACTATAAAAATTAAATACAAACTTCATTTATACAACTGTTGAACTGTCGTGCAGAATACGACCACAGTTAAACTGTGAGTTTTAATACAAATATATGTAACTCTCATGGTGCCTCGACCACAACCTTACAATGGTACTTTACATAAAATTATAGTCAAAAACTATTTTAGAAATTAAAATCTTTGGGAAGTGCTCAAGAAACCTTCGTGACATGGGGAGGCCGTGCGTACAGGTTATGATAGATATCATATGTCCACAGAATTATCCTTGGTTGACCCAATAGACCCCAAAGAAAAACGAGAAGATTACTATCATCTTCTTTCCAATGGTGAGTCTTCTCTTGACATATAATTATCTCTGTTGTCTCCAAGTGAAAATTATATTTCAAATAAACTCCAAGATTATATAGGTAGTGCTCGTAGATATACTCAGCAAGTGGATGTGCACAACCCTGTCTTATGATAACACGAGGTTGTATGTCATTAGACATCTTGTATGATAGTGGAAAAACACCCTTCCAAAGTTGGGTTCACCTCACCCTATTCGGTTCACCAAAATTAAATATCAAATAACGTATACAATACGACACACTTATCTAAAGTTCTTAATAAAATTATTTCCATACTATTTAGGGAGAACCTCAACAGCTATAGACCACCGTTCTAATCCTCTTAATACCCACTTCAACCCAAATACACCTTTATTACACGAAAGGAATTGTGAAGCAAAAGGGTGAAACCAACAACTAGCCGATAAAGAATATCATGACTAAAGATAATTAAATTATCAATAGCTTTCATCAATAATAAATCAGAGATTTAGAACATATGGTAGATGGTAAAACTTTTCAACCATAGTTGCAGTGGAACGAGCAATCCATTAAAAGAGTCAAATAGACCATAAGGTCTATTATCTTCTCTATGTTAAAAGTCCACCAACAATGTTTTATCCCTGTAACATCAATCAACAGTTCTTGTCCATAATCATATGAATAACTCATAATCATAATTATGGTTCTAAATTCCTCTTCGCACCCAGGACGAAGATAATTTTCATCACCTATCTTCACCCGAAACATCAAAAATCATGGTTATACCAAATCACAATTCCTGCTCATAATCATACTAATAAATTCATCTTTGCACTACGGCCAAGATATTCATTAACAATTCATTTTTGCACTACAGGCCAAAAACATACAACTGTATTTTAAAAGAGTCAAGTAGAGCATGATATCTATTATCTTTTACGAATTAAAAGTGTATAATCAATATTTTATCGGCGAGACTCGACAATAAATAATCGGCATCATCGAATCATCCTGCGCATTACGGCCAAGGATATTCATGTAATCATCAATAATCATGATTATACCGAATAATCCTGGTTATAATCATACCAATAAGTGTCCATCAATGCCTACTAAATTTAATGAGGACTTTTACCACATCATCTATAACATTACGGGTTATGATTATACCGAATGATCCCTGGTCATAATCATACCAATAAACAGTTCATCTATGTATATAAGCCAAAGATACTAGTCAATCAATAGTTCATCTTGCACGTAAGCCAAATATATACAACTGTAAAACCAATAATCAACAGTCCATCTTTGCACGTAAGCCAAAGATATACAACTGTAAAACCAATAATCAACAGTCCATCTTTTGCACGTAAGCCAAAGATATACAACTGTAAAACTAATAATCAACAGTTCATCTATGCACGTAAGCTAAAGATGACTTTCATCATAATATAAGCATGAGGATGATGACAATGATATAAGCATTAATCAAACGAAATCAAGGATAAATATTAAAGACTTTAAATTTATCCAAATATTATCAATCACTTAATAAATTTATAATCTAATATTATTAATATTATAATAATATTTTAATCACTTCTTAAACTTATAAATAATTTATTTTAATTATTTACAGTTTATCAAATAATGCATTTAATCATTCAAAAATGCCATACACATAAGGTTTCATCACCAATGATCAAATAACTCATCAAAAATCTGCATATACCTTATATAGGATTTCCAAGCCATAAACTCTTATTTACCAATTTTTCAACTTCACATAACATATTTAATTCATATGTTCATAACTAAACCATTTTCATGAAAAATACCAAATCAGTTCCAAAAATTATTCTTTTCTGATTTAGCAGAATATAGTCCCATATTGAACATATATTTTTCTCGGAATTTTTAAAATTCATTTACTATTTTTCATTTGGCCAAAACTGCCGAATTTTTAGACATTTATCATAAATTGTACTTTTGTCCAAAAATTCCGAAATTTACAGAGTATACTCTTGTTATATACATGTACTCCCAATAAAAATTTCACCAATTTTGGAGTTAACCACAAGGAGTTATAAGGGTTTACTTTTAAAATAGTCTTTTCCTATAAAATTCATAACTCTTAATCTATACTTCCAAAAATTGCCATTTTTGGACACAATCTAGAAAACTCATCAAACTATCATTTTAAATTTTTCCAGAATTTCTGAGGGTCAGAAAAATTACGAAACTGCAAATGGATTTTCACCCGCCATGCGGTAATCCACGTATACAGATCATTTCCATAATTTAATAAAGAATGAATAAAAATGTCACGCCCTCAAAATAGGTATACAACACCCATCTTGAGTCGCCAAATATATGGTACAAAATTCAAATACAACTTAATAATACAAATATATCGTAAAATACGACAAAAACGTGGCGAGAGTTTAATAAGAATATTGTCATCTAGACAATATCCACACTCAAAAGAGTCCTCTTTGCATTTATTTTCACACTATTTAACAGAATAGTGAGGACTACGAATACTATCATCTGGACCGTCACTCCGTTCCCCGACTAGTCCCGACTACGTTCTCATTTCCTGAAGAGAACAGTGAAAGAAAGGGTGAGCTCAACTAGCCCAGTAAGGAATATTATGACTAAGATAATGCAGAATAAATTATCATTAGCCTTCAACAATGTTAAACTGATAAAATATAACAAACATCAAGTTTAACTCCAGCGGAACAAGCAATCCATTAAAAGAGTCAAGTAGAGAATAAAATCTACTATCTTTTATGATTTAAAAGGTTTTTCATCACTTTTATCGCTGAGACTCAGCTTAATAAATAATCCACATCATCAAATCATCCCTGCACTACAGGCCAAGGATATTCTTTAGTATCACGACCACGATTATCCATGCACTACGGTGAAGGATATTCGTGTATTCATCAATGGTCATGATCATGCCAACAACTGTCCATCAATGCACTACGGGCCAATGAGGACTTTTTCCACATCATTTGTAACATTACGGTCATGATTACAATCAATAATCCTGGTCATAATCATACCAAGTCCATCTATGCACTACAGGCCACATATGACTTCCAAATAATATAGACATGAGGATGATGACAATGATATAAGAATTCAATAAAACAAGTTCAAGAATTAATCTATCCAGGAACTAATAACGTCCAAATTGTCAACATGATACTTCTTTGTAGAGTAAAACTCAAAAATGTTCAGAAGAATATTTCCATGAAAAGATACTGGATGAAGGGCAAATATCAAGGATATTCCACTAATTTCATGGAGTATAGAAGTCAAAACTTTAACCAAGTGAGTATAATAAAGAATGGGATAAAAAAAGAAATCACCAGGCATGCGATAGACCGCACAGATAGGTTATTCCAACAGAATAATAAATAACGGAACCAGGTCATGCATGAAACCATACATGTGATATTCCAACGAGAATAATAAATAATGGAACGAAGTCATGCGTAACGCATAGACATGATGTTCCAACAGAATAATAAATAACGGAACCGGTCGTCAGCGAACGCACCGACATGATGTTCAACGTAAGAATAAAATGGAATAACGAAGAATTTCACCATGTATGCGGTATTTGCCATGAGCGAGTTATTCAACATAATGATAAAGAATGGAATAATCGAAGAATTTCACCAAGTATAGGGTAGCTCATCAGATTATCTGAGTTATTCTAACGTAATAATAAAGAATGGAATAACGAAGTTCTCTTCATGAATAAGAAAGAAATAATACCCTTTACCTTAGTAGGAAATTGGATACCGCAATATTGTAGTAACAGAAGATTCTTCTTCTTTCTCTCTTATTATCTCTATTCTTTCTCGCTCTATAGCTTAAGCGAATTCATGAAAAATAATAAAGGAATGAGCTTCTATTTATAAGCTTGGTAGAGTAAGGGTAAAATAGTCTTTTTGCCATAATTTATGACATCATCTCTTACATCATCGATCATATGACATCATTACTTACATCATCCTTCCGATGACATCATTGTTTACCTCATCGTTCTGATGACATCATCGCTTACATCATCAGAATTCAAATTCAAATTGTTCTCTTCCACCTCATTTTACTTTTATCCCATGAATTTACTATAATAATGTTACCATTCAAATTATAAAAAAAAACATACTATCATATAATCACATCATACTACTATAATATAATATTATAATAATATATTTAAATGAATTATTGATTTGATAATTTGAAATACTGTGTAATGACAATTATTGAATCAAAAATATCAACGTAGCAATTATTGAATCAATAAAATATTAAGCAATAATTCTTGTAACAATTATTGAGTAAGTGCCTTCTTACGTAAGAATCAATAATTCAAAAAATATTGTGCAATACTGGTAATCTTTCTTTGTGCAACAACGCTGCGTATTCTTGTATTTTAACCACCGTGTATTCCAACAGTGTTAACGGTAACACTTTCGCCGTTATTTTCATAAAAATATTTTTGTCATTTTCTAACTCCGATAATAATTCTGTTGTGCGGTCCACCAATGATTGTGTCGTCGAACAAATATTCCCCGACAAAAAGAATATTCCCCGACCAAACGAATATTTTATAACAACTTGCGTACTTTGCAAAATTTATAAATATTACCCACAACTATAACATTATATCAAATTCATTCCATAATATTTATAGAAAAATCATCTTTATTAAAAAGTTGGGGTCTTACAACCTCCCCTTCTTATGAAATTTCGCCCTTGAAATTAGGGTACGTACCTGGTATGTCGAAAAGGTAAGGATATCTTGATTTCATTTCAGATTCTAACTCCCAGGTCACTTCCTCAACATCATAGTTTCTCCACAAAACTTTGACTTGAGGTATAACCTTGGAGCGTAAAATATTTTCCTTCTTATCTAAGATTTGAACAGGAACCTCTTCATACGCCAAATCTTCCGCTATTTCGTGCGGTTCTAACTCAATAATGTGGTTTGGGTCTTCCACATATTTACGTAACATGGATATGTGAAAAACGTTATGAACACGAGACATACTTGGCGGTAAAGCGAGTCTATACGCTACAATTCCTACTCGACCGAGGATTAAAAATGGGCCAATGAATCGAGGATTGAGCTTTCCTCTCTTTCCAAATCTCGTAACTCCTTTCCATGGAACAACACGTAACAACACATGATCTCCAATATCAAATTCCACGTCCTTTCGATGAAGATCAGCATAACTCTTTTGTCGATCTTGTGAGGTTTTTATACGTTTCTAGATCGTTTGAATCTTTTCTATAGTCATACGTACCAACTCTGGTCCCAACAACGTTGCTTCACCCACCTCATCCTAGCATACTGGAGAACGACACTTTCTTCCATACAACGCTTCGAATGGAGCCATGCCAATACTTGTTTGATAACTATTTTTGTATGAAAACTCCACCAACAGTAAGAACTTGTCCCAACTTCCCTTGAAGTTAAGGACACAAAGTCTTAATAAATCTTCAAGAGTTTGAATAGTCCTCTTTGATTGTCCGTCCGTCTGAGGATGATATGCCGAACTAAATCATATGTCCGTGCCCATAGCTTTTTACAAACTAACCCAAAATCGTGAAGTGAATCTTGGGTCTCGATCAGAAACTATGAATACTGACATACCATGCAGTTTTATAATCTCGTTTATGTACATACGAGCAAGACGTTCAAGTGTATAAGTTTCTCGTATTGGTAAGAAATAAGCAAACTTGGTTAATCTATCAACAATGACCCAAATTGCATCTATGCCTTGAGAAACCTTGGGAAGACCTGTAACGAAATCCATGGTAATGTGCTCCCACTTCCATTCTGGAATTTCAAGTGGTTGCAATGGACCTTTTGGTACTTCATGTTCTGCCTTGACTCGTTGACAAGTTAGACACCTTGAGATAAACAACGCTATCTCTCTCTTCATATTGCTCCACCAAAATGTATGACGAAGATCACGATACATTTTGGTACTCCCAGGATGGATTGCAAACGGTGTGTTGTGCGCCTCCATCATGATTTTATACTTTAAATCAGGATCATTAGGAACACAAAGTCTGGAGTTGACTCGAAGTATTCCTTCTTCATCGATTCTTGCTTCCGGCATAGCACCTTCTTGCACTTTCTTTCTCATACGCATCAGCTCCAGGTCTATAGCTTGAGCAACTTTAACCTTATCGATTAAAGTCGGTTCTACTCGTATATTCGCCATCATCACGTCGGTCCCTGGAGTCTTTATCTCTATCTCCATCCTTTGCAAGTCATAAAAAATGGGCCTTTGCGTTGACAATATCGCACTTTTCGTACCACATATGATCTTCTACTTAATAAATACTACCATGTTCGCTTTTCGAGATTGTATTGGATGGTATGATCATAATCTTCCAACAGTTCAAGCCAACGTCATTTGTCGCATGTTGAGTTCCTTTTGAGTGAAGAAATATTTGAGGCTTTTATGATCCGTAAAGATCTCCACTTTCTCCCCATACAAATAATGCCTCCAAATCTTTAGTGCAAAAATGACTGCTGCCAACTCTAGATCATGAGTAGGATAATTCATCTCATATTCTTTGAGTTGTCGTGAGGCATAGGCTATGACTTTCCCATGTTACATGAGAACACAACCTAACCCTTTTTTCCCGAAGCATCACTGTAGATGATAAATCCCTCCGATCCAGATGGTATTGTCGAACAGTGTTTGAAATGAGAGTCTCTCTTGAGTTCTTGAAAACTCTTCTCACATTCCTCACTCCAACCGAATTTTGTATCTTTTTGAGTCACCGAGTTAATGGAGTAGCGATTCGAAAAATCCTTCCACGAATCTCCGATAATAACTAGCTGCTTTGAGAAAGCTACGTACTTGATCCATCGATTTGGGTTGCTCCCGCTTTGAATAGCTTCAATCTTTCTTTGGTCTACGATATTCCATGACTTGATACTACGTGCCCAAGGAATGCTACTTTCTCAAAGCCGAACTCGCATTTCTTCAACTTGGCATAAAGCTTATATTCACGAAGCTTTTGGAGTATCGACCTCAAGTGTTTCTCATGATCTTCACGACTTTTGGAATAAATAAGGATGTCATCAATAAAGATTTACCACAAAGTGATCCAAATATTCCTTGAATACTTTGGTTCATCATATCCATGAAAGCGGCGGGAGCATTAGTCAATCCAAAAGACATGACTAGGAATTCATAATGCCTGCATCGAGTTCCTCGAAGCCGTCTTTGGAATGTCATCGGTTCTAATCTTCAATTGGTGATATCCGAGCGAAGATCAATCTTTGAAAAGAATTTGGCTCCTTGTAATCGGGTCAAACAGGTCATCAATACGTGGCAATGGGTACCTATTTTTGATGCTGACATGATTCAACTCCCGGTAATCAATACAAAGTTGTATACTCCCATCTTTCTTTTTCACGAATAGAATAGGAGCACCCCAAGGAGAAGTACTAGGACGAATAAAGCCAATGTCTAACAATTCCTGCAGTTGGGTCTTTAACTCTTGAAGTTCAATAGGAGCAATTCGATATGGGGCTTTGGAAATGGGTTTTATACCGGGTTCAAGGTCGATACAAAATTTAATTTCACACTCTAGGGGTAGGCTAGGAAGTTCTTCAAGGAATACATCAGGAAATTTATTAACAATAGAAATATCATTCAAAACTGACATATTTTTGTTTAGATCCGTGACATGAGCTAAGAAACTTGACATCCATTTTTTAATAAACGAATAGCTTTATGGCTTGAGATGACAGTGATTGATTTTAATGGTTTGGTTGCTTGAATTCGCATAATAGGTTGGTTAGGAATATGAAAGCTAATAACCTTACGAAAATAATCAATTTTTGCATGATGAGTAGTTAACCAATCAATCCCTAGAATTACGTCAAATGTAAGTATTTTCAATGAAATAAGATCGACAGGTTATGTGTGGGTACCGATTTGAACCAAACAAGACTTATAAACAGTGGATGTAATGAAGGTTTCTCCCAATGGAGTTTCAACAGATAAGTCAAGGTCCAATTTCTCCGGAGTCAAATTTAAACGTTGAGCGCAGGTAGGAGAAATAAAAGAATGGGTAGAACCGGTATCAAATATGGTATATACTTCGCTAGAGTTTATGACAAGCTTACCCGTGATGATCTCGTTCGGGTTCCTTGCTTTCTGGGATGTCACGACAAACGCTCTCCCTTGAACTACAGATTTTGTCTTGTCTGGGACGGCCTTTAATGCCTCCATCCCAGTTGGACTTGCCTTCGGTGCACGACAAAATCGGGTCAGGTGACCTTCTCTTCCATAATTATAACATGCTTTGGATGGCATCGCACAGTTTGGACTGATGTGTCCCTCTCCTCCACATTTGAAGCATATGATAGGTGGTCGTTCTACTTCCTTAATGACATGTGCTGATGCTGACGTCTTTCCATTATTGTTTAATCTTCTCTTCTTAAAATGTCCATTCTTATTGTTTTGGCCATGATTACCACCGAAGTGGTTACCATTTCTGGCATGTTGATTCCCTCCACGCTTATTGTCACTGCTTCGATGACTGTTATCACTGGTATTATCATTTTACCGGCTGCAATAACTGAGCCATTTGTTTGGGTTGACTCATTATCGCGCTCCAATAACTGAGCCCTATTAACAACATCTGAATACAAACACAGTTTATGAGAGATAAGATATTGACGCATCTCGGGTTTCAAACCTCTTAGAAACATTCGCGTCATTCTCTCCTCATTATCAACCAAATGAGACGAAAACCGGGACAACTCGGCAAACTTGGCTTCGTACTGCGACACGGTCATGTTGTTTTGCTCCAGCTTGATGAACTCTACCTCTTTCATGTGACGAATATTTTCGGGAAAGTACTTGTCGTTGAACAGTTCTTGGAACTTCTCCCAAGACATCTTCAATGCGGCAGGTTGAGTACGCTTTATAGATTCCCACCAGTAATCTGCCTGCCTCAAACATGAAGGTGGCAAAGGGAACCTTTTGCTCCTCGGAGCATCCCAAGACATCAAATATCTTGTTGATCTGCTTTATCCATGTCTCCACCTTAAGTGATTTTGGCTCTCCATAAAACTCTGGTGGTCCCAGTTCCTTGAACTGCTTAGCGGTGACCATCTGAGAGTTACCAGTGTTTCCACCTGCATTTTGGATAGGAGCCGCTCTTTCCTGATGTTGCATAAATTGCATAAAGCCTCTGAATATTCCATCGTTCATCATCTGGTCTGTGTTGTTGTTTGCCTGAGGATTGTCACCTTCCTGATGCACATTATCCTGATTATTGATCTGTGGAGACTCAACGGTCTCCTGTGCTCTATTGATGTTCTCAACATTCTCGGATGTCATTTTCAAATACTGCCACAAAACAAGGGTTAATTAACATATCACATATTATCCTTATACTCTAACCGACCAATTAAATACCAAATAAACTTAGGTAGGTCATACTAGCGAAGGAATTCCCCGTCTCTCCCCTCCTAGTTCTTGTCTCACATCTTAGCCAGGGATCATATCCCTAAGCTTTGATACCAACTGTCACGCCCCAAAAATAGGTATACAAAACCCATCTTGAGTCGCCAAATACATGGTACAAAATTCAAATACAACTTAATAATACAGCTGTCGTGTAAAATACGACAAAACGTAAACAGAGAGTTTAATAAGAATATTGTCATCTAGACAATATCCACACTCAAAAGAGTCCTCTTTAAATTTATTTTCACACTATTTAACTGTGACGCCCCCAAAATAGGTATACAACACCCATTCTGAGTCGCCAAATACATGGTACAAAAAGCAAACTACAACTTCAATAATACAATTGTAGTACAAAATACGACAACACATACTGTGAGTTTAAATACAAATATTATCTTCTAGACAATATCAACACTCAAATAACGGAGTAGCGATTCGAGAAAATCCTTCCACGAATCTCCGATAATAACCAAAATTAAGCCCGTAAAGTCTGCGTGCTTGGCCACCGACTTCGGTTGCTCCCAACTTTGTATTGCTTCAATCTTCACCAGGTCAACAGATACTCCATATTTTGACACCACATGCCCAAGGAATGCTACTTCCTCAAGCCAAAACTCGCATTTCTTCAGCTTGGCATAAAGCTTGTTTTCACGAAGCCTTTCAAGTATCAGCTTCAAATGGTGCTCATGATCTTCACGGCTTTTGGAATAGATGAGGATGTCATCAATAAAGACAACAACGAACTGATCCAAATATTTCTTGAATACTCGGTTCATCATATCCATAAAAGCAGCAGGAGCATTAGTCAATCCAAAAGACATGACTAAGAATTCATAATGCCCGTACCGAGTTCTGAAGGTAGTCTTCGGAATATCCTCAGTTTTAATCTTCAGCTGATGATATCCAGAACGAAGATCGATCTTTGAAAAGAATTGTGCTCCTTGCAACTGGTCGAACAAGTCATCAATGCGAGGTAGCGGATACCTATTCTTGATGGTGACATGGTTCAATTCTCGGTAGTCAATACAAAGTCGCATACTCCCGTCTTTCTTCTTTACGAATAAAATAGGAGCACCCCAAGGAGATGTACTGGGACGAATGAAACCGATGTCTAATAACTCCACGTAGTTGGACTTTTAACTCCACGAAGTTCAATAGGAGCCATTCGATATGGGGTTTTAGAAATGGGTTTTGTACCAGGTTCAAGGTTAATAAAGAATTCAACATCACGTTTTGGGGGTAGACCGGGAAGTTCTTCAGAAAATACATCAGGACATTCTCTAACAACAGAAATATTATTCAAATCTGACTTGTCTCTGTTCAAATCCATAACATGGGCTAAGAAAGCTTGACATCCGTCTTTCAATAAACGAATAGCTTTGTAGCTTGATATGACAGTGACTGATTTTAGTGGTTTAGTTGCTTGAATTCGCATAACAGGTTGGTTAGGAATATGAAAACTAACGACCTTACAAAAACAATCAATTTTGGCATGATGAGTGGTTAACCAATCAATTCCTAAAATCACATCAAAAGCAAGTATCTTTAAAGCGATAAGATCAACAGGTAATGTGATAGTGCCAACTTGGATCATGCAAGATTTATAAACTGTAGATGTAACGAAGGTTTCACCTAATGGAGTTTCAACAAATAAATCAAAGTCTAATTTCTCAGGAGTCAAGTTTAAACGTTGAGCACAAGCAGAAGAGATAAAAGAATGGGTAGAACTAGTATCTAGCAAGGTATAAACTTCGCAAGAATTCAAGATTAGCTTACCCGTGATCACCTTGTTCGGGTTCCTCACATTTTGGCCAGTCATGACAAACGTTCTTTCAAGAACCGTTGACTTTGACTTTTCTGGGACAGCCTTTTGAGTTACCATCCCCGCTGAACTTGGTTTCGCTATAGTACAATCTCGAGCGATATGTCCTTCCTTTCCACAATTATAACCTACCTTGGATTGTTGTGGGCGCTTTGGATATATGTCCCTCTTTCCGCATTTATAACATCTAATCGGCGGTCGTTCTCCTCCCTAGAATTTGTTGTTGGTCTTTGGTCTTTGGTGCTAATGTCTTCTCGTCATTGTTGAATTTCCACTTTATGAAATTTCCACTTGACTCACCTCTCCTATTATTATGGCCACGATTACCACCCGAGTGGTTACCGCCTTTGTCCGTATTTTTCCCTCCTCGCTGGTTATCATCGCTCGATGATCGCTATCATTAGTATGATGACCACGGTTGTGGTCCCTCGGTTGAGTATACTCATTATCTCGCTCTAATAATTGAGCCCTGTTGACAACATCTGAATACAAAGAAAATTTATGAGAGATACGGTATCGACGAATCTCGGGTTTTAGACCACTTAGAAACATCCGCGTCATACGTTCTTCATTTTCTACCAAATGAGGTGCAAACCTGGAAAACTCCGCGAACTTTGCCTCGTCTTCGAGACAATCATGTTGTTGTTACATTCTAGTCTAATAAACTCTACTTCCTTCATATGATGAATACTTTGGGAAAGTACTTGTCATTGAACAGTTTAAAATCTTTCCCAAGACATGTTGAGTGCGTACCGGTCAGGTACGCTTCACGATTCCAACCAAGAATCGCCTCTCCACGGAACATAAAGGTGGCGAATGGAACCTTCTGTTCCTCCGTGCATCCCAAGACATTGAATATCTTGGTAATTTGCTTGACCCACATTTCTGCCTTAATCGGATCGGGCTTTCCCCAAAAATCTGATGGTCCTAACTCTTTGAACTGCTTGGCTGTGACAGACCGCGCGTTGCCATCATTTCCACCCGTATTTTGTACACGAGTCTCCTTCTTCTGATTTTGCATGAACTGCAAAAAGCTCCTAAACATTCCATCGTTCATCGTTTTCTCGGTAGTGTTGTTTACATGAGGAATATTGCCTTCCCGTTGCACGCTCTCCTGGTTTATGACTAAAGGTTGTTCCACAGTCTCATATACTCCATTGTTAACGTTCTCAGCAGCCATTCTTAAATACTTCCATAAAACAAGGGTTAATTAAATAAATTAACATATCACATAATATCCCTATATTTATGATGAGCCAACAAATAAGCTTAGATAGGACACACTAGCGAAGGATTTACTCATCTCTCCTCCTAGTTCTATTCCCCGATCTCACTTGGAGAGACCATATCCCTAAGCTTTGATACCAACCGTGGCGCCCCCAAATAGGTATATAACACCCATTACGAAGTCGCCAAATACATGGTACAAAAAAGCAAACTACACAATTCAATAATACAATTGTCGTGCAAAATACGACAACACATCTTGTGAGTTTAAATACAAATATTATCTTCTAGACAATATCAAAACTCAAATAAGTCCTCATTATAATTATTTATACACTATTTTATAGAAATAGTGAGGACTGATAAAACATCTTTCTAGAACCATCACTCCATACCCCGACTCGATCCTGCTATGTTCTCACCTCCCGAGAAGAAAAATGGAACAAAAAGGAAAAGGTAAGCTCAACTAGCCCAAAGAAAGAATATTATGACTAAGATAATATACAACAAATTATCATTAGTCTTCAACAGAAAAAATCGATAGAATATAATGACAACAAGTCTTAGATCAACAAATGCAATGAAATAACAATCCATTAGAAGAGTCACGTAGAGAATGAGTTCTACTATCTTCTAAGATTTAAAAGTCCATCATCAATATTTTATCCTCAGTAATAACAATCAATATAAATCTTTAATCAAATATTCATCTTTGCACTATCTGACCAAAGATATTCATTTGTATCACCAGATTGGTCATGTTTATCTCAACACTGCTCATCTTTGCACTACGGGCCAAAGATATTTATCAGTTAATCATTCATCTTTGCACTACAAGCCAAAGATATTCAGTAATATCATCATTTAGGAATGAGGATGATGAAAAATATTTTAAAGAAAATGAATCCAAAGGAGATGTAAGGACAAATATTAGGGATTCAGATATAACTTTATCCAAGATCAATAATACTTCATAATAACCAATTGTGAAGCAGAATTCAAAAATACGATCAAAACATGGATACAATCAAAGATAGTAACCATAATAGACATCTTGGATAAAAAGGAAAATTTTTATTTTTTGGTGAATAGTGTTGTATTCGTGAATAGTGTCGTATACGTGAATAGTGCCGTATACGTGAATAGTAACCCCGACACAAAAAGTTCTAAATTTGATTAAAAAGTTCAAACCAATATTTCGGCATAATGATATTGAAAATAATATCATTTAAGAAAAAAATAACATTCCTTACCTCAAAATAACGGTACTTCTGATCGGAATATTGGATAGAGAGAAAGAAAATAACATCCCTTACCTCAAAATACGCTCGATAATCTAGAGAGAAAGAAAACTCGTTTCTAGTGTAATTTTCAATTCTAACCTAAGCGTCTATTTATAGGAAAATGCTAGAACGTCATAGGAGACTAAATAATAAAATAATATTATTTAATTAACAAATTCTCTACGCATGCTTTGAATAAGTCTAGCATGCCTTCTTTAAAAAACAACCTAGCAGCCCACATGCTTGAAAAACCAAAAGTGGGTCCCACCCATAATTTAATAAAAATTATTTTATTTTCTAAAACTTTAACAATTCATAGAAAATAGCCCGTTTATCAGAAAAATACGAATTTTATGTCCATTCCACACGAAATCAATTCTCTACAACTTTGTAGCTTTGAGTTTTTCCAAATTCCAAATAGAAAATATTCAAATTCAAAAGCGGATGATTTTTAATTCCTCCATTCAGACAAAAATCTTGATAAAACACCTCGATTAATTCCTTCATTTATAACCACATAAAATAAATAAATCCATCATTTATATCCACATCAAATAAATATTTCCTTATCATATAAAGCAATAATTAATTATTCATAAATAATATTACGTAATCACAATTATGACAACCAGTAGTTCCTGGAAAGAGGGGCTTTCAATAAGGATTTCTCCTTCTTCATGTGCAATTAGGTGACCAAACCTATCCTTGACAGAACTTTCTAGACATTGCCAATAATGCTTTTCTAATAATATTGTTCAAATAATATGAATTATTGATATGATAATGGGAAATACTGTGCAGTGACAATTATTGAAACAACAATAATATAAACTATCAACGCAATAATTATTGAATTAATAAAATAAAATATTGAATAAGAACTCATCGTAACAATTATTGAGTAGTGCCTTCTACGTCTTTAATCAATAATTCAACAATACTGTGCAATACCGTGTGCTACTGTGCCACCATGCGTATTACTGTATTTTAACCACCAAGTAATCCAACAGTGTTAACGATAACAATTACACCGTTATTTATAAAACTGAACTTTGTCGTTTTCTTCATCCGACAGTTATTCCGTTATGGGACCCTCAATTGAATGCGCCGTCGTATGGATATTCCCGACAAAAAGAATATTCCACGACCAAACGAATATTCCCCGACAAATGGAATATTTTATAACCACTTGCTTATTTTGCAAAATTTACACATTTCACCCATAACCAAAGTATTATATCAAATTAACTCCTTATTATTTCAAGATAATAAATAGATAAAATTTCAATTTTATTTATAATAAGCTGGGGTCTTACATTAACAGAATAGTGAGGACTACTAATACTATCATCTGGACCGTCACTCCGTTCCCCAACTAGTCCCGGCTACGTTCTCATTTCCTAAAGAGAACAATGAAAGAAAGGGTGAGCACAACTAGCCCAGTAGGGAATATTATGACTAAGATAACACAGAATAAATTATCATTAGCTTTCAACAATGTTAAACTGATAAAATATAACAAACATCAAGTTTAACTGCAGCGGAACAAGCAATCCATTAAAAGAGTCAAGTAGAGAATAAAATCTACTATCTTTTATGATTTAAAAGGTTTTTCATCACTTTTATCCCTGAGACTCAGCTCAATAAATAATCCACATCATCCCTACACTAGGCCAAGGATATTCATTAGTATCACAATCACAAATTACCCATGCACTACGACCAAAGATATTTGTGTATTCATCAATGGTCATGATCATGCCAACAACTGTCCATCAATGTACTATGGGCCAATGAGGACTTTTTCCACATCATTTGTAACATTACGGTCATGATTACACCTAATAATCCCTGGTCATAATCATACCAAGTCCATCTATGCACTACAGGCCACAGATGACTTTCAACATAATATAGACATGAGGATGATGACAATGATATAAGAATTCAATAAAACAAGTTCAAGAATTAATTTATCCAGGAACTAATAACGTCCAAATTGTCAACATGATACTTCTTTGTAGAGTAAAACTCAAAAATGTTCAGAAGAATATTTCCATGAAAAGATACTGGATGAAGCGCAAATATCAAGGATATTCCACTAATTTCATGGAGTATAGAAGTCAAAACTTTAACCAACTGAGTACAATAAAGAATGGGATAACAAAAGAAATCACCAGGCATGCGATAGACCGCACAGACAGGTTATTCCAACAGAATAATAAATAATGGAACCAGGTCATGCGCAAACGCACAGACAGGATATTCCAACAGAATAATAAATAATGGAACTAGGTCATACATAAACGTATAAACAGGATGTTCCAACAGAATAATAAATAATGGAACCAGGTCATGCGTAACGCAATGACAGGATGTTCCAACAGAATAATAAAAATGGAATAACAAAAGAATTTCACCATGTATGCGGTACTTCGCATAGACTGGTTATTCCAACATAATGATAAAGAATGGAATAAAGCGAGAAGAATTTCACCAAGTATAGGGTAGCTCAGCGTATACTGAGTTATTCCAATGTAATAATAAAGAATGGAATAATGTAAGTTCTCTTCATGAATAAGAAAGAAATAATACCCCTTACCTTAGTAGGAAATTGGATACCGTAATATTGTAATGTGAAAGATTCTTCTTCTTTCTCTTATTCTCTCTATTCTTTCTCGCTTAACTATAGCTTTAGTGAATTAAGTGAAAAATAATGAAGGAATGAGCTTCTATTTATAAGCTTGGTAGAGTAAGGGTAAAATAGTCTTTTTGCCATAATTTATGACAGCATCGCTTACATCATCGATCATATGACATCATTGCTTACATCATCCTTCCGATGACATCATTGTTTACCTCATCGTTTCAATGACATCATCGCTTACATCATCAGAATTCAAATTCAAATTGTTCTCTCCCACCTCATTTTACTTTTTTATACCATGAATTTACTATAATAATGTTACCATTCAAATTATAAAAAAAACATACTATCATATAATCACATCATACTACTATAATATAATATTATAATAATATATTTAAATGAATTATTGATTTGATAATTTGAAATACTGTGTAATGACAATTATTGAATCAAAAATATCAACGTAGCAATTATTGAATCAATAAAATATTAAATAAAGAATTACTATAACAATTATTGAGTAGTGCCTTCTTACGTAAGAATCAATAATTCAAAAATCTTATAAATCTTGTGTTGCTATCACAGGCAACAACGCTGCGTTATTCTTGTATTTTAAACACCGTGTATTCCAACAAAGGTTTAACGATAACACTTCCGCCGTTATTTTCATAAAAATATTTTTATCGTTTTCTAACTCCGATAAATTCCGTTGTGGGGTCAACCAATGATTGTGTCGTCGTACGAATATTCCCTGAGAAAAAGAATATTCCCCGACCAAACGAATATTTTATAACAACTTGCGTACTTTGCAAAATTTATAAATATTACCCACAACTATAACATTATATCAAATTCATTCCATAATATTGAAAAATAATATTTATAGAAAAATCATCTTTATTAAAAAGTTGGGGTCTTACAAAAAAGGATCATTCACCATGCTTGCGGTAATCCACATATACAGGTTATTCCAACAGAATAATAAAGAATAGAATAACGTAAGAATTCACCAAGCATGCGGTAGTCCACATAGACAAAGTTATTCCAATGAATAATAAAAAGAATGGAATAATGAAGAATTCACCATGCATGCGATAGATCGCATGCATGTGTTTATTCCAATGTAATAATAAATAATGGAGCCAGTCATGCATAATCCGCATGCATGAGGATATTCCAACGTAATAATAAAGAATGGAACCGTGTCATGCGTAATCCGCATGACATGTGATATTCCAATGAATAATAAAGAATGGAACCAGTCATACGTAATCCACACAGATAGGATATTCCAACAGAATAATAAAGAATGGAATAATAGAAGAATTTTACCATGTATGTGGTACTTCCCATAGACAGGATATTCCAACATAATAATAAAGAATGGAATAATAGAAGAATTTTACCATGTATGCGGTATCTTGATGTATGAGTTATTCCAACATAATAATAAAGAATGGAATAACGTAAGAATTTTACCATGTATGCGGTATTTAGATGTAGACATATTATTCCAACATAATAATAAAGAATGGAATAACAAAAGAATTTCACCATGTATGCGGTATTGGCATGAGACAAAGTTATTCCAACATAATAATAAAGAATGGAATAACGTAAGAATTTCACCATGTATGCGCAGACTTGACATGATTAAGTTATTTCAACATAATAATAAAGAATGGAATAACGAAAGAATTTCACCATGTATACTAGTGAGTCTGCAGATACATGATTATTCCAACAGAATAATAAGGAATGGAATAACAATAGCTCTCTTCATGAATACGAAAGAAATAATACCACTTACTATAATAATAATATCCTTTACCTTAGAAAGAAACTTGATACTGTAGTAGAGAGGTAGCAGACTTCTCTTCTTCTTTCTCTCTATAATAATTGCTCTATAGCTTTAGTGAATTGGTGAGAAATGAAGGAAGAATGAGCTTCTATTTATAGGAAAATATAGTTTCAATAATTGCACATTTTGGGGCTCGAAATATTACAGTATAATACCTTCCTCTTTTTCTTCCTTTTTTAATTTAGTCCTGCAAGTATTATCAAACTTGAACCACCTCCCCTAATAGTAAATCATGTGAATTAATAGTAAATCATGTGACTCAGTAGTTCTAGACATGTGAAAATACGAATTATAGTATAGTACCTCCATCTATACCTCCATTTTTAACTTAGTCATGCAAGTATTATCAATCTTGCACCAACTTCCCTAATAGCAAATGAATGTGAATCAATAGTACACACATGTGAACAAATAGTTATAATCATGTGAATTAATAGCAATCAATTGCTCATTTATTCGGTTAATTACCCGATTGATCAATATAACTTCCAGACATCAATTAATATCGAAATAAATGTCGATTTTCACTAACACTAATAATTCCAACACAATGGAACTATCAATTTCATCTTTAATCAACACGATATTATAACTCACAATATTTAACAATCAGATCGTTCCCAGGAAAGAGGGGGCTTTCCGATAAGAATTTCTCCTTATTAGCACGTAATTAGGTGACCAAACCTCTCCTTGACAGAACTTCTAGACATTGTCAATATTACAAATAATAATATGAATAACTTTATCGTCACAATTATTGATTTAAATATATAACATATTATGCAGATGATACTGTGACAATAATTGAATCAATAATATGAGAGATATGATGCGAGCAATTATCGTAGCAAATAATTGAGTATAAGCGAGTGACTTCTTACGTAAGCATCAATAATCAATACCGTGTGCTATTATGCAACCACGCCAGACATCGCACTTTTTTACTACCGGGTAGTTCAACAGCTTTTAACGGTAACACTTTCAACGTTATTTTTATAAAAAGATAATTCTGTCATTTTCTAACTATGAAAATACTTCCGTTGTGGGGTCCACCAATGATTGTGTCGTCGTATGAATATTCTCGACAAAAAGAATATTCCCCGACACAACGAATAATAGCTTGCTTACTTTGCAAATTTTCATATATCACCCTTAACTTTAACCTTTTATCAATTTAACCATTTACGAAATAAAATAATAATTATAAAAAAATTGAATACTTTTATTTCATAAAATTCGGGGTCTTACACGATAGACCGCACAGACAGGTTATTCTAACAGAATAATAAAGAATGGTATAACAACCCTTACTAATATTGAAAGAAATAACTCTCTTCATGAATACGAAAGAAATAATACCCCTTACTATAATAATAATATCCCTTACTATAATAATAATATCCCGTACTATAATAATAATATCACTTACCTCAGAAGAAGACTGGATACTGGAATAGTGAGGTAGCAGACTTCTCTTCTTTTTTCTCTCTATAATTTCTCTCTATAAAAATTGATCTATAGCTTTAGTGAATTGGTGAAAAATAATGAAGGAATGAGCTTCTATATATAGGAAAATATAGTTTTAATAATTGCATATTTTGGGGCTCGAAATATTATAGTATAATACCTTCATCTTTTCCTTCATTTTTAATTTAGTCATCTAAGTATTATCAAACTTGCACCACCTCCCCTAATAGTAAATCATGTGAATCAATAGTAAATCATGTGACTCAATAGTTCTAAACATGTGAAAAAATTAATTATAGTATAGTACCTTCATCTATACCTCCATTTTTAATTTAGTCATGCAAGTATTATCAATCTTGCACTAACTCCCCTAGGTGTAATTCATGTGAATCAATAGTACACACATGTGAACACATAGTTATAAGCATGTGAATTAATAGCAATTAATTGCTCATTTATCCTGTGAATTACTCGATTGGTCAATATAACCTCCAGACATCAATTATTATCAAAATAAATGTCGATTTCCACTAACAATAATAATTTCCACACAATGGAACTATCAATTTCATCTTTAATCAACACGAACTTATTCATCATTAATATTATAACTCACAATATTTAACAACCAGGTCATTCCTAGGAAAGAGGGGGCTTTCCGATAAGGATTTCTCCTTATTGGCGCGCAATTAGGTGACCAAACCTCTCCTTGACAGAACTTCTAGACATTGTCAATATTGTAAATAATAATATGAATAACTTTGTCGTCTCAATTATTGATTTAATAATATAAAATATTATGCGAGATAATCTTTGTGACAACAATTGAATCAATAATATGAGAGATATGATGCAAAGAATTATCGTAGCAATAATTGACTATAATCGAGTGACTTCTTACGTAAGCATCAATAATCAATACCGGTAGTGCTACTATGCAACTACGCCAGACATTACTATACTTTTACTACCGGTAGTTCAACAATTTTAACGGTAACACTTTCATTATTATTTTTATAAAAGATAATTACATTATTATTTTCTAAATACTTAATACTTGTAGGGGTCCACCAATGATTATGCTTGTCAGCATTTAATATTCCTGTGAAAACGAATATTCCACGACCAATTGAATATTCCCCGGCACAACGAATAACAACATGCTTACTTTGCAAAAAAAATTCACATATCTCCCTTAACTTTAACCTTTTATCAATTTAACCATTTACGAAATAAAATAATAATTATAAGAAAATTGAATACTTTCATTTCATAAAATTCGGGATCTCACAGTTGAAGATCGAGCTTCCTCAGGTACAAGTTCACCTCCAAATCCTTTCGTGTTCAACTTGAATCCATCAGGTTTGGTTCCTTCCTTTGATCAAATTAGCCACCCAAGTGTTTGGCCTCTAGAGGTGATCCACCAAGGAAGAAGAAAAATTTAAGAAGATGGGTGTTTGGCAAAACCCTAGTTTTTCTATCTCTCATAGAAAAAGAGCGTACTCTCCAACTATTGGAATTACATATGTTGTGAAAAAGTTAACAACCACCCCACCCATAATAAGACTCCTCTTATTTATAGATGTGGGCAACCCTCCTTAACAATAAAGGAATTGAGTTTTATTTTAATTAATTAAAATCCTTTAATTAAATATGTTCCCAATCTTATTAGGAATAATTAGTTAAAATCTTTTAATTAATTAGCCTCCTAATCTTATTAGGAATAAATGAGAGTACTAATATTAAATTAATTTCTAACCCTTTAGAAATTAAAATAATAATAATTGTAATAATATTAATAAGACTTCTCTTATTAATTTATATATTTAATATTTCTAAAATATTAAATAATAAATATTAAGCTATTTAATTTATTCTATCACCATAGATTAAATTAAATACACTTAACATATTATTATGATTATGCCATTAACTTCTTAAATAATTATTCTTCCTTTTATGGTGTGACTCTTTAGGTTCTCTATATTAAACCTACAGTGAATAAATCAATTAGAATAATTCTAATCTTATTTAAATAAATAAATTAAACTATTAATTTATTTAAATAAATAATATTTATTCTACAATAGGGATAAGCCCCCCTAGCGATCAACAACTTTCCAGATAATATAGATTTTAACATTAATCATAAAAGAACCTTTGAGTAAATAGTTACCGTATAATTCAATCCTTCCACCATACAATGTCCCAATTAAATATAAGACAGTCTTATTTTATTTAATTATATGTATTTCGACTCTTAAATACACAACTCCAAATAATGCAAATTAGAAACTCCTTTTTAATTTCATTCTCCTTGTGAAGGACTCACCGGGTTGTCATTTATCGAATCACATAGGACATTTCTCTTTTTTACTAGAAGTGGTAGTTTCTTTATTGATTATACATTATCTCCATGTACAACTTATTATACCCAAGCATACCCTTTGATATACCCTAAGGGTCTTAAGGAATAAGTCAAAGTATAACTCATCATACACAAGATACTATGATGATCTCAAGTCCAAGGATCACTTGTACTACTATTACTATAGGAATTCCTATTGATAGGTAAGTAAAACTCCATTAGGTATTCCTTAGCGAGCCAATGCTCAAAGGCACTTTATTCTCTAATAAGCACCTACATACTTGCTTTATTATCTCCACACAAATGATCATGAGATCAATCATCCTCATCCAATGAGCAAGCAACGTATGTACCAATCTATCCGGATTCACTAATCCCCGATTTAGTAATCCAACAATTGGGAACTATTTTAGTTTTAAGCTTTCTAAGAATTTAGATCTCATTAGAATGATCATCATCATTATTCTAAAAGCATTGCTTAAAACTATGGGTTTATCACATATTATAAAACAACATCATGTAGATAATTAAAAGCCTTTAATAAATTAATACTTTTTATTAATAAATGAATAAGATTGTTACAAAGTATATGCTTTATCATCAAACATTATTAGCTTGTGTGTATACTACTTTCAAGAGTTTCTTAGGTTTGGCGGGATACTATAGAAGATTTATTCGGGATTTTTCGAAATTAGCATCACCGTTGACCAATCTTACCAGAAAGACAGCTAAGTTCATTTGGACGGAGAAGTGTGAAGAAAGTTTCCTAGAATTGAAGAAGAGGCTTAGTCAAGCACCTGTGTTGGCTTTACCGGACAACATAGGCAGATTTGTAGTGTATAGTGATGTGTCACACAAGGGTCTTGGCTGTGTACTGATGCAACACGGCAGGGTCATTACGTACACTTCACGTCAGCTAAAAGATTATGAGAAGGGATATCTGACTCATGACCTGGAGTTAGCAGTGGTAGTTTTTGCCTTGAAGATTTGGAGGCATTATTTGTATGCCGAGAAGTGTGAGATATATATAGACCACAAGAGTCTGAAGTATATCTTCACGTAGAGAGAGTTAAACATGAGGCAGCGTCGATGGTTAGAATTGATCAAAGATTATGATTGTGAGATTCTGTACCATCCAGGCAAAGCAAATGTAGTGGCAGATGCCTTGAGAAGAAAAGGCAGAGAGAAGTTATTGAAATTGACCATTCAAGATGAATTGGTGAAAGATTTCGAACGACTAGACTTGGAGATTAAGTATCCGATGGAGACCAACGAATAATTATTTATAGTAACAGCGAGCCCGACTTTATTGGATAAGGTTAAAGAGGCACAAGAAAAAGATAAAGATTGCAATAACATCAATAAGAGATTAACTGAAGGTGATGAGTTAAAATTTAAGATTGATAGCACTGGACTGCTAAGATTTAAAGGACGAATTTGGGTACCGCTAGTACCAGAACTGAGAGAAGAGATTTTACAAGAAGCACATAGTACAAGATACTCGATATACCTAGGAAGCACGAAGATGTACCAAGATTTGCGTTACCACTTCTGGTGGCCAAACATGAAGAGAGAGGTTGCGGAATGATTAAGTAGATGTCTAACTTATCAGAGAGTCAAGGCAGAACACCAACGACCAAGTGGGTTATTACAACCATTAGAAATTCCAGAATGGAAATTGGAGCACATCATAATGGACTTTGTGGTGGGACTTCTGGCAACGCAGAAAAGGCACGACGCCATATGGGTGATTGTAGATCGTCTTACTAAGTCATCTCACTTTTTTCCGATTAAGATTAAGTATAGTTTGGGCCAGTTAGCCAAATTATATGTTAAGGAAATTATCTCGAGGCATGGGGTGCTGGTATCTATCGTATCAAATAGAGATTGGTGATTCATGTCAAACTTCTGGAAGAGTCTTTAAGAAAGAATGGGGACACAACTACGAATGAATACCGCATATCATCCGCAGACCAATGGGCAAAGTGAGAGGATGATTCAGACACTTGAAGACATGCTCTGAGCTTGTGTGATGAACTTCAAGGGCAGTTGGGAGGATCACCTTCCATTAGTAGAGTTTGCGTATAACAATAGTTATCACGCCAGTATTGGAATGCCACCATACGAGGTACTGTATGGTAGGAAATGTAGAACGCCCTTATACTGGGACGAAGTTGGAGAATGTCAACTGTTGGGACCAGAATTGGTACAACAGACGGTAGAAATCATCAGGGTGATAAGAGCACGATTAGTAGCAGCTCAAGATTGCAAGAAGAAGTATGCGAATTTACATCGCAAGAAGAGAGATTTTGAAGTAGGGAGCTATTCATTTCTGAAAGTTTCTCCCTGGAAAGCGAAGATTAATTTTAGGAAGAAGGGCAAGTTAAGCCCTAGGTTCATAGGACCGTTCAAGATTTTGAGGCGAGTCGGTGAAGTGGCGTACGAGGTAGCGTTACATCCTGAACTTGAGCACATTCACAACATGTTTCATGTGTTAATATTACGGCCTTATAAACTGGACTACAAGCATGTTATCTCCTATGAACCAATTCAAGTCGAGAAAGAACAGAAGCTGAGGAATAAGATTATCCATTCCGTTAAGATTCTTTGGAGGAATCACGCAGTCGAAGAAGCTACGTGGGAGCTAGAAGAGAAATGAGAGTGAATTATCCGTTTTTGTTTGAGTAAACCTTATTTTTGGCAATTCCGAGGACATAATTTTTATAAGGGGGGAGGGATGTAACGACCATGAATTTTAAACTCCTTATTAATTAAACATGTGATTTAATTTTAACGAGTTAGTTTTGTATGTTTATTCAAACCTTATGTGGTTATGAGAATTTATGAAATGATTAAAGGGAGTTACTAATAGTTGATTTAAATTAGTGGACTAACCCTAAGACTTTGATATCAAGGAATTGATAGGATTTTTAATGATTAAATATTCAAATTATTTGAATATGGTGGCAAGAGTTGAACATATTGAATTATGTCAAGTATGGGTAGATCACCATTGTAGAAGTTAAATTATCTCATAAAAGACTTATGTGGTGATAGAAATTGGAAATGGCTTGAAGCTAACCCATTTTGGCAATCGCCAGGACCCAAACAACAAATTAGCCTTCCAAAGAAAGATAAATGGCGGCAATTGCTACTTAGTGTCCAAACTTAGAAAAGTTAGTTCTGCTATAGAAAATGAATTGGAACATTGGTGTAATGTGTGACATACATAGAATCATATAATAAGAATATATTCTAACGATATGGAGTATCAAGTAGTGCAATAAAATCATAAGTGATTGTTAAACAGAAATAATTGAATATCTATGTATTCTAGAAATTGGGAAAATAAGTTATGTGTGTACACTGGATATATAATATTAAATAATGTTATAATATGGCTATGTGAGTAGTAGAGATAATTATGGAACTACCCGGTTAATAATACCTAACTGTGCTATTTTAATTGTGTGTATTTAATATATATGGATTATATTATGAGAGTACATAAATAATCCCCAGATTTCCTTTGTGTAGTAGCATTAACACATTTATATTACATTATGGGAATTATAGTTTCCAAGCCAGGCCTTAAATAACTTGTTGTTGAGATTTCTCTATTGTCCCAAAATAAGTGTCACAAAGTACATGAACAGTGAACTAAAAGCTAGTTTACGTAACTTCCATTTGGGCTAAGCTTAGGTAATGATTTCTAGGACAATGGGTGATGGGTGGGTTGTTGAACCACTCCTTAGCAACCAATATGTTCTTCCTTTGCACCATGAGCTCCAACATTGTGTAATGCAAATGTCCAGTTCATAGTTCCTTTATAAATACAAGCCCCATTTTCAGTTTTGTTGTTTGTTAAGTTTGATATTGAGAGTTCTAAGTTGCTGAGCCTTGTAGAAGTCTATTCAGTATGTGTGAGGAGTCCAAGTTAAGCTTAAGAAGGTATAAGTTCTAACTATGCTCTTGAAATGAGCCTTGTTTGATTATTGAAATTTCTTGAATTCATTTATTAATTCATATGAACAAGAATGTTATAAGGTGTGTAAGAAGTTTTCTAACATGTATAAACACTTTAATAATGATTTGGAGCATGCTTGAATTGTTGGAAATCAAGTTGGTAGTTACTTTGTAAAACAGAGTAACCTTAATTACTGCTTCCAAACTTAACTTGGCGCAATTGCATACTGGTTATACTAAGGGTGCGGCAACATCTGCTGCACTCTCGAGATCCAGTTTCTAGTTTTTATTGGTTATAAGTGTTACTAACTTGATGTTATGACCTATATACATACCTATAGAGGAGTATAACATGATATGTAAAGCTTTCGTATGTGGTATGAAGTAATCAATTTGGATTAGTGAGGAAGTTGTAGCAAAACTTAAAGTTTTCAAAACTAACTTTGTGGAAAACTAGTGTTCACGAGTTCTGAACTTATGAGACCATATACACGACTGATTTAGAACCTAAATGATCATGATATGTGATCCATAGATGTTGTATCCATGACCAACAGACAAGCTTTTTGCTAGAACTTGGTTTGAAAAGAAAAACTTAGTTAAGGCTAATGAACATGAACACTAAAGAGATTTAGATTTTGATCTTGAAAGGAGGTTAACATGACTTAACTCCTTATGATAAGAGTTTTGAAGTTGTCTTATATGTGCTATCTTAAATCATTCATGCTAAAATGATTTCAAAGAGAACCTTGGACATGTTTTCAAACATAAGTTGCATATTATGTGAGTACTTAGATACTAAAGTAGTAAGATGTCATATTATGGCTATAATACTCCTAAGCATGATTCATAGGTATTAAGCATGATGGTTACATGATTTTTATGCTTTAATAACATATAACTTGTAAGTTAAACTTGTTGTAATAAACTCAAGTATAGTCATGTGTTATATGTGAAACTCTAGCATGTATGTATGTTAATATGTATGTATAGGTGTATGTTAGAGTTAGACTGAAGTCAGGAGGTGCAAGGCTCAAACCTAGTCCAGCGAAGGAATGTAATTTTGCAGGCCCCCCTAAGCTAGACCAGGTAGCAATGTGCCATCCTACTGATTCTGAATAGATTCTATTTTGGTTTGAAGTTTCAAGGCATACTTAGGTGATTTCTTTACCTTGTAATATATGACCAATATGCGATATAATGTGTTGAGAAGCATGCTATGTGATGACTTGATTCTTTTAAGTGTAGACTCATAGTAGTTTACACATACTAATTGAAAGGACCGACTTGTTAATGTTAGGTCATTTCAACGCAAGTTAGTTAAAGCTAGTATTATATTGTAGCTGAGCAAACAGGCAAGTTTCTCTAACCTTACTCAAACTTATATTGAGCAAGTTTCCTAACTTACACAACTTTGGATGTTGTGCAAGATTCTTGAATTTCATGTGATTCATATGTTGAATGCAAGTTTCCTTAAACTTACTCCAATTATTATTGAGCAAGTTTCTTTGAACTTCACTCTTTGATTGTGCAAGTTCCTCGCACCTTACTTTTATTGAGAAAGTATCCGAACACAGTTTTATTGTGTTGTAAGTTTCCTAACTTACACAACTTTGAGTTTATGAAAGTTTCCTATCCTTCTCATATTGTATTGAGCAGGTTATTATTGAATTGAAAGTTATTCATTTAAGCTTGAATCTTATTTCTAAGCATGCTATTAAGTGGTTTAATTACCTTAAAATTATTCCACATCGATATTATTGATATTCACACTTAGTGCACTTGAGCTCGTACAGTCTTGGACTTGTACATCATTTAAAGTTCAATAATTCTTGAACTGTGTTAGATAGAGTCTGAACCTTTGTTCGGTCAGACAAGCGTATGAAGTTTTATAAAAGCTATCCAAACCAATTGATGGTAAGGATTGTTAGACTGAAAGAACACCCCTTTTATGATAAGGGGAGTACCCCAGGTATCTAATATAAGATACAAAAAGCAGATTTAAATGTTATGCATATACATAGTGTACGTGAGGCTGATCCCCTCAAGTACTTATTCTGTAGCCAGTAACCAAATGGTCAATTAGCTATTAATTCTATTAAAGTGTTATAGTTCAAAGTTTATTTGACTAACAGTTATTCTAAAAGCGAATCATTATCTTTGCTTCTAATATTCATATTGTTGAATCTTTAGATATTCATACTGTTGAATCCATTGTCAAATATTTTTCTATTCATCATGATATATCTTTATTGTTGTATTTAAACTTGTTGGGAAAACTTGTTGCTCATCCTTGCTATATCATGAATTATATTGCAGCTAAGCCCGAGACCTCACGGAAGGACAAGGGTAAAGGAAAGATGTAGGATAATGGCAAGGAACAGACATTTCCTTATGCCTAGTTTAAATTACTATTATGTAATATGAACCCTAATGTTTACTTTAGGGTATGTTTGTAAGATGATATTAAGGTTATCGTATCTTGGGACTAGTAACACCTTTTGAATGAACGACGTACGTTTATTATATTTCGCATTTTAGTTATCGTATGTTGTTTAGAGGTGAATGTTTTATTTTATCGTGATAACCGAACCGGGGTCAGAGGACCCGGATTCGGGGGTGTCACATATACGGCTAAAAATAATCTACTTTTTAGTAATCTTAATATTCAAAAAATAAAATAAAATGATATAATTAACTCATATATACAATATAAATTACATGACTGATTTTAGAAGCTTCGGGACTAGCGTATAGTTTAGTTGCAGGCTGCTAGGGGGGATTCTAAGCCGTTAGATTCCACCATCCCAACTCCTCAGATTGAGTTATCTCAAGATGAGGAGTTAAGACTACGGGTCGAGTCTCAGGATCCCCATACTAGTAGTACCGGTAGGTATCGAGTAGAAGGCCTGTCGAGGATACCTGCATATACAATACCTGGAGATAATAATATTCTTTATGTTTCATATAATTCTCATAACTTATCAGAACTTATAAATTATTGATGATAACCATGTTATATATATATATATTTTCGCAGGATTTAGCCAGCGCCAGCGTCCGGGAGTACCCATTGGACCATCTCATACGGGCACTATTCCAGAGGATGATAGCGGCAGTGTCGGATAGGTTCTATACTGATCCGTCATTTCTTCGTCAAAAGTTTCCTAGCAGGTCTTGTCTTCACCAACTCATTCAGCAGGTTCTAGTTGGGGTATCCACAGAGAGTACGGGCTTACCGCAGGAGCAGTTTAACGCATTGGGCGGCGAGATGCTCCGGATGGTGGTTACCCTCCTAGAGAAAGCTTTTTGTCAACCCCTGCCTACTCAGGTATTCTGTATGTTTATGTTATTTTCATTTAACAACATCTTTTTAATTCTCACATATATACGGACTAATGATTTTTTATTTTTAATTCTATCAATAGGGTGGCGATGGCAAAGGGACTAGCGATGGTGATGGCGATGCTGATTTTCATAAACCAGAGCAACATCGTCGTCCACCTCCACCCGATGATGATCTTCATACTAGTTTATAGTTCATTTGTAGATCATTTGTACATATTTAGTCTAGTTGCGTCTGTAAAAGTGTTTTAGATCATATTTTATATAATTTATGGAACATTAGATTATATATTTGAAATTGTTGATGAGTTAGTAGATCATTTGTAATTGTTAGCTTACATGTATGTCATTGTTAGCTTAGTTGTTGATAATGAGATTAATGATACAAGTTTATATATACAGGTTTTTAGCGCTATGTTGAATGATTATGAAATATATTAATTACTGTTATTGGGCTGAAACAGGTTGCAAGTACAAAAAAAATGGGTTTAAACACCTGAAAATTTGAATTTCAAAAAAAACACCCAAAAAAATTTAATATATTTCCGACGGATATCCGTCGAAAATAATATTTTCCAAAATTAGGGGATAATTTTTTTCGTCT
Organism: Panax ginseng; assembly: GCA_020205605.1. Lineage (NCBI taxonomy): Eukaryota > Viridiplantae > Streptophyta > Magnoliopsida > Apiales > Araliaceae > Panax > Panax ginseng. Next base: position 29,824,811 of record CM035135.1, read on the forward strand.
AAAATACATTAATTTCGACAGAAAATTTCTTCGAAAATATTAATAGAATATTTTTAAATAAGCTAATTTTCCATCGGAATTATATTATTTTCGACTAAAAATTCCGTTGGAGATAACCCCGGTTTATGTTCGACTACTAAATTTTTTCGCACGTATTCCCTTGAAGATAGCCTATTTACGACAAAATTTATCCATCGCAAATAATTCAGTTAGAAATTACTTTATTTCGGTGGATCTTATTTCAGACGAGTGTATATGCGACAGAATTTCCGACTGAAAATTCCCTCGTAAATAAGCTATGTTCCAAGGAATAGGCTTACTTTCAACGGAGTATTCCATCGGAATAGGCTTACTTTCACGTGAATAGTGTAGATGATGGTGACGACTACAACAACGGTGAAACTGATGAACTTGAAGTGTTTGCAGATTCGAGTTGAGGGATGAATTGTTGGGGTACTTCTCAAATCCTATTCAGGTATGCAGTTAAAGTATTCAGGGTTTCGAGTCGAGGGAGGAATTGTTGAGTTACCCTTCGAATCCTATTCAAAAAAGAATTGCTAATATGGAAAGGAAGAACTCTTATTTTTAATAGGATTATTATTTTAGAAAGAAATTAATTTGTAGTATTAATTTATTTTAGAAGTGTCTTATTTTAATTTAAATAGGAAAAAGGAGATATGTAGATACTCTATAAATAGAGTCTGTTTAGTTGTTGAAGTGTATCAAAATCAAAAGTCGTGTAGCATCCTAAGAGTTAAGAGGGTATGAGTGGGTTTTGTGTTTGGGTGATCAGGGAGAGGGAGAGGGTTTTTGCAGCTTTTATATTCCGTGCAAAAAATTTATATTCACTACTAGAAAAACAAGAATACGTGACAGAATTTTATGACAGTTTTTAAAAACAATCACAAAAGATAGTAATTTGTGATGAAATTTTAAGCAATCAGAAAATAATAGTATATATGATGGCTCTTAGTGATGACTAATCTTGCCATCAATGTATTATAATTGTGATGGCCATGTCAATCACATTAACTTTTTCACGCAAAATAAATTTTCTTTTTGTGACGCACTAAGTCATCACTTAAAGATATACCCTTTTCGTGATTGCATTTAAGCTATCACTAATATTTTAATGTAAGAAATAATCAAAATAATATTTTATGACGATCGTGACAATCACTAAAAAAGGTAGATTTTTGTGATGACTTTTATTTGCAATTATAAAAAGAAGGTATTTTGTGATGGAATTTTCAAGCCATCACAAAACAATAAAATATATGATGGCTCTTGGTGATGAATAATTTTACCATCATTATAGAGTATTTGTGACTGTCATTGCAATCACCAAATCTTATGTGGAAGTAATTTTGTTTAGTAAGTCAACGCACATATGTTTCATTTTATATTTTGTTTTAAAATTATAATCATGATATGGACTTTGGTGTAGTGGTAATACTCGTTATTTAGTTTACAAATGGGAGAGGGTTTGAATCATGCAAGTATCATTTGATACAATTAATATAGATACAATTAATATAGTGAAATAAATTATACATAAATAGAGATTCATGTTCCTACATTTGATCACTAAAGTCTTTTTTTTGTGTGATGACTTTGACAATCACAATAGATTACGTGTTAATGTGATTGTATTAATCATCACAAAAGCACAAAGCGTTTGTGTGATTGTCAAAATCATCACGTAAAACCTTTCACGATGGACGTATACAAGACGACCATTGTAATGCTTAAAGCCATCACATAAACTTTTTGTGATGGTTTTTCTACTTTTTGTAGTAGATTTTGGCCATCAAAAATGATCATTTTTTAGTAGTGATTGTGGGTGGGTTTTTTTTTGCAACTTTTAATACGTGCAAAAAGTTGTGTCTTGATATTATGGAACCTCAACGTTTAGAGCATAAAACTTGGGAGGATTATTGTAAACCCATTATATTGATATAATGGAGATTCAGAGTTTGACCTGTGATTTTTTCCTTTAAGGTTTTTTCACATTAAATCTTGTCTTGTTTTATCTCTCTTTATTTTATTGTGTAGTTTGTGTTGACTTAATTCCCTACAACCCCGACTTTTATGAATAAAAAATTTTTTTTTCTTTATAATTATTATTTTAAACAGTAAGGTATTAAATTGATAAAAGGACGTTAAAGTTAAGGGCGATATGTGCAAATTATAAGATAAAAGTATGTCGGTGAATATTCGTTATATAGAGGAACATTCATTAAAGTGTGACAGCGCCGAAATAACAAACATTGGTGGGACCCAGTAAAAAATAATTATCGGATATAGAAAGTGACATAAATAACTTTTTTTAATAAAAAATTATCTACGGGCCTATTACTAACTGTTAAAATACTCGGTGATAAAGGAATAGTAACACGCGATACTCTACAGTAGCACACGTCATTTCACAGTACCACACGGTAGTTCACAGTATTTCATATTAACGAAGCAATTATTATCACAGTAGCAATTGCATAGTATTTTATATTATTGAACTAATTATCGTCACAATAACAATTACACAGTATTTCATATTATTGAACTAATTATTGTCTTAGCAGCAATTACACAATATTTCATATTATTAAAATAATAATTGTTACCATAGAAATGGTAGTAATGAAAAGTTACGTAATTAAAAAGTCACAGATATTAAATAGTTAGATAGACTCATTGTTTGATGAACACTAATATTTGTGATATTAATACATTAAAGTCAATAATATATAAGATAGATAATATAAAAATAATTTTGAATAATTAAGGAATAAAATATTGAAAATGTGTTGATTAAAGATAAAGTGTGATAATTGATGTGTTGTAAATATTGATTAAATTTTTCTATAAATATAGGGGTTTAACTTATGGAGTTTAATTTGTTGCAAGTTTGACTTATTTTCTTCTATGGACCAAAAAATTTATTTATTTCTTCCATGGGACCCACAAATTTATTTATTTCTTCCATGGGGCCCACAACTCCATTTATTTCTTTCATGGGACTCACAATTACAATTATCCAGTAATTTTTTTCAAACTTCGTGTGCCCATTGTTTCGCATGTTCTATTATAAATAGGTTTCTTAGTTGAGCAACGAGAGGCGCACAAAATTCTTCTATTAAAATATTATGAGTATAATATTGTGAATATTTATTTTGAGTGTAAGGATACTCTAAGTATTGGTAACGTCAACAAAAGTGCAAGAATTGCTCAGGTTACTCTCCTACTTAGCATGTAGTATCTAGTCTCACACTAAGGTAAGGGATATTTGTAACGAAAAATATTTTTGTAGTTGATTTTAAATATTTATTGAATTAAATAAATATTTTGGTTGATTTATTTATTGAGTTAAATAAGTATTTGATGGAATTGTTGTAGTTTAATTTAATTAAGTGTAATATATTAATTAAATTAATGTTGCATAATTTTATAGTATGAAGTTTTAATTTAATTGGGATAATTAAATTAAATGAGTTTTTAAATAATTATAATGTTGTTCTAATTTAATTTAATAATTAAATTAGAGGTTTAATAATTTGTTAGGTAAAATATTAACTTTAGTTTATTTGAATTTAAATATTAGAATTTGATTAATTAAAATACATTAAAAGAAGGTTTTGTTGTGTTAGCCAAACAAGGCCTTATCACTTTTGAACTTTATAACAACTAAAACCTTTAGCTGGTGTAACTGATAAATTGAATAATATGCATTATGTTTTATATCAGTTTTGGGTTTATTTATTATGTCATATATTAGTTTAGTATAGAGAGAGAAGAGAAGAACAAAGTATTTGTGAGAGAGAAGTTAGAGCTCTAGAGAAAATTGAGATAAAGTTTGAAGTTCTGAGAATCAAGAGGGGATTATCAAAGCAATTCTCATTATCTAACATAGCAAAAACAAGGATTAAAGGTAGTAATTTAACTCTTTATTCTTAGACTTTATTTTCTTGAGTTTTTCATGAAAACTTAGAGTTTTAGTGGATGAATTGGTTAGATAATTGTTATGTGTGTTAGTAGATGACTATAATCTGTTGTATGTATATTATAAACAATTTTTAGAAATCAAATTATCATGAAACAAGTTTTAAATGAAGAATTTATGTTCTTGTGGAATATATATGTTTTAGCTTGTTTTAGAGTCAAAAAATTAGTGATTTAATCATACTAAAATCTGCAAATTAAGAGTTGTTTATGGTACTACCTTTAGATACGAAAACAATGCATGTGGTATGTGAGACCCCAAATTTTATGAATAAAGATTTAATTTTCTCAAAATATTTTTTAATATTATGGTGTGGATTATATATTTTTGTGGGTAATATTTATAAATTTTGGTAAGCAAGTTGTTATAAAATATTCGATTATTCATTTTAGATAATATTCGCATGGGTAAAATCATTATGGACCCCTAAATTATTTTCTTGATTAAAAAATGACAAAATATTTTATGAAAATAACTACGGTTTTACCGTTAATGTTGAAACATTCATCGATACGCTCTGGCGTGGTTGCATAATATTCGATTATTGATGCTTACGTGAGAAGTCACTTTCGCTTTTGTTCAAATATTCTACAGATAATTCGTAGTATCTCACACGTTATTTGATTCAATTATTGTCATATTTTATATATTATTAAATCAATAATTGAGACGACATAAAGTTATTAATATTATTATTTGCATATTAACGATGTACGAAACAGCGAGAGTTTGGTCACCTAATTGCAAGAAGAAAAATCGACAAAGTATAACCCCAAATAAAAAAATAAAATTTAATTTCCTCTAATTATTATTTTGAAATAGTAAGGGTTGATGTGATTAATGTGCTAGTTATGGGTAAAATCGCTGAATATTTCAAAATAAGCAAGTGGTTAAAAATATTCATTGTTGTGAATATTCGTACGCGCATCGATTGGAGGAAGAAAATGACAAATATAAGTTGTTTAAAAATAACGGATTGCACCAATTATTGATTCTTACGTAAGAAGGCACTTGCACTTATTGATAATGGTTACGTGATATTATTGTTCAAAGATTTTATTTTATTGATTCAATAATTGTCATATTGATATTTTATATTGTTGTTGTTTCAATAATTGTCATTACACAAGATTTTTCATTATCGAAGCAATAATTCATATTATCCTAATAATATTATTAGATAACATTATTGGCAATGTCTAGAAATTTCGCCTCAAGAGAGGTTTGGTCACCTAATCAAGCTACCAAGAAGGAGAAATTTTTATCGAAAGCCCCTTTTCCTGAACCGCCTCGTCATCAATATATGTGATTCTCGTAATATTATTTGTGAATAATTAATTATTGATTCATATAATGAGGAAAATATTGATTTTATATGGATATAGATGGAGAAAATTTTTAATGTGACAATTGTTGAAAATTAAAATTTTATCTTTTTCTCGATAAAATAATTCATTTAAATATATTATTATATTTTTAATAATATAATAATGGTGATATTTTTACAATGAATGTGTGATATACGAGTATACGAGGAGAAAGAGTATTTTTGTTGCAATAAATGTTTAAAACATGTTAAACATGTCTCATGGACCCATTTATCGATCGAAATTTGATTATAAATTTAAAAATCTCTCGCTTATGGATTTCTTGGCCATTTTCTCTTGGGAATTTGGAAAACTTTCTTCTCAAAGTTGTAGAGAATTGAATTTCCTATAAAAACACGCGAGATTCAATTTTTCCGACAAAAGAGCTATTTATTATGAATTATTGAAGTTCAAGAACCAAATAATTGATTTTTGGAAGTTTAAAATATTTAAAATAGGAAAAACAATTTTTTGTGTTGATTAGCCTCATGAAACACATGCTAGTGGTCAATTTCAGATGATTCAAAGTGTGCGAGGAAATTGTAATATATATAATATTATTATATTAAATTTTCTCTTGGTGTTCTAAGCATTTTCCTATAAATAGGTGCTTAGGTTAGAATTGAAAATTACACCGTAAATCAAGTTTTCTCTCTATATTATCGAGCATATTCTTGTGAGTATTTTGAGTATACTTTGAGTATTGCTATACTAAGCAAGTTCAAGTTATAAATATATCCAAAGATTCCAAAGGAGAAATCAATCTTTTCCGAGGTAAGGGATATTTTTTTTTCAGAATGATATTATTTCTTCAATATCATTATGTCAAAAATATGATCCAAGTTTTTATCAAATTTGGAACTTTTGGTGTTGAGTTACTATTCACGATACTAAGCACTATTCACGATACTTGATTATTCACTTAATACGGCAAGACTATTCATCAAAAATGAAAATTTTTCTTTTCGTCTAAAATATCTATTCGGATACTAGCTTTGATTGTATCCATGTTTTGATCATTCTCAATTTTACACCACTATGATTATTTTTGAGGTATTTTTGACGTGGATAAAACAAAGTACTAATCCTTAATCCTTAATCCTTGTCATTTTGTTTCACCGGATTCGCTTTTTTAAAAAATATTTTTCATCATCCTCGCCTTAAATGATGATATTATCAATATCTTTGGCCTTAAATGAAAGATATTTTTGGATGAATATCTTTGGCCTCAGAAAGGCAAAATATGAATGATTTCGATGAATATCTTTGGCCCGTAGTGCAAAGATGAACAGTGTTTAGATGAACATGACTAATCGGTGAATGTCCTCGGCCTCAGAAAGTGCAAGGATGAATATATGATTCCGTATATATATCGATTGATGTTACAGGATAAAAATATTGATGATGGATCGTTAAATTCATAGATATTAGTAGATTTCATCCTCTACGTAACTCTTCTATGAATTAATATTTTCCGTCATGAGTATTGATTTAAAACTTGTTGTCTATTGTATTCTATTAAATTTTTCCCTCGTTGAAGACTAACGATAATTTGTTTTATATTATCTTAGTCATAATATTCTTTATCGGGCTAGTTGAGCTCACCTTTTTCCTTTTTGTTCCATTTTTCTTCTCGTGAGGCGAGAATGTAAATAAGACGTAGCCTCTGGGTATGGAATGATGGTTTTAGAGAGTTGTTTAGTAGTCCTCACCATTTTTGTAAAATAATGTATCAATAATTATGATGAGAATTTATTTGTATGTGGATATTGTTTAGATGGCAATATCTCAGATTTAAACTCACAGCTTTATCGTTGTAATAATAAAGTTGTAAGTTACGCACGTATTGACAACTCGTAATGGGTGATGTATACCTATTTTGGGGCGTCACAAATGGTATCGTAGCTTAGGATATGATCTCCATGAGATCGGGAATAGAACTAGAGGGGAGAGACGAGTAAATCCTTCGCTAAAGGTGTCCTACCTAAGCTTATTTGTTAGTTGGTCAAGATATAGGATATTATGTGATATATTGATTTCCTTAATTAACCCTTGTTTTATGACAAGATTTGAGAATGTCGAATCGAGAATATTAACAATGGAAATGAGACCGTGGAGACGCCTCAGACTCACCAACGAGGAGAACGTGCAACAGTCGGGTAATGTTCCTCCCGTGAACAACACCACCGAGCAAAATGATGAAACGAGGGGATGTTTAGAAGCCTTTTGCAGCTTCATGCAAAATCGCATTTAGGGAGACTCGTGTTCAAAACATAGGAGAAAATGATAGCAATTCACGGTTGTCACAAATGCAAGCAGCTCAAAGAGTCAGGGACCACCAAAATTTAAGGGAAAGCCCGATCCGATCATGGCGTAAAATATGGGTCAAGCAAATTACCAAGATATTCGATGTCTTGGGATGCACGGAGGAATGTAGAAGGTTCCATTCGCCACCTTTATGTTCCGTGGGAGGGGCGGCATCATCGGTGGGAGTCTCGTGAAGCGCACTCCATCCAAATCACACTCAAAGATGTCTTGGGAGACATTTTCAGAATTATTTAATGACAAATACTTTCCGAAAGTGTTCGCTATATGAAGGAAGTGGAGTTTATTAGACCGAGCAGTAACAACACGACGGTGTCTCAAAGACGAGGCGAAGTTTGCAGAGTTATCCAGTTTCAGACCTCATTTGGTGGAGAATGAGGAACGATGACGCGGATGTTTCGAGAGGTTTGAAACCCTAAGATACGCCAAGATCTCATCTCTCATAAATTTTCTTTATTCAAATGTTGTTAATGTGGCTCAATTGTTAGAGCGAGATAACGAGTACGGCCAACCGAGGTACCACAATCAGATCATACCGAGATAGTACAACAAAACAACAATAACCAAAGGAGAAAGAAAAGATTTGACAAAAATGGTAACCACTCTGGTGGTAATCATGGCCATGAAAATAAGAAGAAGCGAAGTTAGGGAGATTTTAAAAAGAGGAGATTCAACAACGACTATGTGAAGACGATAAAGGCAAAAGAAAGAATCGGTTCCAAGGGAGGAGAACGACCACCCCATTATATGCTATAAATGCGGAAAGAGGGACATATCACCCAAACCGCCCACAACAAGCCTGTATGCTATAATTGTGGAAAGGAAGGACATATCGCCGAGATTGCACGGTGAGAGAATAAACCTAGTTCAATGGGGGACTTGACTCAAAAGATCGTCCCCGTAAAAGTCAAAGTCAATCTGCCTCGGAAGAGAGCGCTTTGTTGTGATCGGTCAAAATGCGAGGAACCCAAACGAGGTGATCACGTAAGCTATTTATAAATTCTTGTGAAGTTTATACTTTACTAGATACCTGCATACCCATTCATTTATCTCTCCTACTTGTGCTCAACGCTTAAATTTGACTCGGAAAATTAGACTTTGACCTATCTCGTGGAAAACTCCGCTAGAGAAACTTTCATCACATCCACTCGCTTATAAATCTTGTCTAATCCAAGTTGGCACCCTTATCTTACCCGCTGACCTTATCTCTTTAAAGATACTTGCTTTTGATGTGATTTTAGGGATTGATTGGTTAACTACTCATCATGCCAAAATTGATTGTTTTCGTAAGGTTGTTAGCTTTCATATTCCTAAACAACTCGTTGTAGATTTAATTCAAGCAACTAAACCATTAAAATCAATCACCGCTATATCTAATCATAAAGATATTCGCTTATTAAAAAACGGATGTCAAGCTTTCTTAGCCCATGTTATGGATTTGAATAAAGACACGCCAAATTTGAATAATATTCCCGTTGTTATTGACTTTCCTAACGATTTCAAGAACTTCCCTGCCTACCCCCGTAACGTGAAGTTGAATTCTTTATCGACCTTGAACCCGCACAAAGCCCATTTCTAAAACCCCATATCGAATGGCTCCTATTGAACTTCAGAGTTAAAGGTCCAACTACGTGAATTGTTGGACATCGGCTTTCATTCGCCCTAAGACATCTCCTCGGGGTGCTCCTGCTTTATTCAGAAAGAAGAAAGACGGAGTATGCGACTTTGTATCGACTATCGAATTGAACCATGTCACCATCAAGAATAGGTATCCTCTACCTCGTATTGATGACTTGTTTGACCAACTGCAAGGAGCACAATTCTTTTCAAAAATCGATCTTCGCTCGGATATCATCAAATCAAAATTAGAAATCGAGGATATTCCAAAGACCGCCTTTAACTCCAGACGGGCATTATGAATTCTTAGTTATGTCTTTTGATTGACTAATGCTCCCGCGCTTTTTATGGATATGATGAATCGAGTATTCAAAGAATATTTGATAAATTCGTTGTTGTTTTTATTGATGACATCCTCATATATTCCAAAAGTCGTGAAGATCATGAGCACCATTCAAAGTCGGTACTCCAAAGGCTTCGTGAAAATAAGCTATATATGCTAAGTTGAAGAAATGCGAGTTCGCTTGAGGAAGTAGTATTTCTTGGGCACGTGGTGTCAAAACATGGAGTATCTCGTGAATCCTAAGCCAAGATTGAAGCAATACAAAGTTGGGAGCAACCGAAGATGGTGATCAAGTACGAGCTTTTCGGGTCTAAATTGGTTATTATCGAGATTCGTGGAAGGGGTTTTCGAATCGCTACTCCGCTAACTCAAATTGACTCGGAGGATACAAAATTCATTTGGAGCGAGAATGCGAGAAGAGTTTCCAAGAGCTTAAGAGGAGACTTATTTCTAAGACTGTTCTAACAATACCATCCGTTTGGATGGATTTGTTATCTACAAATGATGCTTCTGCAAAGGGTTAGAATGTGTTCTCATGCAACATGGGAAAGTCATAGCCTATGCCTCGCGATAACTTAAAGAATATGAGAGGAATTATCCTACTCATGATCTAGAGTCAAGCAAATGATTTTCGCTAAAAGATCCGGAGGCACTATCTATATGGGGAGAAAGTGGAGATATATTCGCACCATAAAAGCCTTAAATATTTCTTCACTCAAAAAGAACTTAACACGCGGCAAAATGACGCTGGCTCGAGCTATTGAAAGACTACGACCACACTATTCAATACCATCCCGAAAAGAGAACGTGGTAGTCGACGCGCTGAGTAGAAAATCATATACGTGAACGAAAAGCGATGATGTCAAGTATACGACAGAGCCAACTTTAATAGAAAAAGTTAAGGTTGCTCAAATCCACCGAATCCGAAAATGATGCGTATGAAGAAGAAAGTACAAGAAGGTGCTATTCCTGAAGCGAGAATTGATGAAGAAGGAATACTTCGAGTCCACTCTAGACTTTGTGTTCCTAACGATTCTGATTTGAAGTACAAGATCATGATGGAGGCACACAATACACCATTTGCAATTCATCCTCGAAGTACCAAAATGTATCGTGATCTTCGACATACATTTTGGTGGAACAATATGAAGAGAGAGATTGCAAAGTTTATCTCAACGTGTTTAACTTGTCAACGTAAAGGCGAGCATCAAGTTCCAAAGGGTCCATTACAACCACTTGAGATTCCGAAATGGAAGTGGGAACACATTACCATGGATTTCATTACGGGTCTTCCTACTACGCTTTCTCAAGGCATCAATGCTATTTGGGTTATTGTTGATAGATTAACCAAGTCCGCTTATTTCTTGCCGACACGGAGACTTATTCCTTGAACGCTTTGCTCAAATGTACGTAAATGAGATTGTGAGATTGCATGGCATGCCAAGATCTATAGTTTTGGATCGTGACCCAAGATTCACTTCAAGATTTTGGGTTAGCTTGCAAAAAGCTATGGGTACGGATTTACGATCTGGGCCGCATACCATCCTCAAACCAGATTTGGACAATCGTAGAGGACTATTCAAACTCTTGAAGATTTATTAAGACTCGTGGTCCTAGATTTCAAGGGAAGTTAGATATAAGTATTTACCATCAGGAATTCTCCTACAACAACAAAGCTTATCGTGCAAGTATAGGTGTGGCTCCATTTGAAGCATTATATGGACGAAAAGTGTCGCTTCCAATATGTTGGGATGAGGTGGGTGAAGCAACATTGTTGGGACCCGAAGTTAAGACGTATGACTCACCACGAAAAGATCCAAATGATTCGACAACGATACAAAACGGCACAAGATCGACAAAAGAGTTATGCGGATCTTCATCGAAAGGACGGGAATTTAGTATAGGGGATCATGTATTGTCATGCGATGCTCTCCATGGAAGGGAGTTACAAGATTTGGGAAGAGAAAAAAAGCTCAATCCACGATTTATCGGTCCATTTCAAATTCTTGACCGAGTAGGAAATGTAGCCTATAGACTCGCTACTTACCTCCAAGTATGTCTCGTGTTCATAATGTGTTTCATATATCTGTATTTCAGAAATATGTGAAAGACCCAACCACGCTATTGAAGTTAGAACCGACGAGATAGTCAAGACTTAACGTATGAGGAGGTACCGCCAAGATCTTGGATAGAAGGAGCATGTCCCACGACGAAGGTCATACCACAAGTTAAAGTCTTGTGGAGGAACCATGCTATAGAAGAAATGACCGAGAATTGAAAACTAAATGAAAGCGAGGTATCCTCACCTTTTCAAACACCGTGTACGTATGTCAATTTGGAGGACGAAATTTCATAAGGAGGAGGTTGTAAGACCCCAAATAATTAATAAATGAAATTTAATTTCCTCTAATTATTATTTTGAAATAGTAAGGGTTGATGTGATTAATGTGGATAGTTATGGGTAAAATACGCAAATATTTCAAAATAAGCAAGTGGTTATAAAATATTCATTGTTGTTTGGAATATTCGTTTCGTCGTGAATATTCGCATCGATTGTGAATATTCGTATTTACGCAAAATGTGTGGGGCCCCATAATGGAAAGCGATCGAGGAAGAAAACGACAAATATAAGTTGTTTAAAAATAACGGCAGAGTTGTTACCGCTTACAATCGTTGAATACCCTGGTTAAAACACAAGAATACGCGCTGTTGCACAAGAAGATACCAGAGATTGCACCAATTATTGATTCTTACGTAAGAAGGCACTACTCAATAATGGTTACAGAATTACTGCTCAAAGATTTTATTTTATCGATTCAATAATTGTCATACCGATATTTTATATTGTTGTTGTTTCAATAATTGTCATTACACAAGATTTTCATTATCGGCAATAATTCATATTATCCTAATAATATTATTAGATAACATTATTGGCAATGTCTAGAAATTTCGCTCTAAGGAGAGGTTTGGTCACCTAATCATGCCACAAGAAGGAGAAATTTTATCGAAAACCCCTCTTCCTGAACCGCCCTCGTCACAATATTGTGATTCTCGTAATATTATTTGTGAATAATTAATTATTGATTCATATAATGAGGAAAATATTGATTTTATATGGATATAGATGGAGAAAATTTTAATGTGACAATTGTTGAAAATTAAAATTTTATCTTTTTCTGATAAAATAATTCTTTTAAATATATTATTATATTTTTAATAATATAATAATGGTGATATTTTTACAATGAATGTGTGATATACGAGTATACGAGGAGAAAGAGTATTTTTGTTGCAATAAATGTTTAAAACATGTTAAACATGTCTGTGGACCCATTTATTGACTGAAATTTGATTATAAATTTAAAAATCGCTTCGCTTATGGATTTCGGTCATTTTCTCTTGGGAATTTGGAAAACTTTCTTCTGCAAAGTTGTAGAGAATTGAATTTCCTATAAAAACTCATGAGATTCGATTTTTCCGACAAAAGATCTGTTTATTATGAATTATTGAAGTACCGAAGAACCGAAATAATTGATTTTTGGAAGTTTAAAATATTTAAAATAGGAAAAACGTTTTTTGTGTTGATTAGCCTCATGAAACACATGCTAGTGGCTGAATTCAGATGATTCAAAGTGTGCGTAGGAAATTTTAATATATATAATATTATTATATTAAATTTTCTGCTTTGGTGTTCTAAGCATTTTCCTATAAATAGGTGCTTTAGTTAGAATTGAAAATTACACCAGAAACTAAAGTTTTCTCTCTCTATATTATCGAGCGTATTCTTGTGAGTATTTTGAGTATACTTTGAGTATTGCTATACGGTGCAAGTTCAAGTTATAGCCTATATCCAAAGATTCCAGGTGAAGTAACTGCTTTTCCGAGGTAAGTGATATTTTTTTTTTTTAATGTAATGATATTATTTCTTCAATATCATTATGTCAAATATTGATCCAAAGTTTTTATCAAATTTGGAACTTTTGGTGTCTGAGTTACTTATTCACGATACTAAGACTATTCACGATACTTGATTCACTATTCACTATCATTTAAGACTATTCATCAAAAATGAAAATTTTCTTTTCGTCTAAAATATCTATTCGGATACTAGCTTTGATTGTATCCATGTTTTGATCATTCTTGAATTTTACACCACTATGATTATTTTTGAGGTATTTTTGACGGATAAAACAAAGTACTAATCCTTAATCCTTAATCCTTGTCATTTTGATTCACCGGATTCGCTTTTTTAAAAATATTTTCATCATCCTCGCCTTTAAATGATGATATTATGAATATCTTTGGCCCAGAAGTGCAAAGATGAATGATTTCGATGAATATCTTTGGCCTCAGAGTGCAAAGATGAATGATTTCTTTCGATGAATATCTTTGGCCCGTAGTGCAAAAAGATGAACAGTGTTTAGATGAACATGACCAATCGGTGAATGTCCTCGCCTCAGAAAGTGCAAGGATGAATATATGATTCCGTATATATATCGATTGATGTTACAGGATAAAAATATTGATGATGGATCGTTAAATTCATAGATATTAGTAGATTTCATCCTCTACGTAACTCTTCTATGAATTAATATTTTCATCATGAGTATTGATTTAAAACTTGTTGTCTATTGTATTCTATTAAATTTTTCCTCGTTGAAGACTAACGATAATTTGTTGTATATTATCTTAGTCATAATATTCTTTATCGGGCTAGTTGAGTTCACCCTTTTCCTTTTTGTTCCATTTTTCTTCTCGTGAGGCGGCGCTGAATGTAAATGCAGTACGAGCCTGGGGTATGGAATGATGGTTTTAGAGAGTTGTTTAGTAGTCCTCACCATTTTTGTAAAATAATGTATCAATAATTATGATGAGAATTTATTTGTATGTGGATATTGTTTAGATGGCAATATCTCAGATTTAAACTCACAGCTTTTACTTGTTGTAATAATAAAGTTGTAGTTACCGTGTATTGACAACTCGAATGGGTGATGTATACCTGCTTTTTTGGGGCGTCATGAAGCCCCATCTTTCACGGGAACGACACAGTGATTAATAGTGTGAATTATATTAATGATGATGAATTTTGTTTTATTATTATTATAAATGTAATAAAATGTAAAAACTTTTATATAAAAATGTAATACTTTTTAAAGTTTTGTTTTATTTGATTATAAATAGAATATAATATATTTTATTATGCATAATGTTTGCATAAGGCTGCATAGTATTTGCATAATAATAAAATTTTTTATATAAAAAATAGAATACTTTAATAAAATTATTTGTTTTATTAGATTATAAATAGAATATATTATATTTTATTATGCATAGTGTTTGCATAGTGCACTGCATAGTGTTTGCATAGTAACATCTTTTTTATATAAAAATGTAATACTTTTATAAAGTTATTTATTTTATTAGATTTTAAATAATATATATATATATATATATATATATATATA
This sequence comes from Panax ginseng, assembly GCA_020205605.1. Lineage (NCBI taxonomy): Eukaryota > Viridiplantae > Streptophyta > Magnoliopsida > Apiales > Araliaceae > Panax > Panax ginseng. The sequence goes on from CM035135.1 coordinate 29,839,931, forward strand.
TTATAAATAGAATATATTATATTTTATCGCACAATATCATTTCCATTCTCCTATAAATAGGATGCTTAGTTAGAATTGAAAACACACCAGAAATTTAGAGAATTCTTCTTCTATAATCTTGAGCGTATTTTTTTAGAGTTTTAAGAAGCTTTGAGCGTAGAAAACAGTATAAGTTTTCTTCAAGAATATCTTTGCCCTACCAGTCGGAATACTCTTCTTTCTAAGGTAAGGGGTATTATTCTTTTGCATTCATGAAGAGAATTATTTTCGTTCAATATTCGTAAGGGGTATTATTCTTTCGTATTCATGAAGAGAATTATTTTCGTTCAATATTCGTAAGGGGTATTATTCTTTCGTATTCATGAAGAGAGTTATTTTCTTTCAATACTCGTAAGGGTTGTTATTCCATTCTTTATTATTATATTGGAATAACCTTTCTATGCGAAATACCGCATACATGGTGAAATTCTTCTGTTATTCCATTCTATTATTCTGTTGGAATAACCTGTCTGTGCGGTCTATCGCATGCCTAGTGAATTCTGTTGTTATTCCATTCTTTATTATTCTTTTGGAATAACCTGTCTGTGCGGTTTATCGCATGCCTGGCGAATTCTGTTGTTATTTCATTGTTTATTATTTTGTTGGAATAACCTATCTGTGCGGTCTATCAGATGCCTGATGAATTCTGTTGTTATTCTATTCATTATTATTCTGTTGGAATAACCTGTCTGTGCGGTCCATCGCCTGCCTGGTGAATTATGTTATTATTTCATTCTTTATTATTCTATTGGAACATCCTGTCTGTGCGGATTACGCATGACCTGGTTCCATTCTTTATTATTCTGTTGGAATATCTTGTCTGTGCGGATTACGCATGACCTGGTTCCATTCTTTATTATTCTGTTGGAATAACCTGTCTATATGGATTACCGCATGCATGGTGAATGATCCTTTGTATTCATTCCATATTAACTTGTGGAAATGATCTGTCTACGTGGATTACTGCATGGCGGGAGATAATCCATTTGCAGTTTCATATATTCTATAATACTCAGTTGGTTAAAGTTTTGGCTTCTATACTCCATGAAATTAGTAGAATATCCTGGATGTTTGCGCTTCATCCAGTATCTTTTCATGGAAATATTCGTCTGAGCATTCTTGAATTTTACTCCACAAAGCAGTATCATGTTGACAATTTGGACGTTATTGGTTCCTGGATAAATTAATTTATAAATCTTTAAAATTTATTCTTGAACTTGTTTTATTGAATTGTCATCATCCTCATGCTTATATTATGTTGAAAGTCATCTGTGGCCTCAGAAGGCATAGATGGACTTGGTATGATTATGACCAGGGATTATTCGGTATAATCATGACCGTAATGTTACAAATGATGTGGAAAAAGTCCTCATTGGCCCGTAGTGCAATGATGGACAATTTTTGGTATGATTATGGCTATGGATTCTCTTCGGCCAAGGGTGCAAAGATGAATTGTTTTATGGCATGATCAAGACCGTTGATGAAAACACGATTATCTTTGGACCATAGTGCATGGATAATTCATGGTCGTGATACTAAAGAATATCTTTGGCTTGTAGTGCAGGGATGATTTAATGATGTGGATTATTTATTAAGCTGAGTCTCAGCGATAAAAGTGATGAAAAACCTTTTAAATCATAGAAGTTAGTAGATTTTATTCTCTACTTAACTCTTCTAATGGATTGCTTATTTCGCTGCAGTTAAACTTGATATTTGTTATATTGTATCAGTTTAACATTGTTGAAGGCTAACAATAATTTATTCTGCATTATCTTAGTCATAATATTTCTTACTTGGCTAGTTGAGCTCACCCTTTTGCTTTCATTGATCTCTTCAGGAAATGAGAACGTAGCAGGGACTATTCGGGGAACGGAGTGACGGTCTAGATGATAACATTAGTAGTCCTCACTATTCTATGAAATAGTGTGATAATAAATGTATTGAGGACTTATTTTGAGTTTGAATACTGTCTAGAAGATAATATTTGTATTAAAACTCACAGCTCATGTTGTATATTTAAGGTTGTATTTGTATTCTGTACCATGTATTTGGCGACTCAGAATAGGTGATGTATACCTATTTGGGGGGCGTCACAGTTGGTATCAAAGCCATAGAAAAGAGCCCCGAGCCTTTTGCTGGTGACTTCCAAGTCTTGGGATGCACCGAAGACAGACTTTCCATAGGGGACGCCGTTCTGCGGTGGCAAGTTGATAGGTATCATTGTGAGGTGCTATCCAAGTTAAGGGATAGAAGTCACAGTTGGTAACAAAGCTTAGGGATATAATCCCTTGCTGAGATGTGAGACAAGAACTAGGAGGGGAGAGACGGAGAATTCCTTCGCTAGTATGACCTACCTAAGTTTATTTGGTATTTAATTGGTCGGTCAGAGTATAAGGATAATATGTGATATATTAATTAACCCTTGTTTTGTGGCAGTATTTGAAAATGACATCCGAAAATTTTGAGAATAACAATGGAGCACAGGAGACCGTTGAGTCTCCACAGATCAATAATCAAGATAATGTGCATCAGGAAGGCGACAATCCTCATGCAAACAACAACACTGACCAAATGATGAACGATGGAATGTTCAGAGGCTTTATGCAATTCATGCAATATCAGGCGAGAGCGGCTTCTGTCCAAAATACAGGTGGAAACACTGACAACTCTCGGATAGTCACCGCTAAGCAGTTCAAGGAGCTGGGACCACCAGAGTTTTTGGGAAAGCCAGAACCACTTAAGGCAGAGACGTGGATAAAGCAGATCACCAAGATATTTGATGTCTTGGAATGCTCAGAGGAGTAAAAGGTTCCATTCGCTATCTTTATGTTGCGTAAAGAAGTAGATCATTGGTGGGAATCTATAAAACGTACCCAGCCTGACGCACTCAAGATGTCTTGGGAGAAGTTTCAAGAATTGTTCAATGACAAGTACTTTCCTGAAAGTATTCATCACATGAAGAAGGTATAATTCATCAAGCTGGAGCAAAATAATATGACCGTGTCACAGTACGAGGCTAAGTTTGCGGAGTTATCCCGGTTTGCATCCCATTTGGTCGATAATGAGGAGAGAATGACGCGAATGTTTCTGCGAGGTTTGAAACCCAAAATACGTCAATACCTCATTTCTCACAAACTTTGTTTATATTCAGATGTTGTGAATATAGCTCAGTTATTGGAGCGCGATAATGAGTCAGCACAACCAAAAGGTAACGAGCAACAACACAATAATAATCGTACTGGTGGCAACGACCATCGGAACAATGATAACCATCGTGGGGGAAATTATCATGCCAAGAATGGTAACCACTTCGGTGGTAATCATGGCCAAGATAATAGAAGTGGAAATTTCAAGAAGAGAAGGTTCAATAATGATGGAAAGAAAGAAACACCAATACCTGTTTCCAAGGAAGAAGAACGACCACCGGTCGTATGTTTCAAATGCGGACAGGAGGAACACATCCGTCCAAACTGTACGCAGCAACCCAAAGTGTGTTTCAATTATGGAAGAGAATGTCACCTAACTCGATTTTGTCGTGTAGTGAAGTCAAGTCCAGCTGGGATAGTGACGCCAAAGGATGTCCTAGACAAGTCAAAGCCGGTAGTTTAAGTGAGAGCGTTTGTCGAGGAACCCAAACGAAGTTGTCATGGGTAAGTTAATCATAAACTCTTATGAAGTCTATACCTTATTTCGATACCGGTTCTACCCACTATTTTATTTCACCTTGTTGTGTTCAACGTTTGAACTTGACTCTTGAGAAATTAGACTTTGACTTATCTGTTGAAATTCCGTTAGGAGAAACCTTCATTACATGTGCTATCCAAGTCTTGGATGAGAGTCACAGTTTTGAATGACATTTCTATCGTCAATAAATTTCCTGACGTATTTTTGAAGAACTTCTTGGCCTACCCAAGAGTGTGAAATCGAATTTTGTATTGAACCTAGTACAAAACCCCATTTCTAAAAACCTCAAGTATTTCTTCACCTAAAACGAACGTATTATGCGCTGAAGACGTTGACTCGAGCTATTGAAGATTACGACCATACCATTCAATACCATCCTAGAAAAGCGAACGTGGTAGCTGACGCGTTGAGTAGAAGATCGTATGCGTTTACGAGTACGAATATACGAACCTACGTGAAGATAACGAATATACGAGTAGAATCGACTTTAATCGATAAAGTTATAAGACGTTCAAGCTTCAAACCCGGAGCTGATGAAAACGAAGAAGAAGGTTCAAGAAGGCATTATCTCAACCCTCGATTTTATTGGTCTATTTGAAATCCTCGATCGAGTAGGAACTGTGACCTATAGACTCGCTTTACCGTCAAGTATGTCGCGTGTTCATAACGTTTTTTTTGTATCGATGTTACGTAAATATGTGGACGACCCGAACCACATTATTGAATTGGAACTAGATGAAATAACAAAAGATTTAATGTATGAGGAAATACGTGTAAAAATCTTGGATAAGAATGATCATATTCAACACTCAAAGGTTATACCTCAAGAGTTAGAATTTGACGAAGTGTCCTCATCTGTTCGGCATACCAGGTACGTACATAAATTTCGAGGACGAAATTTCATTAGGAGTGGAGATTGTGAGACCCCAAATTTTATGAATAAAGATTTAATTTTCTCGAAATATTTTTTTGAATATTATGGTGTGGATTTGATATAATGTTATAGTTGTGGGTAGTATTTATAAATTTTGCAAAGTAAACAAGTTGTTATAAAATATTCGATTGGTGGGGAATATTCGCTTTTAGCAGGAATATTCAGATGACGACGACACAATCATTAGTGGACCCCATTAAATGTAATTATTGTTTGATTAAGAAAACGACAAAAATATTTTATGAAAATAATGGCGGAAGTTTTACCGTTAACTGTTGAAACACCCGGTGTTAAAAGTACAGTAATACGCGTGGTTGCATAGTAGCACATGGTATTGATTATTGATGCTTACATGGGAAGTCACTCAGTTTTGTTCAATTATTACTACAATAATTGCTGCATAGTATCTCACGTTATTTGATTCAATTATTGTCAATATTTTATATATTATTAAATCAATAATTGAGACGAAAAAGTTATTAATATTATTATTTTTAATTTAACGATGTCTAGAAGTTCTGTCAAAGAGAGGTTTGGTCACCTAATTGCGTGCCAATAGGGAGAAATCCTTATTGGAAAGCCCACTCTTTCTTGGGAACGACCTGGTCGATTAATAGTGTGAATTATATTAATGATGATGAATTTTGTTTTATTATTATTATTATAAATGTAATAAAATAGAAATTTTTTTATATAAAACAGAATACTTTTTATAAAGTTTTGTTTTATTTGATTATAAATAGAATATAATATATTTTATTATGCATAGTGTTTGCATATATGCTGCATAGTAGTTTGCATAGTAAAATCTTATTATATAAAAAATGTAATACTTTTATAAAGTTATTTGTTTTATTAGATTATAAATAGAATATATTATATTTTATTATGCATAGTGCCTGCATAGTATTTGCATAGTAACATCTTTTTATATAAAACAGAATACTTTTATAAAGTTATTTATTTTATTAGATTTTAAATAATATATATATATATATATATATATTATAAATAGAATATATTATATTTTATTGCACAATATCATTTCCATTCTCCTATAAATAGGATGCTTAGTTAGAATTGAAAACACACCAGAAATTCAGAGAATTCTTCTTCTATAATTTTGAGCGTATTTCTTTAGAGTTTTAAGAAGCTTTGAGCGTAGAAAATAGTATAAGTTTTCTTCAAGAATATCTTCGCCCTACCAGTCGGAATACTCTTCTTTCTAAGGTAAGGGGTATTATTCTTTCGTATCCATGAAGAGAATTATTTTCGTCCAATATTCGTAAGGGGTATTATTCTTTCGTATTCATGAAGAGAATTATTTTCGTTCAATATTCGTAAGGAATATTATTCTTTCGTATTCATGAAGAGAGTTATTTTCTTTCAATACTCGTAAGGGTTGTTATTCCATTCTTTATTATTATGTTGAAATAACCTGTCTATGCGAAGTACCGCATACATAATGAAATTCTTCTATTATTCCATTCTTTATTATTCTGTTGGAATAACCTGTCTGTGCGGTCTATCGCATGCCTGGTGAATTCTATTGTTATTCCATTCTTTGTTATTCTGTTGGAATAACCTGTCTGGGCGGTCTATCGCATGCCTGGTGAATTCTGTTGTTATTCTATTCTTTATTATTCTGTTGGAATAACTTGTCTGTGTGGTCCATCGAATGCCTGGTGAATTCTGTTATTATTTCATTCTTTATTATTCTGTTGGAACATCCTGTCTGTGCAGATTACGCATGACCTGGTTCCATTCTTTATTATTCTGTTGGAACATCCTGTCTGTGCGGATTACGCATGACCTGGTTCCATTCTTTATTATTCTGTTGGAATATCCTGTCTGTGCAGATTACGTATGACCTGGTTCCATTCTTTATTATTCTATTGGAATAACCTGTCTATATGGATTACCGCATGCATGGTGAATGATCCTTTGTATTCATTCCTTATTAACTTGTGGAAATGATCTATCTACGTGGATTACTGCATGGCGGGAGATAATCCATTTGCAGTTTCATATATTCTATAATACTCAGTTGGTTAAAGTTTTGGCTTCTATACTCCATGAAATTAGTAGAATATCCTGGATATTTGCGCTTCATCCAGTATCTTTTCATGGAAATATTCGTCTGAGCATTCTTGAATTTTACTCCACAAAGCAGTATCATGTTGACAATTTGGACGTTATTGGTTCCTGGATAAATTAATTTATAAATCTTTAAAATTTATTCTTGAACTTGTTTTATTGAATTGTCATCATCCTCATGCTTATATTATGTTGAAAGTCATCTGTGGCCTGTAGTGCATAGACGGACTTGGTATAATTATGACCAGGGATTATTCGGTATAATCATGACCGTAATATTACAAATGATGTGGAAAAAGTCCTCATTGGCCCGTAGTGCATTGATGGACAATTTTTTAGTATGATTATGGCTATGGATTCTCTTCGGCCAAGGGTGAAAAGATGAATTGTTTTATGGCATGATCAGGACCGTTGATGAAAACACGATTATCGTTGGCCTGTAGTGCATGGATAATTCGTGGCCGTGATACTAAAGAATATCTTTGGCCTGTAGTGCCGGGATGATTTGATGATGTGGATTATTTATTAAGCTGAGTCTCAGCGATAAAAGTGATGAAAAACCTTTTAAATCATATAAGATAGTAGATTTTATTCTCTACTTGACTCTTCTAATAGATTGCTTATTCTGCTATAGTTAAACTTGATGTTTGTTATATTGTATCAGTTTAACATTGTTGAAGGCTAACGATAATTTATTCTGCCTTATCTTAGTCATAATATTTTTTACTAGGCTAGTTGAGCTCACCCTTTTGCTTTCATTGTTCTCTTCAGGAAATGAGAACGTAGCAGAGACTATTCGGGGAACGGAGTGACGGTCTAGATGATAACATTAGTAGTCCTCACTATTCTATGAAATAGTGTGATAATAAATGTATTGAGGACTTATTTTGAGTTTGAATACTGTCTAGAAGACAATATTTGTATTAAAACTCACAGCTCATGTTGTATATTTAAGGTTGTATTTGTATTCTGTACCATATATTTGGTGACTCAGAATAGGTGATGTATACCTATTTTGGGGGCGTCACATGGTATGAATCGATTTAGTTGAAAATTAAGTCTATGATGAACTATTCTACTATGAGTTTTGGGAAAAATAACAAAAATTGGGTTTAAATCCTTTGATTTTTATTGTTTAGGTTGTTTTTGTTGTTGGAATCATGATATGCATGCTTGTTGTTGGATAAATGTGGTTTATATTTTGTTGGGTAGCTATGATTTGCCATTGGTTGGAATTTGGTTGAGGAACTATGAAGCAGAGAGCAGTCCACATCACTTATTTATGCGTCTTGGTAGCAATTTGCCAAAGATCAAAGGCAGAATAAAATAAGCATTGCTACTTACTAAGTTTTATGAGATTAAGCACCCGGTAATGGCTACTTGGTACAAAGCTTAGGACATCACAGCTGTGCCCTTCCTTGAGCAGAGATAATTTATTTTATTTGTTGTTCAGTCTTTAAAACCTAATATGATCTGATCTAGTGTTTATGGTAATGTGTTAGATACGTAACAAGTTGCGATAACATATTGTTAACATGTATTTGATGATCTTAAATTGTAAAATTATTAAGTTTTGAAAAACTTCAAGTTATTGTATGTAAAGTCTAAAGATATTGATTAAGTGTTGTATTGTTTTACTAAAAATTGTGATTTCAGAGTTGTGTATGATGTTAATGATCAGAACTTGAACTAAGATAACGATTTCAACTAAAATGAGAATTAAACTTACAAGGTTAATGTTGAGGTAGCTAATCGGTATTGTGATTCTAATGGTATGTGTAGGGTATTCGGGAAGCATGAGTTATAATTGTGTAGCTAACACACGAGGCAAGTTCCTTACCCTAACTTGATTATAATTACGCATGTTTTCTATTCTTAATATTTTATTGAGCGAGATTCCTAACTAATGTTCCTTTCTCTCAATGCTTTAATTATTCTAGCTCATTATCTCTAATGAGAATTACTAATTCTTTTGAAAGTAATACTTTGGGCGTACAATGTCTATTCTATTGTACATTGTTGTTATTCAATTTTTGATCATAAATATCATTGTTTAATTCTCTAATGTTGTACAAAACTCATTTATGGCTAGTGAACCCTTACTGATTCGACTAGTCTATAGTTGATGAGCATTCTAAATTCTAGAACTGTTATTGAAACTAATCCAAAACCAAACATTCTTTGGTGCGTACTCGAATGTCAAAACTGAGATGAACAACCCTATTATATAGGATTATTTACGCGTTATCGTTAAGTTTTTTATACACAATACATGGTACGAAGTGCTGGTCCCCTTAAGTACGAGAAGTAAGGTCCATATAGTTTTATGACTGTTAAAAGTTTAAAGTAGAGATACTTGAAAACCTAGGACATAGTTCATGGTCTTGTGACCCTCAGATGTGTTTTGGATCTTATTTCCTATTCTTGATTCAAAACTTGAGCTTTCTATTATTCAGTATCTATTGATTACTCTTATGTTAGTATTATTGCTACTATTATACTTGTGGGAAATTGTTTGCTCACCCTTGCATATAAAACATTACAGCTAAAGTTGAGAAAGTCGATCAGTCGTCCACTAGTAAGGGCAATCGCAAGATGAATAAGTGTTGAAGACTTGTTTATGTTATTTGATTCAATTTATGTAATAAGACTATTTTATTTATTTTCCGCCTTTGAATGATGATTTTAAGGTTAGATCACATGAGATTACTCAAGAAGTTGTAACCCTTTAATAGGGAAGAATATCATTTGAGTTTATTAAGGTTTATGTTTAAATGTTATCCTATTATATTGTGGGTAGTTAGATGTGTTATTTTGGACAGTGAACACCAAATCTTGTGGGAATGAAGTACCCGAATTTGGGGGTGTCACAATATTATTTTCTTGCATACTTCTAAATTTATGGTAAGAAATTATTATTTATTTCTTCAACCTTATTATTAAACGGTGAAAATTGCTAAAATGATTAAAATATTTTTAGTAGTTTGGGATTCATCTAATATCTTTTGACTTAAATCTTCCTATTAAATTTTAATCGTTATATTTGAATTTTAAACATTATATATTATTCTTGAACTTGAATTAATAATTAGGATATCATGTTGACAATCAGACATTATTGGACTCTGGACAAATTAAATTAATAATCACTAATGTTTATTCTTTATATTATTATTCTAATTATTTATGTCCATCATTCATATTATATATATTTTTACTAATTATAAAGACTAAGTTAATGTTATGAATGTTTTTGGCTTGAGTGCAAAAACAATATGATTGTTAAGTGTCTTTAGCCTGTGTGACAAAGATACGTGGTGAAAGTTCTCTTTAGCCTGTGTGCAAAGAAGTATTGATGATTGACATGATTATAATCAGGAACTGTTGATTGGCATGATCATGACCATTGATATTACAATCGATGAAATCCTGATGGTGAATTTTTTTATTGGAGGAGACAGTATACATTTGTAAGGCCCCAACTTTTTATAAATAAAATTGAATTTCCTATATTCATTGTTTTGAAATAAAAAGGTGTTAATTGATATAATACTTTGATTATGGGTGAAATGTACAAATTTTACAAAATGAGCAAGTGGTTATAAAATATTCATTGTTGTCGGGGAATATTCGTTTGGTCGTGGAATATTCTTTTTGTCGGGAATATCCGTACGACGGCGTAGTCATTTGTGGGCCCCATAACAGAATAACGGTCGGATGAAGAAAACGACAAATATGAGTTTTTATAAATAACGGCGTAATTGTTACCTTTAACACTGTTGGATTACCCAGTGGTTAAAATATCGTAATACGCGTGGTTGCACAGTAGCATATGGTATTGCACAGTATTTTTGAATTATTGATTCTTACGTAAGAAGACACTACTCAATAATTGTTACAGTAATTACTATTCAATATTTTATTTTATTGATTCAATAATTGTTGGGTTGATATTTTATATTATTGTTATTTCAATAATTGTCACTGCACAGTATTTCCCATTATCAGATCAATAATTCATATTATTTGAATAATATTATTAGATAGCATTATTGGCAATGTCTAGAAAGTTCTGTCAATGAGAGGTTTGGTCACCTAATTGCGCGCCAGTAAGGAGAAATCCTTATCGGAAAGCCCTCTCTTTCCTGGGAACTGTCTGGTTGTCATAATTGTGATTCTGTAATATATTTGTGAATAATTAATTATTGATTTATAAGGAAATATTTATTTTATGTGAATATAAGTGAAGGAATTTTAGCATGAAATAATTGTTGAAAGTTTGGCATATTTTTGTGAAATTACAATTATTTCTCCGATAAATTATTCATTCAAATATAATATATTTTAATTGTTTAAATAATAATATTATTATTATAATATATATATATATAAGCATGTGGTTAATTAGAAACGGAAATAAGCATGATGTTTTTGAATACCTTGTTGGTAACATGGTTTGGTTGGTGGAAATAGTGGGTGAGAAAGTTGCCTGCAAATTCTTAATTTTTCAAATGTATTACAAGAGCATTGTTGTTTTTTTTTCAAAGATGAGTCATGCCTTGTTTTTTTTTTTCAAAGCTGGTTGGTTTCCTTTTCTTTCTTGCAACTCATTTTTCAAAGTGTGGCCCCAACCATGGAAAATGAGAATGTGAATTAGGCCATTTGGTTGTTGCCTGCAAAGTTGCTTCAAAGGGTGGCCCCCACCCATATTGAAAGTAAGAAGTAGGTATTGAAAATAAGGAAAAGTTAGGTATGCTGTTGATTCCTCTTCCTCCGATTTGTGCTATAAAAGGAGGGCAAACCTCCATCCTAAATCACACCACCTTCAAAATTCAGAAATTCTTATTCTAAAGTATTGTGAGTATTTTCTTGAGTATAAGAATATTTTGAGCGTAGTTTTTCTGCAAGATTTTCTCAAAATAATATCCAATATTCCAATCAAATCCAGCTTCTACAAAGGTAAAGGATATTATTTTATTGCAATACTCGTGAGTAATATTATTTTCTTTCATACTCCATATTATGTAAGCGATATTATTTCATCTCGTATCCTTAAATTTGAACTTACTATGGTAAGTATTGCTTCTATAATTCCTAAAATGATTAGAAATTTCGCTTCATCTAATATCATTTCATAGGAATATTGGTCTGAACTTTTTAATCAAGTTTAGAACTTTTTATAATGAGTCTTATTCACTTCCATCGCTCACTGGTCTTTATTCACAAAAGAATATTTTTTCCTTCCTTTCAAGTTATCTGTTGTGACACTTATTCTTGAAATTAAATCCATGTTTTGATCTTCACTAAGGTTTATTATGGGGCATTTTTGAACTTGGTTCATCTAAAGTACGAATCCCTAATCTTTGTTCTTCTATCTCACTAGATTCGTTCTCTAAAATGTTTTTCATCATCCTCAATCTTTAATGGTGATACTTGATGAATATCTTTGGCTTGTAGTGCAAAGATGTATGATTACCTGATAAATATCTTTGGTCCGTAGTGCAAAGATGAACAGGTTTTGAGATGAACATGACCAACTGGTGATACAAATGAATATCTTTGGCCTGTAGTGCAAAGATGAATATTTGATTCAAGATGTATATTGATTGATGTTACAGGGATAAAATATTGATGATGGACTTTTAAATTCATAGATGATAGTAGATTTCATTCTCTATTTAACTCTTCTAATGAATTGTTATTTCTGCTGCGAATATTGATCTAAAACTGGTTGTCCATTATATTTTATCTGATTTGTTGAAGGCTAACGATAAATTGTTGTTCTTTATCTTAGTCATAATATTTTTTACTGGGCTAGTTGAGCTCACCCTTTTCCTTTTTGTTCCATTTTTCTTCTCAGGAGGTGAGAATATAGCAGGAACCAGTCGGGGTAAGAGTGATGGTCCTAGACAGTTGTTTTAGCAGTCCTCACTATTTTTGTAAAATAGTATTAATAAATGTAATGAGGACTTATTTGAGTGTGGATATTGTCTAGAAAATAATATTTATATTTAAACTCACAGCATGTGTGTTGTCGTATTTTGCACGATAATTATAATAATAAAAGTTGTAGTTGTTTCTGTACCATGTATTTGGCGACTCAGAATATGTGATGTATACCTATATTGGGGGCGTCACAATTATGATCTATTTGACTCTTCTAATGAATTGCTCATTCCGCTGCAGTTATTTGTTTAAAACTTATATTATCTATCTTATGTTTTAAATATCTGACTTATCACTGTTGAATGCTAATAATAACTTGTTCTTCGTTATTTTAGTCATGATATTCTTTAATGAACTATTTGTTCTCACCCTTTTGTTTCATAATTTCTTTCAGAAAAGAAAAGTGCAGCTGGGTCTAGCAGGGAAAGAAGGGGAATAAAGTGATGGTTCGAGTTAGTAGTTGTTGTAGTCCTCAATACATTTTAAAATATTGTGACAATAATTTTAATAAGTTCTGTTGCCGTATTTTCACGGAATTGTAACAATTAATTTTGGCAACTCAAATTGGATGGTGTGGGCCCGAAGTTGGGGGCATCACAATTATTATCAGTACAAAGTTTAGATATGCTAAGAAGATTTTTTTGAATTTGTAAGAACATTAAAAATTAGAAAAAAATTCATAATTGTATGACCACGTTCATGAAAAATTTGACATTATGGACGAGAGGAAATATTAGAAAATTTTGAAGTACCATTTTGGGATGAAGAGCCACGACCACGACCATTGTCATTTCCATTTTCTCTAGCTCGGCCTTTCCCATTTCCACGACCTCGTCCATGAGTATTAAAGCTACTGCGAAAACCACCACGATTACTATTGTAGCCTTGTAGGTGAGACTGACATTTGGTAAAGAAGAGTCAAGAATAACAACCAGGACATCGTCAAGACTTAATGGTTTGGGTCTAGCAGTAATATAGAGCAAACAGGTGGATCATATTCAGATCCAAGACCAACCAGGATATATAGGATAAAGTTGTGATCCTAAATGCCATGTGCAGCAGCAATGAGGTTGTCGGAAATTGATTTCATTTTTTAAAAGAAAATTGGTTATGGAGATTGAGCCTTATTCATTATTTGAAGTTGAAAACAAAGTTGCATGATACACGCTTTACTTTGTGATGCGTACATACGTTCCAAGGTGACCCATACTTCTCGAGAAGTAGTGCAACGTCCCACTACATTAGCGACTACAGATTGTGTAAGATATGAGAAAATCTAGCTAAGAAGTGATTAATCATATCACTGCCAAGAGAAATAATAAGGATTTAAAATTATAGGATCTGTGATAGAGGGAGGATCTTCATTGGATTTTTTTAATTCAATTGGAGCTGGTCTCCATTCTGGAGGACACACTGAGGTGTCAATGACATAACCTTCTACTTAGAATGAGAGAATAATAACTAAAGTGATTGTAAATGTTTTCTCAATGTCTTTAACAACCGGATACACCCCAACTATATATATGTGTTTGCTATACAAGATAAGAAGATAAATAAAAGAGATAAGTCTAAATATATCGCAACTATTGTAGCCATCTAATCTATATATCTTAAACCCATTTGACCGGACCCCCTCCCTCCCTTCTACTTAGAATGAGGTGTCAATGACATAACCTTCTACTTAGAATGAGAGAATAATAACTAAAGTGATTGTAAATGTTTTCTCAATGTCTTTAACAACCGGATACACCCCAACTATATATATGTGTTTGCTATACAAGATAAGAAGATAAATAAAAGAGATAAGTCTAAATATATCGCAACTATTGTAGCCATCTAATCTATATATCTTAAACCCATTTGACCGGACCCCTCCCTCCCTTCTACTTAGAACTTCCCCCCCTTTCAAGCGGATGGTGGTGGAATGACTGTCACAGCGATATTATCACACCACAACACATGTAATACCCGAAAAAAAAAAAATATTAAATAATAAAAAAATATTTTGTTTTAAAACATATTAATTGTATTTTGTCTTTTACTTAGGTTAATTAGTTATTTAATTTATGTGGATTAATAAAAAGCAATAAATAGTGAATAAATTAATTTGGTAAAATTGGATTTTTTTTAAACTAATTGAATTTAATTTATATATGGGTAATATTAATCCTATTCTAATTAGGAGAATTAATAAGATAAATAATAAATAAATAAATACCAAAACCTAATCATACATGCGAAACAAATCAAAAAGAAAAGAAAAAGTGGTTGGCGGCTGCGCTGTGAAAAGAGAACAAAGGAAGAAGAGGAGAAAAGTATTTTTGCACTGTAATTTGGAGAAGAGAAAATCAACCGATTCACTTTGTTGAATATGAAGTAAAAAGGTATTGTAACTTTGCTATTATTAAGGAATTGTTGTAACTTATCTTTGATTGACATACGGAATTGATTAAACAGATTCTAAGTTAAATATTCTGTATGTATGTATGAATTGATGATTGTTTTTTCCTTAAAAAAAACGCTAACGTGATGCGAAAAGCTGCTGTAATGCATAAGGATTATCATGTTGTTTATAGGCCTGCAACTCTTGCAGGCATGGATTTCGTTTTTAATTTTTTATTTTATATATATATATATATATATATATATATATATATATATATATATTGTGTTAATAAATTTTTGGTCATAAAACTTATAACGGAATTAGTAAATCAATTGAAGTTATGTATATTAATTTGAATTAATTAATTTTGGTCAATATAGTTATAAAAGTTCTTAATAATAAATTTAATAGTATTGTTATTAATGTTTGAATTGTAATAAAATCTTATTAAATTATTTAGATTGAACGGAGAGAGCCTAACGAGTTTTTGGATTATATTTTGGGTATTACATTGCTTAATCCAGGTACGGATTCCGTACTCTTTCAGCGAGACTCTTTTGTTTTTGATTTGTTCGTTTCGTTATTCGTTTCGAAATTTAGTATTGCCTCTCATAATTATTCCTTATCAATTTATTGTGATAGTTTCATTTTGGCTTTGTATTAGAACTCATATTTGTATTCTTTAGGCTAGTGTATCATGTCTAAATTTTATTTTAATATTTGTAGTGATGTACATGTTAATATTGCGTCGCGTGTGTTGTGACATAATATTTTTGTTAAAATATACCGTAGGGTATACCTGAGCTATAACCACCTGTGGGGGTACCACAGGCATGTCCTCTTGGCACCGAGGCATGACACCTTTCGTGGCGGTGTGATCAGTCCACGGTGTCTCCGTTTTGTGCTCCAGTGGGAGTTAGCCATTTGGTATTTTGTTGTGGGAGACGTATGGGTCGACCCTAGTTTTTTGTTCTGTTCTGTTCTGCGGAGTGGTGATGTTTGTGCCAAACACGCCTTTCGATTTTGCATGCATCTGGATTGCGCAGTCGGATGTGTGATTGCTTGTGTGACATTATTTGACTTGCCTGTGTGGCAAGGTATATTACTATTTATTTTGAGCTCGGTATGAAATAACACCCAGCCATTTGATTCAGTCTATTATTTCGTTGTGTTAGTTTTGTTCATTTCAGTTCAATTCATTAAATTGAGTTAGTTATTTCGATTCATTATTTTTATTCTATATCCGTAATGGGCATTTGGTTCATGCTGTGTTTTTCTTCCGGCAGGTAATCAGGGGGGTCAAGGGCAAGTATGATGAGAGCTCCCTTCATTCCAATGGTTTAGAAATATTCTATTTAGGCTTGATATGTCAGTTTATTTAGAATTGTAATAATTACTTTAGATTGTGGTTTGAGCTAGTGTGGCATTTATTATGGTTTGTCTTATGACATTTAATTATTATGAGATTATTCTTTTGTTGTTTAGAGCCTTGTGATATTCCTTAGTTCTGTTGTGTTTTGAGTAACCTCTATTTCTATTTCAGAAAGGGGGTGTTACAACACATGTGGTTCAGACATGAAGATTCGTAACTTATAAAACAAATATTGAAGCTATGTTAACTCAACTATTGTTTCAGCCACACATTTATACTCAGCCTCCGTGGATGAATGACAACCGTATGTTGTTTACCTAACTTCCACGAAATAAAATTTGGTCCCATGAATATGGAAAAACATTATGTTGATCGTCAGTCATGTTGACAACCAACCCAGTCAGAGTCAAAAATGTTTTTAATATGAATGACTTCTTGGATTTTAAGACCGATAGACCATAATGAGTTGTATATTGTAGGTAACGAAGAATTCTTTTTACTGTAACCCAGTCTGAATTAGTAGGTGAATGCATTGA
Organism: Panax ginseng; assembly: GCA_020205605.1. Lineage (NCBI taxonomy): Eukaryota > Viridiplantae > Streptophyta > Magnoliopsida > Apiales > Araliaceae > Panax > Panax ginseng. The sequence goes on from CM035135.1 coordinate 29,856,925, forward strand.
TTGACACGCTTTATTCACGAAAAATGGAATTTCCAAACGAGTTATAGTAATATACAGCAATGTGCCAACTATTTGGTGAAAAAAATCAAACATCAATGTGAAAAGTGGTTGGAGATACCAAAGATTGTTAGCAACTAAACCAAATTAATTCTAGATTATTCATGAATTAATATTAGTACATGAATGGATAATGTCTAAGTACATGATACATGTATTTGAAATATCTTGAAACATGTAATGGTTAGGATCATGTACATGAATGTGGTCATGTAGTAATTATTAATGTGGTTCTAGAAGTATCATATGAGAGCTATAAATAGTCATGTACTTTGATCATTTTAATCAAGTAAAATGAAAGTGTTCTTATGTTCTCCAAAGTTATATTTCACTTCCTCTATAATTTATCATCTTCCATAAATTTCCAACAAGTGGTATCAAAGCTAAGGTTAATTCGAAGGTTAAACTAAAGTGGCTAAAATAAAATCGATGACCCAAAAAAGGTGACTTAGTGCTATCAAAGTGTTTCACTGGGCGAGTGCAAAGTGTGCGCGTTATAGCTCTGAATTGCAATCTAGCAAATGTGCTAGTTGAGAAATTTTTTGAAGAAGTTAGTGAGTTGAAGCACGTCACAAAGGTTGTCATATTGATTGCATTTTTGGTGAGGTAAATTATAAAAAAAATGATGTTTCCTAGGTTTGGTGCCAAATTAGTGTTCATAAATTACAATGTTTGGAGTATAAGGATTCAAGTATTTCTTGGAGAATGCAATTTATGGAAAGATGTCATTGCAAATCCAGAAAAGTGTATTTCAAAAAAAGTTCGAGAAACGAAAGAAAAAAGAATAAGGAAGATTTTTCAAGGAGTAATGCATGAAGAAATCTGGATGCGTGTTGTGAGTTTTGATTCTCTATCTCAGTTATGGAATGAGCTTGAATTGATTTGCAAGAATTATAAAGGTTCATCGTTACCTAAAGAGTCTTAGTTTTTGATAGAGGACACTACAAGAAAACTAGTCATTGCCGACGGGCACTACCGTCGCCTATGACCATAGTGCCATCGGCATTGAGGTCATTGGCGACGGCAAATGCCGTCGGCAAACCCGTCGCCCCACAGGCCGTCGCCCCTATCTCCTGTCGCCAGCCGTCGACATCATTGTTATTACCGACGGGGATCATTGGCGACGGCATAATAGCAACACCGACGGCCATACCGACGGCAAGGCCGTCGGCAAAGACCCTATAAAATTTTTGAGGGAAAAACTCATTGCCGACGGCATGCCCGTCGGCAATGACTTGATAGCCATCGGTAATGACCTTTTAACCATGTCTGTCGCTAGATGTCATTGGCGACGGCTCGCCATTACCCCCGTCGACAATGACTACATATATTTTGAATTTTTAAAAAAAAATTCAGAATTTCCATGTTCATTTACAAATATACACTTGTTATAAACTAATAACAACCATCAAATAACAACTATACCTGTTATAAACTAGTTATCCAAATCAAATATATAGATCAAAAATATAATGGCCGTCGGTACAACTCAAAAACTGTATAAATACATACATGAAACTCAGAATATAACATAAACTAAACTAACTACAACCCGTCAAATCGCGTGTCCATGTCATCGAGAGCTCATGGCCATCATCACCTATCTTTGGAGGAGGCTTCGCCATCATCAACTCGACTCGGCCATCGCCTTACTGTCTTTGGAAGAGGTCGCTTCATCATCAACTCGATGGTCATCGCCTACATACTTGAGAGGAGGTTTCTTTGGTCATCGCCTTCGGCGGTCATCACTAGTGCCTCCACCTCCACCTCCACGAGTCTTGTTAACAAGACCCTACAAAATCAAAATATTAATAACAAAATCAAAATGAAAATATATTTACATTATTTTAGTTTGTGTTCTTCAAGTTAGGCGGACGAGACTCGAACTCGGACTCCGTATATCGGAATCGAGTCCTGTCAGTTGTAACGCGTGTCTATTATGTATACGGTGTTATTTCCTATGTTCGCATGTCAACTGGACAATCGGGGCGGGTTTTGGGCTCTTTTTTGACTTTTTGCCTAACTATTGGCGGGTTTTGCAAACTGAGACTTAACTCGGGCTCCGTATATCAGAATCGAGTCACGTAAGTTCTAACGCGTGTCTAATACCTACTCGATATTATATGTGTGTTTGCGTGGTGTTCGGACGACCGAGGCAGGTTTTGACCTGTTTTTCGGCTATTTGTCTAAGTTTTCTCAAGTTAGGCGGACGGGACTCGAACTCGGTCTCCGTATGTTGAAATCGAGTCCCGTAAGTTGTAACACGTGTCTAATACCTAGTCGGTGCTATGTGTGTGTTTGCATGGTGTTCGAACGACCGAGGCAGGTTTTGACCTATTTTTTGGCTTTTTACCTAAGTGTTGGCGAGTTTTGTAAACGTATAACTCGAATTTCGTATATCAAAAACGAGTCCCGTCAATTGTAACGCGTGTCTAATACCTACTCGGTGCTGTGTGTGTGTTTGCGTGGCGTTCGAACGACCGAGGTGGGTTTTCACCTATTTTTCGGCTTTTTGCCTAAGTGTTGGCGAGTTTTGCAAACTGGGCGATAACTCGGATTCCGTATATCAGAATCGAGTCCCGTAAGTTCTAACGCGTGTCTAATACGTACTCGGTGCTATGTGTGTGTTTACGTGGTGTTTGAAAGACTGAGGTTGGTTTTGACCTATTTTTTGACTTTTTGCCTAAGTTTTCTCAAGTTAGGCGAATGAGACTCGAACTCGGTCTCCGTATGTCGAAATCGAGTCCTGTCAGTTGTAACGCGTGTCTGATACCTACTCGGTGCTATGTGTGTGTTTGTGTGGCGTTCGGACGACCGAGGCGGGTTTTGACCAATTTTTGGGTATTTGTCTAAGTTTTCTCAAGTTAGGCGGACGTGACTCGAACTCGAGCTCCACATGTCAGAATCAAGTCCCGTCAATTGTAACACGTATCTATTGCCTATGCCTAGGCGTGTTAACTAGTTATTTGACAGTTTATATAAGCAATGTAATTACAAATAAGGAAATACATCAATAATAAGTTTTACCTGTCGAATATGTGGAGGAAAGATGTTGGCCAAGACAACTACACATACACAGATGGCCTCCTCCTGGACTACACCCATGAGGTCGTTAGCGGTAGCTGTAGGATCTATGGAGCCGTGGACAACCTCCTGAGCAAGCTGGTAGATCCCCTCGCGTGATGATGCGCCTGACTGCACGACACTACTCGCCATGCACCCCTCTATGATCTGCCTGAAGAAGTCGTCAGATAATGAAGGGTCGACGCCTGATCCACTCACACCACTACCTCCGGTGGGTGGGCGACGTCGAGATCTCGCAGCAGGGACTATAGTGTAGGCTGGGATACGGGGGATGCCCACAACTCTACCCTTCTTTGGCCCCCTGTAGCCTGCAGCCAGTCCTCCATCTCCTCGTCCTCACGCTCAGCATCAGCCACTGGAGTGTCACCTCTCTGGGTGCTCTGGACCACAGAAAGGTCCTCGAACCATGTCTGAAAAAACACAGAAATAGGTGAAAAGTAAGTATTACACAAAAAAATTCAAAAGAATTTCAAAGCCATCAAATATATACTAAATGAAATAATTAAATTACTTACGGCAATGCGTTCTGCCTCAGGTGAGATATAACCATCGTCACCTTTCTTCTGGTGAGCATGCCACCAAAACTCGAGGCGGGAAGGTAGGTCTTTAGACTCGCCTCGAGTCTTTCCCTGTAGAGGTCGTACGACTGACTCCCAGTGCAGCGTGGGAGACGACTCTGCTATTGGGCAGCTGTACGCTGTGTCGACATCTTCTTGAATGCCTCGCCCTCCCAAATATCTCACATCTGCTCCCACACCGCAGCACCAATGAAATTTGGCCGGACATCTCTAAGTGTCTCATCCATCACCATCTTAGTGCAGGCCTTCTTCTTCGGTCGTGAACCCACTTGTGCCAATTCATCTCGAGATACTTTCCGAGAACAATCATCCCATGGGCTTCCTGCCCATCCTCGAAGCGATAATATCTCTGCAGTACAACATATGAATATGTACATGTGAAAGTAAGGATTATTCTATATAACTACACATTCACTTTTCAAACCATTAATGCCAACAATGTGAAGCAAAATAAGTTTCATTATGTTAGTAATGTAGAGGGTGTTAGTAATCTATTTTCTTTCCTTTTCTGTTCATTAAAAAATACAAATAACAACACTATTCAAATATTATCTCTTTCATTTTGTTTATCTGGTAAAAATCTCTGAACCCAACAATGCTAACTGTTTGCAAAACATAACCGACCTATCAAAACCTAAAATCTTTCAACAAATCAAAACACATATGTATGAGCATATGTATTATCATTCAATACTCAAAAAGGATAAGGAAAAAAATACATTCAACAAAGGTAGATCAACATTAGATATAAATTAAAACGTGTTGACTTCTACTTTTGTTCTTATGTTAACACAAGCAAACACACAATGTAGGAAAGATATATATCAAAAGAATAGAAACCTGAAATTGAAGCAAGTCCAAATGCTCAAAGACCAAATTTTGTACAAAAGAGTTACCTCTTTCTACTTCTGCAAGAAGTATATTAATTTACTGTCAACTATGGTGGCTTCATCACATCCAAGATACAATAGCATGATCAAGTCGTTATAAAAAATTGTGCATTTGAACCCATAAATTACGATTGAGAGATTGTTTATGATTTAGAGAGAAAACTTGAAGGAACATAAGTGGTGTTTGCCCTCAGGAAAGATGGTCTACAATATAAAACTATATATTCAACTAGCATTACATTTACAGCAGAGCTCATGACATCTTACTTGAAGAATATAACACATACTATATGCGAGAGATTTGAATTAAGTAAACATCTCTTGGCTACCAAATTGGCAAATTCTGAACGACTTCTTCATAGAATGACTTTCACAGAGTCGTTTTTTTTATATGACAAACCTATGTAGTGTTTTTAATACCAGGTTCCTAAACTGAAAGTCGTATTTGCAAGTCTGTAGTCACAACTAACATATCCAATGTCCCTTAGTTTAGGTTTAAGTTCTGTTTAAGTAGATAATAATTAGAATAATTAGTCCAAAGTATCGCACCAAATAATAATAATTAGAATAATATCATAACTTGAACTGAATTCCTCTTGCAACAAAAGTCTTTACCTGAACACAAAGTAAGTTTTAAAACTATGAGGTCTATCTTCAAAACCTAATAAAATCCATATAAAAACATACAAACTTTCTACTCAACAATTTTGCTATATATATACTGAGATATGTTATGACAAAAAAGGGAATTAAAGTTTATCTACCATGTAAAGAACTTGAACTAGCTTGTGAGAACATTACCAAAGTCATTAAGAGACGTAACAATTTCGTAAAGGCAACGACAAAATCATTGTCACCAGTTAACGTCAAAATCTACCCCAATCCCAGTCCCAAGTTGTCCCACTTACTGCTTGAGTTTAAACAAGACACACACCCCCTTAACAACTCCTTAACAACTCCTTAACTAAGTGGATAAATAATCAAGAAAACATTTGATTGCAGGTCTTGAATTCGAAACACATGATAAACACTAAGCAACTCAACATAAGCAAATATAGCAACTAAAATACATCTGAGAGACCAAATTTTGTACCTTTACAACCACAAAGTGAGAGTGATTTACTAGAAATGGCAACAATAGAGAGATGGAGGAACGGTACCTCTAGAAGCTCAGAAATACAAGCCTCTCCACACACACATACAGCAGCGGCCGGAAAAAATGGTGAGCGAGAAGTGGCCGAAAAAAATGGTGAGCGAGAAGTGGCCGGAAAAAATGGACTCAACTACAGCGGCCGAAAATGATGATGGATGGGGTGACAATCAATTTGGCAAATCAATTGAAAGTTATGTTAATCTAGGCTAATAATCAATGGTGAGGAGTGGGGAAACTGAGAGCGAAAAATCAAAAATAGAGAGGGAAGAAAGCTAGAGTCGTTGCCGTCGCTGGTAGGGCTAAAAATAGAATGTCATTCTCGACGGCAATGCCGTCGCTATTAACCCTGTCGATAATGACCCATTGGCGACGACAATCCCGTCGCCATGCATTCTAGTCCCCGTCGCTAGTGACTTTTCCCTCCACCGCAAAATTTTCCCACCAAATAATACCTCATTACCGACTGGACTCATTCGCGACAGCTTGCCCATCGCCATTGACCTTACTATCAATCTAAAGAAAGACCGCCATCGCCAAGATGCGTCGGAATGACCCTTTTTGTAGTGGGATGAGAAACTTGTAAAAGAAATTGATGAAGTTGAAGAAGAAGAAGAAAAGAAAAATGAAGACTTTGAAGACATATGTCGGGAAGCAAAATAAATAGATAATGTCAAAAATAAAGAATTTGAAGACACAATAATTAAAGCATCTTTTAACAAAGAAGAACGTGAGAGTGAAGCAATGGAAGAAAAGAATGAGACAATTTTAAATAATGAGTTGGAGGATAAGGATGTTGAAGAAAAGAGTGCACACTCAGAAGTTACCAATTGGACGTCACATCATCTAACCCTGCTTCTGTAAGAACTTTTACAAGGAAGAAGGTTGCCAAAAAGGTTCAAGTCACAAAAACTGCTAAAGAAACATCATATACAAAGTCCAAGTTGGAAGCAGAGTGCAAATCAAAGGTCGAAAATGCAAAGACCAAGAAAAAAGAAACTCAAGTTGTGGAAGGTATTGTATGGGTTAATATGGAGAAGTATTTTGATCAAAATGAGTTCAGAAATAGTGAAATGGAGAAGAAATACAAGCATGTAAAATGTGAGAAGCTAGTAAGCAAGATGAAGAAGAACAAATGGAAACTTCAAGCATTTGTGTCATATACATCAATGGAGATGACAAAAGAGTTTCTTGCGTTAGAAGGAATCGGAAGACCAAAATGTTTTACGACATTATGAAGAATAAATTTGGTCTACGGGAGGCCTTGTTAGCAACTAAACCAAATTAATTATAAATTATTCATGAATTAATATTAGTACATGAATGGATAATGTCCAAGTACATGATACATGTATTTGACATGTCTTGAAACATGTAATGGTTAGGTTTATGTACATAAATGTGGTCATATAGTGATTATTAATGTGGTTCTAGAAGTATAATATGAGTCCTATAAATAGTCATGTACTTGGATCATTTTAATCAAGTAAAATAAAAGTGTTCTTATGTTCTCCAAAGTTATATTTCATTTCCTCTATAATTTATCATCTTCCATAAATTTCCGACAAAGATGAGTGATGAGTGGACGTAAGTGTTCGAACTAGTTTGCAAGCAATCATGTTGGCCCGTGCGATAACATCATTAATATACTTATTTAGAGATAATAATAAACCGCGTGGAGTGAGAATTGCCTCAACACCCAAGAAGAAATTGAGAGGGCATAGATCCTTCAACACAATTTCACCACCAAGTGACTTCATCAATCTGTCAATTTCTACCGAAGAGTTTCCCGTGATGATAATATCAGCCACGTAAACTAACAATATTAATTTTTCCATGCCTGTTGACTTATAGAACATTGATGTATCTGAACTGGAAATAGAAAAATTCAACTCTAAGAGGAATTCAGTTAGTCGTTGATACTAAACCCAAGGGGCTTGTTTGAGTTCATACAAAGACTTACAAAGTCGACAAACATGATTAGGAAAATTCCTGTCCTCTTAACCTCTAGGTTGAGTCATTTATATAAACAGTTTCCTCTAACCATCCATTTCAGAAAGCATTGTTAGCATCAAGTTGGTATGCTATGATTGGGAGATAACTAGGGAGAGGAGTACATGTATGGTTGTGGGCTTAATGACAAGAATAAAAGTCTCCACAAAATCAATGTCAGCGTTTTGATTAAAACCCTTGGCAACGAGGCACGCCTTATATCAGTCAATCTCTCCATTGAATTTTCGTTTAATTCGGTAAACCCATTTAAAACCAATAATATTCATATGAGGTGGTTGTGGAACAAGAACTCACGTAACTTACAAAATTAAAGCATTAATCTCCAAATCCATATATAACATCATGCCATTTGCTAAATTTAACAGGTTGTGAGTAACATGATGGTTCAATATCAGAAATCTTGTCAATAGCTATAGTGAGGGCCTCTGCTGTGGATTAAGTCATTTTGCATAACATTGCTCGAGTCATCACGCCATCTTTTTGAGGATTGTTTTGCAAAGAGTTCATTGTTATCGAGGCAGAACTGAGATTAGAAGCAAGCTATAAGCCATGAGAAAGTATAGGAGATGATGGGAGGATTGGGGAATCACCAAATATTGAACGGACTAGAAGAGTGGTTGATTGAGAGGAATAAGTGGGTGGTAGCACTGTTGTTGCACGATAGAGCCAGGAAAGGAAATTTTCTTTTGGAGGAGGAGGCACGAATTAAGGAGATTGAATGAGGGTTTAAATTGGATTAAAGTCGTGAGGAGTTGAGACTGTGAGTGGAGACAGATTGCATGGCAGGAGTCCAAATGGGAGTAGAGACCGATAAAGAGAAGTAATTGGTAAGAGGTCGCATATGAAGACTACTGAGCTGGAAAAGAGGTGGCACGACCCAAACATGTGACTGATTTGTGGAGGGAGCAACCGAGTGTGCAGGCTATAAAGCAAAAAAATTCTTCATTAAACCGCACATGACGTGCCACATACAATCAATTTTTTTAAGGTCAAGACACCTGTAACCCATATGATGTGGTCTATATCCCAAAAAAATACATGGTTGAGACTGAAAATTAATTTTGTGGGTATCATAAGGACGAAGACAAGGACAGCAGACATCCAAATTTTTTAGAAATGAATAATATCTGGTGGACAGCCTACAACATATTCAATGGGTGACTTGACGGTAGAAGCAGATGAAGGAAGGCAATTAATTAAGAAAACGGTTGTATCAAAGGCATATCGCCAATACTTGAATGTCATGTGTGAAGATGCTAAAAGGGTAAGGCTAGTCTCATGCAACAATATGTCGATGTCTACGTTCGACCATGTCATTTTATTCGTGTGTGTGAGGGCAAATCAAATGATGATTAATACCAATCGAGGCAAAAAATTTATTTAAAGTAAGAAATTCCCCACCCGAATCCATTTGAACATATTTGATTTTGTACTATATTGAGGCTCAACAAGTATTTGGAATGATCAACTTCAAAATTGTAAAGACATCAAGATTTTCTTGCATAGGATAAAACCATACAGATTTAGTGAAGGCATCAACAAAAATTACAAAATAACGATGGCCTTCACTAGAAAGAGTGGGAGAAGGACCCAATATATCACTGTAAATTAATTCAAGAATAGAGGAAACATTATGCTTAGTGAAAGACAAATGAAGTCTAAAGGCTTTGCCTAGTTGACAAGCATTACAAAATTTAATTTTTCGAATTTGAAACTGGTAGCTTATGGCTAGAAATGACTTTATTCAAAAATTTTAAGTGCAGAGGACGTAAACGACTATGCCAACAAGAACAGGAAGCTTTGGTGGCCACAAGGGTTATAAGTACGTTGTTTATTAGCTGAAGAATTAGAAGGTGGTAGAGAGTAGAGTCCTCTTTCATTTAGCCCAGACAACAATGTTCTCTTCGTCTTGCGATCCTTAACAAAAAAAATTAGGGTGAAACTCAAAGAATACATTATTATCATTTGTAAATTTTCTAATAGAAAGCAACGAATTTGTGGGATGAGGAACGTATAAAATGTCACGCAAGGCAAATGAACTATTCTCAAACTGTAAATTAGATGAACCCATATTACTATATGAAGCCCTTTACCATTACCCATACGGTGAGTGTCAGATCCATTATATGCAACTAAGTGATCTAATTGTTGAAGATCAGGAGTGGAATAGTGAGTAACCAATGTGTTTGGGAACCATGCATCTGTGTAGTTGTCAGGATACAAAGAAATCGTGTTGCACTCAGTTGATGCACATGGTTATAGCGTTGGCGGCAATTTGTTGTAAGGTGGTTGTACCGATGACAAATTTGACATTGAGGAGTATGATTAGGCTGTCCAGAATTTGGGCGACCATTGTTGTAACACCTATGACGTAGCGGAAGTACAACGAAAAGTGTTATCAATTGTTGAATCGCGCACGATTGTCAAGCGATAACCTTCTACAACCTTTTGATTCTACGAATACCAGGAAATAGGCAACAAAATTCTAATTTAGAGAATTTTGGAAAATAAAAAAAGTTTATTATTCATCAAAACTGCTTCTTCCCATCATAACAAACGTTTAAATAACAAAACCCTAAAAGCGGAATCCAAAATAGAAAAGAAAAAATAATAAGAAAAATTACAAAAATAACATAAAACAATAACATGTAATTTTGAAGGCCTAAACGATGGAATTTGACCAAAAAACATTGCAGTTCACGAGCGAAGTGCTGATGACTTTTGATCGTTGGCCCGTTTTCAATAAAATTAGGCTCCGAAAGCGCCAAAATCCGACACTTCAAACTTAACAGAAATTACCAAATTATCACTGGATCAAATCTTTCCATAAACTGGATCAAATCTATCAAATCTTTTCATAAACTGACATGCCTACTCTTCAACCGCATCATTCTCCCTAGGGTGGACATAATTCGCCCTCGAATTGTCATCATCAGAAGAATCGCCTATGTAAGGAATCAAATGCTTGACATTAAAAACATTTGATATACAAATATGACTTGGCAGTCGCAAGCGATATGCATTAGGGTTGATCTTCTCAATTATTTCCACTGGCCCAATCTTCTTGGCAGACAACTTATTATAGTCACCTGCAGAAAATCTATCCTTAGTAAGAACAACCCATACATAATCTCCCACTTCGAATTCAACATAACGTCGTTTCTTATCAGTAACTTGCTTATACTTGCTCGCAGCCTGTAGCAGATTGTCATGGACAACCCTGTGAACCTCCTGCAATCATGTCACAAAAGTTTCTGTCGTCCCATGAACGCGTGTTTTTGCTGGTAATGGCAGCAAATCAAGTGGTCCCCTGGGAGTAACAGAATACACTACTGCAAAAGGGCTAAATCCAATACTCATGTTAACTGCATGATTATGGGCAAACTCTGCTTGACATAACTTCAGATCCCAACTCTTCACATGTTCTCCAACTAAACTCCTCAGCAAATTGCCTAGAGACCGATTCACCACTTCAGTCTACCTATCCGTCTGTGGGTGGTAGGCACTACTAAAATTCAGTTGGGTGTTCACCATCTTCCATAAACTACGCCAAAAATGGCTAAGAAACCGAGTATCGCAGTCAGACACAATAGACACTGGCAAGCCATGCAATCTATAAACCTATCTAAAGAACAATTGAGCAACACGAACAACATCTGTGATCTTCTTACATAGAATAAAGTGCACCATCTTGGAAAAATGATCAACTACCACATAAATAGAATCATTACCTCATTGTGTACACGGTAATACAAGCACAAAATCCATACTGATGTCAACCCATGGTTGTGATGGAATTCGTAAAGGCATATATAAGCCTGCATTAGTTGTTGTTCCCTTAGCGACTTGACATACCCTACAACGTTGCACCAGTTTTTCAACCTCCTTCTGAGTAGTAGGCCAGAAGTAGTTAGAGTGCACTAACTGCAAGGTCATGTCTCTCCCTACACGTCCCTTACCATGCAGCTCCTTAAGGATCTTCAACCTCAAACTACAATCTGGAACACATAGTTGGGTCTTTAAATAAAAATCCATCATGCAAATGGAAATCTGTCCTCTCCTCAGCCCGGACCTTTGCCAAAATACCAGAAAAATACGGATCAGTTTCAATTAATTCAACAAATGAATCAAAACCAGGTACCTCCACAAAAAGTCGAGTTAACAGCCCCTTTCACCTGCTCAAGGCATCAACCACTCTATTGGTAACGTCGAACTTGTGTTTCACCACAAAAGTGAACCTTTGGAGGTAGGCAACCCAGCTCGCATGTCTAGCAGAAACTTTATCTTGATAGTGCAAATGTTTTAAAGCCTCATGATCAGTATAAAAGATAAACTCCTGCTGAAATAAATAATGGCAAAAATGCTTAATAGCCTGAACCACAACATAAAACTCAACATCATAAGTGCTATAACGCAACTTGGCACACGACAGTTTTTCACTAATATACGCCACTGGCCTGCTGTTTTGACTCAAAGCAGCCCCAATTCCCACCTTGGAAGCATCAGAATGTAACTCAAAAGGTTGATGAAAATCTGGTAATACTAGAATAGGAGCTGTGGTAAGGCAAAATTTAATCAGCTCAAACGCCTCTTCTGCTTCACCTGTCCAAGAAAACTTCCCTTCCTGCTTCATGCAATCAGTAATAGGAGCCATAATGTTGCTAAAGTGAGGAATAAAACGCCAAAAAAAGGAGGTCAACCCATGGAAGCTCCTAACTTTAGTAATGGTACTAGGTCTTGGCCAATGCTTCACAACCTCTACTTTCGACTCATCTACCTGCAGCCCTATATCAGACACAATGTAGCCAAGAAACAGCACCCTAGGTGTCAGAAATACACACTTTTTAATTGTAGCATACAATTTCTACCAACGCAGCACATGAAGAACATCTTACAGCAGATTAACATGCTCGCTCGGGTTAACACTGTAAATTAGAATGTCATCGAAATACACGACAACACACTTACTAATGAAAGGCCTCAAAACCTGATTCATAACACGCATAAAAGTGCTAGGTGCATTAGAAAACCCAAACGACATGACCATCCACTCATACAATCCCTCCCTTATCTTAAAAGTTGTCTTCCATTCATCGCTAGCCCGAATTCGGAGTTGATGGTACCCACTCTTCAAGTCTAACTTAGTAAAAATAGTAGCCCCACTAAGCTGATCCAACAGGTCATCTAATCGAGGAATAGGAAAACGATACCTGACCATTATTTTGTTGATGGCTCTACTATCAATACACATCCGCCAAGAACCATATTTCTTTAGAGTCAGAAGGGATGGTACCGCAGAAAGACTCAAACTCTCCCAAATGTACCCTTTGGCCAGTAACTTTTCCACCTGTCTCCTTAATTCTTCATGCTCTCCGGGACTCATCCTGTAATGAGGTCGATTTGGTAAGGCTGCCCCGGGCTCCAGATCAATCTGATGTTGTATATCACGCATTGGGGGTAATCCTTCAGAAAGTTCCTCTGGGAATACATCACTGAACTCGTCTAGAACTGGTTTGACTACATCAGGAACCTCTACCTCCTTGTCAACCATCCTCCCAATTAAGGCATACACTATTTTTGTCTCCTGCACCACCTCCTCAAACTATGCTAAAGTCAACAAACTAGCACTGCCTTTATTTTCTTCCCGCTTGGGCACTAACACAATCTTTACTCCCTCAAACACAAAGCTGTAAGTATTCATTTTTACCGTTATGAACCACCTCTCTATCAAATTGCCATGGTCATCCCAACAGTAGGTGGCATGCATCCATAGCTACTACATCACACCAAACCTCGTCCTTATATTTCGTCCCCACAGAAAAGGATACTAAGTAAATGTTTGGAGACAGTCACCTCGCCCCCTTGTTTCAACCAGGCTAACTTGTATGGATTTGGATGCTTTTTAGTTGTTAGTTCTAGCTTTCAGACTGCCTTCGCTAAAATTATATTCTCACAACTGTCTGCGTCAATCATAAACTTACACACCTTCCCTTTAACAGTATAGGTTGACTAAAAAATGTTATTTCGCAGCGAATCATCATCAACAGCCCTAGGTGTAAGGTAGCACCTCCTCACCACCAACGTAGTCCTAACATCACTAATCACCACCTCCTCATCCACACCTTCTGAATCAAAGATCGGTTCACCAGTTAACAAGGCTTCATCCTCGATAGCATCACCCTTATCTATTTCAGCAAACATCGCCCTTTTTCCAATCTTCTTGCACCCAGCCTGCCTATGCCCCGCTTCGCCACATGCAAAAAACTTGATACCACTTACTGGGCCAATCCTCCTGTTATTACTTGTTACTGCTCCCGTTTTAGCTATTGCCCCCGTAGCTGCAACCTTACCTGAATGGCCGATATTGACACCTCCTCCTGAATACCCAAAGCTAGAAGATTGTCCAAAACCACCAGGACGTCTCTTCTCAATCTGCACAAATAAACACCGGATCAAACATGTTGACTGTCTCTTTAATTTGTTCTCGTAAACCCCCAATATATTGGGCAACCAACTGATCTTCTGTCTCATGCACCTCGTTCCGAGTAATCAGCTGATAAAATTCAGTTGTGTATTCATCAACTGCACGACCTCCTTGCCTTAGATTCTGCAACCTCTAGTACATTAATCGCTGATAATTATAAGGTAGGAACGTCACCCGCAACTATTTCTTCATCTTCTCCCAGTTCATAATTTTTGACTTCCCCAATCTGATCCTCGTTTGCCTGAGTTGCTGCCACCAAGACATCGCTCTATCTCTGAGTCTGGTAGCAACTAAAGGTACTCGTTTATCATCAAAGACACCCTTAAATTTCAAGATCTCTTCTACCATGGCCAGCCAATCAATGAATTCTTCTAGTTGGAGGTTACCAAAAAATTCAGGAATCTCAGTCCTCATACCAATCTCCCAACATCTCCTATCATCCTCCACTGCATATGGTCGACGACGCCCATGAGGTGCCTCTTCATATTCATCATCAAAAGTCACCTCCGTCATCGTTCTCTACTGCGAAAGGATTCCTCTGATCATCATAATTAGGGTTCCTCCCAGGATTAGGATTTGCCCTATTTTCGTTCGCCAACAACTCGCCCATCCGTAAGGTCAATCGATCCATCATATTGTTCATCCCATGTTCCATCAGTTGTTCGATTAGCTACTTGAACCGCTGCTCAAGGCGCTGCAGATCCCCACACCCATAAACATCGTCCACACGTCGCTCTCTACGGGGTGACATGGTGAATATGGCTTAGGCTTTAATACCAACTGACGTAGCAGAAGTACAACGAAAAGTGTTATCAATTATTGAATCGCGCATGATTGCCAAGCGATAACCTTCTACAACCTGTTGATTCTATGAATACTAGGAAATAAGCAACAAAATTCTAATTCAGAAAATTTTGGAAAATAAGAAAAGTCTATTATTCATCAAAACTGCTTCTTCCCATCATAACAAACGTTTAAATAACAAAACCCTAAAAGCAGAATCCAAAACGAAAAAGGAAAACTAATAAGAAAAATTACAAAAATAACCCAAAATAATAAAATATAATTTTGAAGGCCTAAACGATGGAATTTGACCAAAAAACCCTGTAGTTCACGAGTGAACCGCTGGTGGCTTTTGATCGTTAACCTGTTTCCAATGAAATTAGGCTCCAAAAATGACAAAATTCGACACTCCAAACTTAACAAAAATTACCAAATTGCCACTGGACCAAATCTTTCCATAATCTATCAAATCTTTCCATAAACTGGATCAAATCTATCAAATATTTCCATAAACTGACACGTCTGCTCTTCAACCGCACCATCATATTATCCTAATAATTACATGATCGATTATTAGAGTTCCATTTGTTCTCATTTCGATGATTACGATTAGATAGTTGTTACGTACCATTCCTTGGATTTGATGTTTGTTGAACCAAATTAGCAGATGGTGGGACGAAAGTGACCGTAGTAGGAATTTTGAGGGACGGGCCTGACTTTGAAGGGATATAGGAGCACCAAAAAAATGTTGGGTAAGAAACTCTTGATTCATTAGAGTGCTGTGAAGATCAGTGAAGGAAATAGGTTTCGGTCGATTTATGATAGAAGGAATTGCGCTATGAAATTCTTGACGTAATCCTTTGATAATTATGCAAGTAAAATCTAACACACATGAGTACTCGGTTGTAATTATGAATACACACTAGTTGTGACGCCCCCAAAACAGGTATACATCACCCATCTTGAGTCGCCAAATACATGATACATAAATTAAATACAACTTAATTATAGAACTGTCAGGTAATATACGACATAACATAGCTGAGAGTTTAAACAAGAATATTGCCTTCTAGACAATATCCACTCTCAATGGAGTCCTCATTACATTTATTATCACACTATTTCACAGAATAGTGAGGACTACTAAAACAACCATCTAGACCGTCAATCCATTCCCCGACCAGTCCCAGCTATATTCTCATTTCTTGAAGAGAACAGTAAAAGAAAAGGGTGAGCTCAACTAGACCAGTAAGAAATATTATGACTAAGATAATGCAGAATAAATTATCATTAGTCTTCAACAGTGTTAAACTGATAAAATACAATAAATATCAAGTTTAACTGCAGCGAAACAAGCAATCCATCAGAAGAGTCAAGTAGAGCATGATATCTACTATCTTCTATGATTTAAAAGTTTTCATCAATTTTATCATTTGAGACTCGACAATAAATAAACCACATCATCGAATCATCCCACTTACTACGGGCGAGGATATTTATGTAATCATCAATGGTCATGATTATACCGAATAATCCACGGTCATAATCATACCAACAACCGTGTCCATCAATGCACTACTGAAATGATGAGGACTTTTACCACATCATTTGTAATATTACGGGTCACGATTATACCGAATGATCTTTGGTCATAATCATACCAATCAACAGATCCATCTATGCACGTAAGCGAAGATGACTTTCATCATAATATAAGCATGAGGATGATGACAATGATATAAGCATTAATCAACGAAATCAAGGATAAATTTTAAAGACTTTAAATTTATCCAGAGTTTAAAAATATCTAAATTGTCAACATGATACTGCTTTGTGGAGTAAAATTCAAGAATAATATTTATGTATCAAAAATAATTTGGACAGAAAAGAAATATATTTTTTAGATGAATAGTATCCCGTGAATAGTACTTCAGGAATAGTACGCCGTGAATAGTACCCCGGCATGAAAAGTACCCCAAATACCCGAGTGAATAATATTCGAGTGAATAATAACCGAGTGAATAGTAACCCATGAATAGTAATTCGTGAATAGAACTCTAGCATGAAAAGTGCCCCGAATACCCGAGTGAATAATATTTGAGTGAATAGTAACTGGGTGAATAGTAACCTATAAATAGTAACTCATGAATAGTATTCCGGTATGAAAAGATCAATAATTATCAAGAAAGCTCATAATAATATTTTCATGAAATGATAATAAATGAAGCGCAAATATCAAGGATATTCTAATAATTTTACGGAGTATAGAAGCAATACTTTAACAGAATGAGTGTAGAATTAGGAATATGAAACGAAATAATATTACTCGCATACTACAGAGTATGAAAAGAAATATTATTTCTACGAATACTGAAAAATATAATATCCCTTACCTCGGAAGAAGATTTGGATCTTTGGAATAGTGAGGTAGCGGACTTCTCTTCTTCTTTCTCTCTATAGCTTCTCTCTCTATAATTGCCCTTGTGAGTCTTAGTGAATTGGTGAGAATGGAAGAAGAATGAGCTTCTATTTATAGAAAAATATAGTTTCGATAATTGCACGTTTTGGGGCTCAAAATATTACAGTATAATACCTTCATCTTTTCCTTCATTTTTAATTTAGTTCTGCAAGTATTATCAAACTTGCACCACCTCCCCTAATAGTACATCATGTGAATAAAGTGTACAATCATGTGACTCAATAGTTCTATACATGTGAAAAAAATAATTACAATATAGTACCTTCATCTATACCACCATTTTTAATTTAGTCATGCAAGTATTATCAATCTTGCACCACTTCCCCTAATAGTACATGCATGTGAATCAATAGTACACACATGTGAATAATTAGTTATAAGCATGTGAATTAATAGCAATTAATTGCTCATTTATTCGATTAATTACCCGATTGGTCAATATAATATCCAGAAATCAATTTATTATCGAAATAAATAATCCCAACATAATGGAACTATCAAATTCGTCTTTAATCAACACGAACTTATTCATCATTAATATTATAACTCACAATATTTAATAACCAAATCATTCCGAGGAAAGAGGGGGCTTTCTGATAAGGATTTCTCCTTATTGGCGCGCAATTAGGTGACCAAACCTCTCCTTGACAGAACTTCTAGACATCGTCAATATTATAAATAATAATATGAATAACTTTATCGTCTTAATTATTGATTTAATAATAATAAATATTATGCAGATGATACTGCGATAATAATTGAATCAATAATATGAGAGATATTATGCAGCAATTACTGTAGCAATAATTGAGTATAACTGAGTGACTTCTTACGTAAGCATCAATAATCAATGTTGTGTGCTACTATGGAACCACATGTATTACTGTACTTTTACTACCGGGTAGTTCAATAATTTAACGGTAAAACTTTTGCCGTTATTTTTATAAAAAGATATTTCTGTCGCTTTCTAACTACAATAATACTTCCGTTGTGGGGTCCACCAATGATTGTGTCGTCGTACGAATATTCCCTGTTAAAACGAATATTCCCCAACCAATCGAATATTCCCCGACACAACAAATATTTTATATCAACTTGCTTACTTTGAAAAATTTTCAAATGTCACCCTTAACTTTAACCTTTATCAATTTAACCATTTACTAAATAAAATAATAATTATAAGAAAATTGAATACTTTCATTTCATAAAATTTGGGGTCTTACAATCTCCCCTCCTTATGAAATTTTGTCCTCAAAATTTACGTACGTACTTGGTATATCGAAGAGATGATGATACCTCGTCAGATTCCAACTCTTGAGGTATAACCTTTGAGCGTAAAATATATTCATTCTTATCCAACATTTTAACAGGTATCTCCTCATACATTAAATCTGCTGCTATCTCATCTAGTTCTAATTCTATGTGGTTCGGGTCGTCCACATATTTACGTAACATCAATACATAAAAAACGTTATGAACACGCAACATACTTGGCGGTAAAGCGAGTCTATAAGCTACAGTTCCTACTCGATCAAGGATTTCGAATGGCCCAATTAAATCGAGGGTTGAATTTACTCTCTTCATCGATTCTTGCTTCTAGAATAATGTGACGCCCCCAAAATAGGTATACATAACCCATTCTGAGTCGCCAAATACATGGTACAGAAAAACAACTACAACTTTATTACTACAATTGTCGTGAAAAATACAACAACACATATACTGTGAGTTTTAATACCAATTGTGACTCGTGTCCCAACTATGGACAGTATCTCACATTGATACATAACATAAAGGTACAGTCATTAACTGTTTTAGAAATTAAAATCTTTGGAAAGTGCTCAAGGAAACCTTCGTACATGGGAGGCCATGCGTCTAAGTTATGATAGATATCATATGTCCATAAAATTATCCTTGGTTGACCTAATAGATCCCAAAGAAAAATGAGAAGATTAATATCATATTCTTTCCAATGGTGAGTCTTCTCCTGACATATAATTATCTCCATTGTCTCCAATTGAGAATTGTATCGCAACCAAACTCCAAGATTATATAGGTAGTGCTCGTAGAAATACTCAGCAAGTGGATGTGCACAACCCTGTCTTATGATAACACGAGGTTGTATGTCATTAGACATCTTGTATGATAGTGGAAACACCCTTTCAAAGTTGGGTTTACCTCATCCTATTTGGTTCACCAAAATTAAATATCAAATGACGTATACAATACGACATACTTATCTAAAGTTCTCAATAAAATTATTTTCATACTATTTAGGGAGAACCTCAACAACCTATGAACCATTACATTCTATTCCCCTCATTATCCCACAGCCGACTTAAGAATCATATTATTACACGAAAGGGATTGTGAAGCAAAAGGGTGAGCACAACTAGCTCAGTAAAGAATATCATGACTAAAGATAATTAAATTATCAATAGCCTTCATCAATAATAAATCGGAGATTTAGAACATATGGTAGATGATAAAACTTTTCAACCATAGTTGCAATGTGAACGAAGCAATCCATTAGAAGAAGTCAAATAGACTATAAAGTCTATTATCTTCTCCACGTTAAAAGTCCACCAACAATGTTTTATCCTCGTAACATCAATCAATCTTCCTTTCCACAATCATATGAATAACTCATAATCATAATTGTGATTCTAAATTCCTCTTCGCACCTTTAAGCGAAGATAATTTTCATCACTGTCTTTACCCGAAATATCAAAAATCATGGTTATACCAAATCACGATTCATCGCTTATAATCATACTAATAAATTCATCTTTGCACTACGGGCCAAATATATTCATCAACATTTCATCTTTGCACTATAGGCCAAAGATATTCAACAACAGGTCATCTTTGCACTACGGGCCAAAGATATTCAACAACAGTTCATCTTTGCACTACAGGCCAAAGATATTCAATAATAGGTCATCTTTGCATTACAGGCCAAAAATATTCATATCTTAAAGAAATATATAATCATTTCAAAATTTATATAAACAATAATTATAACCATGTTGATCAATTCACCTTTGCACTTAAGCTAAAGATATTCAATTATAAATTCAATGGTCATGATCATACCAGTTAACAATTCATCTTTGTACTACTGGCTAAAGAGAACCCATCGTCACGATCATACCAAAAATCTACCCATCTTTATACTCAAGTCAAAGAGAAATTTCTTCACCAAGATTATAAAAATGTTATATATGATAATAAAAACAATATAATCAACATATAGATTTAATCTCAAGAGTAAGATTCATAAATCAACGATAATTTGGTCAGAAAAAGAAACCAATTTTGTCGTAAATAGTAACTCGTGAATAGTAACTCATGAATAGTAACTCATGAATAAGAACTTTCAGATTCGTACATAAGATCAGATATCGTAAATAATATCATATACGTAAATAGTGCCATATACATGAATATAGTGCCGTATACGTGAATAGTAACCCCGACATGAAAAAAATAAGGTTTCACAATAATATCCATATCAATATTTACAACACCTTAATCCAAATGTTATAAATCACTTAATAATCTCATAATCTAATATTATTAATATTACAATAATATTTTAATCATTTCTTAAACTTACAAATAATTTATTTAAATTATTTACACTTTACTAATTAATGCATTTAATCATCCTAAAATGCCAAACTCATAAGATTTCATCACCAATAGCCAAAACCCTCATCAAAAATCTGCATATACCTCATATAGGATTCTCAAGCCATAAAATCCTATTTTTCCTATTTTCTTACTTCACATAACATATTTAATTCATTTACTCATAACTAGTCAATTTTCATGAAAAATACCAAATCAGTACAAACAAATTTTCTTTTTAAGGGATTTAGCGTAATATATAGTCCCATATTGAACATATATTTTTTTCAAATTTTTAAATTTTATTTACTATTTTCATATGGCCAAAACTGCCGAATATTTAGACATTTATCATAAAATGTAATTTTGTCCAAAAATTCCGAAATTTATAGAGTATATTGATGTTATATAGATGTACTCCCAATAAAAATTTCACCAATTTTGGAGTTAACCACAAGGAGTTATAAGGGTTTACTTTTAAAATAGTCTTTTCCCATAAAATTCATAACTCTTAATCTATACATCCAAAAATCGCCATTTTTGGACACAATCTAGAAAATTCATCAAATTATCATTTCAAATTTTTCCAAAATTTTTAAAGGTCAGAAAAATTACGAAACTGAAAAACATATTAACCCTTACAATCCCTTACCTCAAAAGAGCAATATTTCTGATTGGAATATCGGATGTAAAGCCGAAGAAAACTTGCACTGAATAGCAACTCTTAAAGTATCTAAATACTCACAAAAATACGCTTGATAATATAGAGAGAGAAAACTTATGTTTCTGGTGTGATTTTCAATTCTAACTTAAGCACATATTTATAAGAAAATGCTAGAACGCCAAAGGAGATTAAATTAATAAAATAATAATATTATTTATCTTCATTCTACGCACCAACCAAGACCAGCCTTCATCCTTGAACCAAGAATTCTAGCACATATTTTCTACACCAACCAAAAAGTGGGGACCGCCTTCTAGAAATTTCCACCAAAATCATTTATAAAAACAATTTCTTTATCAGTCACCTCTTAAAATTCATAACAAATCATAAGTTAATTTTTAACGGTTCAAAATTTGTGGACATATACTCAACTTATATATGTATAACATATCCAAAAATCACAACGATCCAACAGCTGGATTAAAAATTATAACTCACGCAATATATCTCAAGAATACTAATTTTTCAGATTATGAGTCCTTCGGACCAGTTTCATTCAAACAGTCACCACAAAAAATCCATAATGAATTTTTGGGTGATTCAAATTTCTACGTTTAGCATATTTCCAGGGCTTTCTTTTGATATATTACTAATCTCTTAACTCATTATACACAAAGAGTTATATATTTTACAAAATCAAGTAATAAACTAATTTTCTAAAAATTTCCAAATTTCGTTCTTCATTTCGACAAAATACTAATAAAACACCACAGCATTAATTCCTTCATTTATAAACACATAAAATATATATTTCCTTATCATATAAATCAATAATTAATTATTCACAAATAATATTATAGAATCACAATTATGACAACCAAGCCGTTCCCAGGAAAGAGGAGGCTTTCCGATAAGGATTTCTCCTTACTGGCGCGCAATTAGGTGACTAAACCTCTCTTTGACAGAACTTTCTAGATATTGCCAATAATGTTATCTAATAATATTATTCAAATAATATGAATTATTGATCTGATAATGGAAAATAATATGCAGTGACAATTATTGAAACAACAATAATATAAAATATCAACGCATCAATTATTGAATCAATAAAATAAAATATTGAACAGTAATTACTGTAACAATTATTGAGTATAGCCTTCTTACATAAGAATCAATAATTCAAAAATACTATGCAATACCGTGTAGCTACCTCGTGTAAACCACGCCGTACATCGTATTTTAACCACCGTGTATTCCAACAATTATTAATTGTAATAACTACGTCGTTATTTATAAAAACTCAAACTTGTCATTTTCTTCATCCGACATTTATTCTATTATGGGGCCCACAAATGGCTGCACCGTCGTACGAATATTTTCCGACAGCAAGAATATTCCACGACCAAACGAATATTCCCCAATAACAATGAGTATTTTATAACCACTTGCGTATTTTGAAAAAAAATTCATATATTACCCTTAACTTTAACTTTTTTATCAATTTAACCATTTACTGAATAATAATTATAAGAAAAATTGAATACTTTTATTTCATAAAATTTGGGGTCTTACAATCTCCTCTCCTTATGTAATTTCGTCCCCGAAATTTACGTACTTGGTATTTCAAAGAGTTGAGAATATCTTGCTTTCATTTAAGATTCCATCTTCCCTGTCATCATGATTTCTTCATTTCTCATCTCCTGTATTTCAAATATCATTCTAGAATACAGCTTCAAAACAAAGGTTAATTGACATATCACAATTTGTCAATTTAAGTAAGAAAATTCAGCTTAGGTAGGACACACACTAGAGAAGAATATTACTCGTCTCTCCCTTCCTAGTTCTAATCCCGAATCTCTGCCAGAGATCATATCACTAAGCTCTGATACCAACTGTGACTCATGTCCCAACCGTGGACAACACCTCACACTACAAAAAAATGGGTCTTTAGCAACGATTTTTAGGGCAACGACTTTATAAGTCGATGCTAAAAGTATATGTTTAGCGACGAAATTTGTCCTTCGTTGCAGATTGTGTTAGGCTTTCACTTTTTCCAACGAAATTCATAAGTCGTTGCAAAATTTTGTTGCTAATTCAATGGCGGGAAAAAATTTCGTTAGAAATTCGTTGCAAAATTTTCGGCCACTTGCTTTCCCGTCATCGTGGGCAACGAAAGTTTTTTTGTTGCTAAAAATGGGGCTTTAGCAACGATTGTTCAGGCAACGAAGTCGTTGCTAAAAGTGTATGTTTAGCAACGAAATTTGTCCTTCGTTGCAGATTGTGTTCGGCTTTCACTTTTTTGCAACGAAATTCATAAGTAGTTGCAAAATTTGGAAACAAAATTCGTTAGAAATTCGTTGCAAAATTTCTAACCACTTGATTTCTCCTTATCGTGGGCAACGAAAGTTTTTTTGTTGCTATATTTTATCGCCTAATATGGACCACATTCATTGGCAACAATTTTATTTTCATTGCATATTTTATACAACTTTTTGCAACGACTATTAAAATATTGCCTTAAATAATAATAATAATAATAATAATAATAATAATAATAATAATAACACAAAATAATAATAGTACTACTAATAATAATAATAATAATAATAAAGAATAATAATAATAATAGTAGTACTAATAATAATAGTAGTACTAATAATAATAATAATAATAATAATAATAACAACCATAATAATAATAGTACTAATAATAATAATAATAATAATAAGTAATAATAATAATAATAATACTACTACTACTACTACTACTACTAATAATAATAATAATAATAATAATAATAATAATAATAATAATAATAATAATAATAATAATAATAACAACAACAACAACAACAACAACAATAATATAATAATAATAATAATAATAATAATAATAATAATAATAATAATAATAATAATAATAATAATAATAATAATAATAATAATAGTACTAAATACTAATCCTTACAAAATAATAACAATTAGGCCTAGGTATTCGGGTGGTCATTGGATCAATATTTCAAACTGGAGGTCTTGGGTTCAAATCTGTGCATCAACATATTTTTTGGGATAAAGTTCAATATTCGCCACGTCAGCCCGTGCACATATGATATGTACATATGTGTGTGTACATATGATATATACATATTCTTTTCAAAATTTCTTATCAAACTAAATAAAATACTAAACAAATCTCAACATTAAAATAAATATATATAAAGTAACTATGAATATATATATATATATATATATATATATATATATATATATAAAACAAATATTCATTTAAATATTTATAAATTTATCT
The DNA here is from genome assembly GCA_020205605.1 of Panax ginseng. Classification (NCBI taxonomy): domain Eukaryota; kingdom Viridiplantae; phylum Streptophyta; class Magnoliopsida; order Apiales; family Araliaceae; genus Panax; species Panax ginseng. Next base: position 29,882,049 of record CM035135.1, read on the forward strand.
CTAAGTATTCATATAAATATTTATAACAAATATTCATATCTAAATTTTATAAATTTTAGATGAAATATTTATAAATTTATAAATAAATATTTGTTTATAAATTTTAAAGATAAATTTATATGAATATTTATTTATGAATATTTATTTATAAATATTTATATGAATATTTACAGAGATAAATTTATATATATATATATATATATTTAGTTTAATGTGGAGATTTAAGATTTAACAACATTTATTCATCATTATTATAATTCGCAATATTAACAACAAGGTCGTTCCCACTAAAGAGGGGGCTTTTCGATAAGGATTTATCCTTATTGGCGCGCAATTAGATTATCTAACCTCTCCTTGACAAAACTTCTAGATATCGTCAATATTGCAAATAATAATATGAATAACTTTGTCGTCTCAATTATTGATTTAATAATATATAATATTGATACTGTGACAATAATTGAATCAATAATATGAGAGATATTATGCAACAATTACTGTAACAATAATTGAGTATAACTGAGTGACTTCTCACGTAAGCATCAATATTCCCTGTTAAAACGAATATTCCCCGACCAATCGAATATTTTATAACAACTTGCTTACTTTGCAAAATTTATAAATATTACCCACAACTATAACATTATTTCAAATTCACATCTTAATATTCAAAAATGATATTTATAGAAAAATTCATCTTTATTCATAAAAGTTGGGGTCTTACATTATATAAATATTTATAAATAATAAAAATATGACATTTAATACTAAGGATATTACGCACAAATTATTGTAAAAAAATAGATTATTTAATATAAGTTAATATTTAACTTTAGATTACATAAAATAATAAGAACTTTTATTCTTAGGCGGAGGAGTAACTTAAATCATGAACATATTTTTAAGTCCAAAATAAAACATAAAAAGAAGAATAGTAATGGTATACCCTCAGCTATTCTTAGTTCTCCTTTTACCTTTTTTTTTTCCAAATATATTATAAAATTAAATTATAATACTATCAGTTCTGAAGAGAAACATAAAAGATGAAGAAAATTTATTATGTTTTATGAACTAAAAATAATAAAATTATTTAAAAATAACTTATAAGTCATTCCTAATAAGTTAGTTTGACCCATATTAATGTAATATCAATTTTATCCCTATTTTATTTAATTTTTTAAAAAAAAATAAATTTGTAAAAAAGAAGAGTAGGATGCAACATCAGTTTAATTGGCGTTAGAATTTTTATTTTTATTTTTTTTATAGCTGAAGTTTTATATACTCCTTCATTGCCAACGCCGATGATAAAGAATAAACATAAAAAAATATTGATATTTGTAAACAAGTATAAGAGATCAAATAAAAAAAAAAGATTCCAACGTCAGTTAAAGTGATGTTATATCTTACTCTTTTTTTTTACAAATTTACTTTATAAAAAAATTAAAAAAAAGTTACAATACCTGTTAGTTTGGCATTAAATCACATTTTTATTTTTAAATTTTTTTTTAAAAATAAAATCGTTTTAAAAAAAATTAAGATAATTTTTTTTAAAATTTGTTTTTAGAAAAAATAATTTTTAAAGTGGCGTTGGTTGCCTTTCTGATTTTTAGCGAAAAAAAAATTCAAAAATTCAACACCATTTCAAATGACATTTAGTAGTTTTTTCCAAATTAAATGTGTGAATTTTTACTCCCAACAACAGTCGTTTCAAGTTTATAATAATATAAACTATGAATAATATACTAGTAATGTCAAGTTTTGTGATTTAAAAATTTTATATAAAAATTTGAATTATTTATTTTAAAATAATAAATTTTACCACTAAAATTATACTAGAATGTTTATTATGTGACAGATGAGGGAGTATCATTTTAATTATTCATGTAATCATACATCGAACACTTAAGAAATTATTATTCATATTACTCTACTTTCAATTTTATTTGGCAAAAGGCACATTTACCCCCACTGTGTTCGTTGACTTGTAAGCATTAAGCCACTGAATTTTAAAAAAAATACAATTAGCCCATTGTGTTTTTTAAAAATTCTTAACCAGGCCATTCCGTCCAATTTTATTCACGGACGTTAAATAAATTATCCAAATTTCCTACGTGACATAAAAAAATAAAAAAAAATGACATGTAAATGCTAAGGTGACTTGTCTTCCTTCAACCTTCAACCTGGTCAATTCGACCCGTACACATATTAAACGGGTTAAAGCCATAACTTTCTTGTTTTAATTTCAAATAATATAAATAATATATCAATTTTTTGTATTATCGAAATCTATTACAACATGTTATTCATTTCACAAAAGGAAGTCAAAAGATCAAGCAAATTTGGTCAGATCCTAAATAATAGAAATGACGTCTGATTTCCAATCGCGAGTGACATATAAGAAAGAGAGAAGGCGAATAAAGGGGAGAAGAGAAGAGAAGCTTGGGCCTTTGAAACCCTAATCAGCAAAATTGGGGAAAGGTTGTCTACTCGCCGGATCCCCTCGTGTGGATTTGCAGCAGATACCTCATTCATTCCGTATCTTCTTCAAGTGAGTCGTGAATCCAAGTTCAATTAGTTTGTATTAGATAAATCAATTTTTTGGTTTTATTTTTTTATTTTAATAAGATCCTCAAGTTAGATCTATCTGCCAATTAGGGTGCGATTTAAATTCTTCGTCACCGATCTAGGGTTTTGAATAAGAGCGGGGTGCCTCCAGGTGATGCTTTAAAACTCAATAGAATCTGATTCAGTGGCAATTCTCTCTGTGAGAGTTTTCATTTCCGAAAAGTAAAAGAGGCAAACCTTTTTAGAGCTCCACGACTGTAAGTAGTGGAAGCCATTGTAACTGTAGTTCATATATGTATATATGTATGTATAAATCCTTGTTTAGGGGGCACTGTGTGATCTGGGTTGTTCAACGTTTCTGTCTTTCTAATATAGTTCATCATTGTGTGATCTGGGTTGTTCAATGATTAACTGATTGGGCTTAACCGATTTAGGAAGTTATATAGTCTGGGGTTGTTCCACATTTTGTTGAGTTTCAATGTTTTCCCCCTTATTAGCAAATTAATTATATTATATTGTTTTCCCCCTTAATAGAAAATTAATTGTTAGTGATGGATATATTGAGGAGGCAACATTAGGAATTTCATTTGTTTACTCTGCTATTGGAATTGCAAATTTCAAAACAACACTTCTGATAATCATCTGATAGTGTGATACAGAGGTATCAATATGATCTGTAGTCTTCTCCAAATTGCTGTTAAAAGTTAGAATTTTTCTTCTAATTTCTTCTTACTTCATCATAATATAGTTAAAAGGAATTTTACATACGAGTACGATATTTATTTAAGTTACTGTAGTTAGCACTGAACACTGTCCTTAAAATGCATTGGTTATGGTGCTTTCCATTTCTTTTTGCCCTTTCCCTATTAATTGGTATATAATTTTGAGTTCAGGATTTTCTTTGGGTTAGATAAAGGAATTGTGTTAGGATCTTTGGGGGTGAAGGGATTACTTTGCTCAGATCTGGTGACTACACCTATGCAGGATGCTACCTTGGTAATGGGAGGTAAGTAGGTAACATTGCCTACATCTCATATGGTTTTTGGTAACATTGCCTATATCACATATGGCTTTAGGTAACATTGCCTATATCTCATATGACTTTGTTATTGTATTCACGCAAGGATGCTGTCTTTTTTGTTTCTTGTAATTATTTCCTCTCTGTATGGACTTGTGTTACCTTATAAAGCTTCTCTCTATTTAACGGCGATTGAGGATGTTGATTACAAAGATGAAAAAATTGAATGTGAGCTACTACTTTTTTCCTTATATCACTATTGGTGATACTCTTTTACTGCATTAGTTAGTAATCTTTGTTCTTAGCACACTCCCGGGCATTTGCTGTAATTCTAAATTTTACGAATAAAGATTTAATTTTCTCGAAATATTTTTTTTAATATTATGGTATGGATTTGAAATAATGTTATAGTTGTGGGTAATATTTATAAATTTTGCAAAGTATGCAAGTTGTTGTATTATATTCGATTGGTCAGGGAATATTCGTTTTAGCAGAGAATATTCGTACAACGGTGCAATTATTGGTGGACTCCACAACGGAATTATTGTCGGAATGAGAAAATGACAAAATATATTTATGAAAATAATGGTGAAAGTTTTACCGTTAAAACTGTTGAACTATCCGGTAGTAAAAGTACAGTAATACATGTGGTTGCATAGTAGCACACGGTATTGATTATTGATGCTTACGTGAGAAGTCATTCAATTTTGTTCAATTATTGCTACATGTGATTGTTGTGACAAGATCTCACGTTATTTGATTCAATTATTGTTGATTGTTATATATATATATATATATATTATATATATATAAGTTTTGTTTTATTAGTATTATTAATGTAATAAAACAAAAAAACTTTTTATATAAAATGTAATACTTTTATAAAGTTATTACGTAAATAGAATATATTATATTCTATTATGCATAGTGTTTTCAGCATAAGTAAATCTTTTTATATAAAATAGAATACTTTTATAAAGTTATTCTATAAATAAAATATATTATATTTTATTATGCATAGTGTTGTATAGTGCCTGCATAGTGTTTTGCATAGTAAATTTTTTTTATATAAAACAGAATACTTTTATAAAGTTATTCGTCTTATTAGATTATAAATAGAATATATTATATTTTATTAAAAAGATTTTATTTTAAATCTGGATCATCCGATTAAAAGTAAATCAATTTAGACCGATCATGAATTAGTTACTATGCAGTCCATTCTTCTATAAATAAAGCTCATTCCTTCATTATTTCTTACGAATTCAATTTAAAACTCTGTAGAGAAAACTATAGAGAAAAGAAGAAAAGTATTCGCTACTTCAATACTTCTATATCCGCTTCTTCATAAGGTAAGGGGTATTATTTTTTCATATTCATGAAGAGAACTTCATTATTCCATTCTTTATTATTCTCGCTGGAATAACTTTTATATACGCTGGCCACCCTATACTTGGTGAAATTCTTTTGTTATTCCATTCTTTATTATTCTTTGGAATATCCTCATGCATGCGTTTTACGCCGGACTGGTTCCGTTATTTATTATTCTATTGAATAACCTCGTCATCTTAAAGTACCGCATGCGTGGTGATTTCGCTGTTATTCCATTCTTTATTATTCTCATTGGAACATCCCGCTTGGGTGTTAATTTTGTCTCGACTTCGGTTCATTATTTATTATTCATTGAATAACTCGCCTACATCAAAGTCTGCATGCGTGGTGATTTCGTTGTTATTCCATTTTTATTATTCATTGGAATATCCGCTCGCATGCATATTACGTCCCGACCGGTTCCGTTATTTATTATTCTCATTGGAATAACTCTTGCGTCATGCTTAAGTACCGCATTTATGATGATTTCTTTTGTTATTCTATTCTTTATTATACTCAATGATTAAAGTTTTGACTTATACTCCATGAAATTAGTGGAATATCCTCGATATTTGCGCTTCATCCAGTATCTTTTCATGGAAATATTCTTCTGAGCATTCTTGAATTTTACTCTACAAAGAAGTATCATGTTGACAATTTGGACATTATTAGTTCTTGAATAATTTAATTCTTGAAATTGTTTTTATTGAATTCTTATATCATTGTCATCATCCTCATGTTTATATTTTGTTAAAAGTCATCTGTGGCATGTAGTGCATAGATGGACTTGGTATGATTATGACCAGGAATTATTCGGTATAATTATGACCGTAATGTTACAAATGATATGGAAAAAGTCCTCATTGGCCCGTAGTGCATTGATGGACAGTTTTTGGTATGATTATAACTATGGATTTTCTTCGGCCAAGGGAGAAAAGATGAATTGTTTTATGGCATGATCAGGACCGTTGATGAAAACACAATTATCTTTGGTCCGTAGTGCATGAATAATTCATGGTCGTGATACTAAATAATATCCTTGGCCTGTAGTACATGGATGATTTGATGATGTATATTATTTATTAAGCTGAGTCTCAACGATAAAAGTGATGAAAAACCTTTTTAAATCATAAAAGATAGTAGATTTTATTCTCTTGACTCTTTTAATGGATTACATGTTCCGCTGCAGTTAAACTTGATGTCTATTGTATTTTATCAGTTTAACAATGTTGAAGACTAATGATAATTTATTATGCATTATCTTAGTCATAATATTTCTTACTGGGCTTGTTGAGCTCACCATTTTCTTCACTGTTCTCTTCAGGAAATGAGAATATAGTTGGGACGAGTCGGGGAACGAATTGACAGTCCAGATGATAGCATTAGTAGTCCTCACTATTTTGTGAAATAGTGTAATAATAAATGTAATGAGGACTCCATTGAGTGTGGATATTGTCTAGATGACAATATTTGTATTAAAACTCACAACATATGTTTTGTCGTATTTTACACGACTGTTGTATAATTAGTTTGTATTTGTATTACATCACTATGTATTTGGCGACTCAAAATAAAGCGATGTATACCTATTTTCTAAGGTCACAGCTTGGAAACTTAGGGATATAATCCTCGGGCCGAGATGTGAGACAAGAACTAGGAGGGAGAGACGGGAATTCCTTCGCTAGTATGACCTACCTAAGTTTATTTGGTATTTAATTGGTCGATCAGAGTATATGGATAATATGTGATATGTTACTTAACCCTTGTTTTGTTGCAGTATTTGAAAATGGCACCCAAAAATGTTTAGAATAGCAATGGAGCACAGGAGACCGTTGAGTCTCCACAGATCAATAATCAGGATAATGTGCAACAGGAAGGCGATAATCCTCCTGAAAATAACAACACTGATCAAATGACAAACGATGGTACGTTTAGGAGCTTTTTAGAATTCATGCAACACCAAACAAGAGAGACTCATGTTCATAATGTAGGTGAAAACAATTATAGCAACCCACGGTTGGTCACCGCTAAGCAGTTCAAGGAGCTGGGACCACCGAAGTTTTTGGGAAAGCCAGACCCACTTAAGGTAGAGACATGGATTAAGCAGATCACCAAGATATTTGATGTCTTGGAATGCTCAAAGGAGCAAAAAGTTCCATTCGCCACCTTTATGTTGCGTGAAGAAGTAGATCATTGGTGAGAATCTGTAAAACGTACCCAACCTGACGCACTGAATATGACTTGGGAGAAGTTCCAAGAATTATTCAACGATAAGTACTTTTCCGAAAGTATTCGTCACATGAAAGAGGTAGAGTTCATCAAGCTGGAGCAAAACAACATGACCGTGTCGCAGTACGAAGCCAAGTTTGCCGAGTTGTCCCGGTTTGCGTCCCATTTAGTTGATAATGAGGAACAAATGACGCGAATGTTTCTAAGAGGTTTGAAACCCAATATATGTAAATACCTCATTTCTCACAAACTTTGTTTATATTCAGATGTTGTGAATAGAGCTCAGTTATTGGAGCACGATAATGAGTCAGCATAAGCAAAAGGCAACGACCAACAACACGATAATAATCGTACCAAAGGCAATCTGGCCATCTAAAAATGATAACCATCGTGGGGAAATTATCATGCCATGAAATGGTAACCACTTCGATGGTAATCATGGCCAAGATAATAAAGTGGAAATTTTAAGAAGAGAAGGTTCAATAATGATGGAAAGACAAAGAAGACCAAAGACCGTTTCAAAGGAAGAAGAACGACCACCTATCGTATGTTTCAAATCTGAGACGGGAGGACACATCCGTTCAAACCGTATCTGTGATAATCCAAAGCGTGTTTTAATTGCGGAAGAGAAGGTCACCTAGTTCAATTTTATCGTATGGTGAAGTCAAGTCCAGCTGGGATGGTGATGCCAAAGGATGTCCCAGACAAGCCAAAACCGGTTGTTTAAGAGAGCATTTTTTTTGTGACGAGGAACCTGAATAAAATTATCACGGGTAAGTTAATCATAAACTCTTGTGAAGTCTATACCGTGTTAGATACCGGTTCTACTCACTATTTTATTTCACCTAGTTGTGTTCAATGTTTGAATTTAACTCCGGAGAAGTTAGACTTTGATTTATCTGTTAAAACTCAGTTGGGAGAAACCGTCGTTACCTCCACTATTTATAAATATTATTCAAATCAACACTTTCACGTTACATGTCGATCTTATCTCTTTGAAAATACTTATCTTTGATGTAATTTTAGGAATTGATTGGTTAACTACTCATCATGCTTTTAATAAGGTTGTTAGCTTTCATATTCCTAACCAACCTGTTATGAGAATTCAAGCAACCAAACCACTAAAGTCAATCATTGTCATATCAAACCATAAGTAAAGAGCCCCGGTCCTTTTGTTGTTGACTTCCTTGTGTGGAATGCACCGAAGCCAGACTTTCTGTAGGGGACGTTGTGAATAACGATGTCAAGTTGATAGGTATCAATGTGACGTGTTATCCAAGTCATGGATGAGAGTCACAGTTGTGAATGATATTTCTATTGTTAATAAATTTCTTGACGTATTTTTGAAGACTTCTTGGCCTACCCCAGAGCGTGAAATCGAATTTTGTATCGACCCCAAAGACAAAACCCCATTTCTAAAGCCCTTAAATATTTCTTCAACTAAAACGAACGTAATACGCTGCGCCCGAGACGTTAACTCGAAATTGTTGAAGATTACGATCGTACCATTCAATACCATCGTGGGAAAAGCGAACGTGGTAGCTGACGTGTTGAGTAGAAGATCGTATGCGTCTAGGAGTGTGAATATACGAACCTACGTGAAGATAACGAATATACGAGTAGAATCGACTTTAGTCGATAAAGTTAAAACCGTCTGACTACATACTCGAAATGATGAATGTAAAGAAGAAGGTTCAAGAGGGAGTTATTCTAGAAGCAAGAATCGACGAAGAGAGGAAATCTCAACCCTCGATTTAATTGGCCCATTTGAAATCCTCGATTAAGTTGGAACTGTGGCTTATAGACTCGTTTTACCGCCAAGTATGTCGCGTGTTCATAACATTTTTTACGTATCGATGTTACGTAAATATGTGGACGACCCGAACCACATTATTGATTTAGAACCGGACGAGTTAGCGAATAATTTAACATATGAAGATGTACCTATTAAAATCCTGGAATATATTTTACGCTTAAAGGTTATACCTCAAGTGTTAGAATTTGACGAAGTGTCCTCATCTTGGCAGATAACATACGTGTATCGTATAAATTTCGAGGCGCTAAATTTCATAAGGAGGGAGATTGTAAAATCCCAAATTTTACGAATAAAGATTTAATTTTCTCAAAATATATTTTTTTAATATTATGGTATGGATTTGAAATAATGTTATAGTTGTGGATAGTATTTATAAATTTTACAAAGTATGCAAGTTGTATTATATTCGATTGGTCAGGGAATATTCGTTTTAGCAGAGAATATTCGTACAAAGGTGTAATCATTGGTGGACCCCACAACGAAATTATTGTTGGAATGAGAAAACGACAAAAATATATTTATGAAAATAACGGCGGAAGTTTTATCGTTAAAATTGTTGAACTACTCGGTAGTAAAAATACAGTAATACATGTGGTTGCATAGTAGCACACTGTATTGATTATTGATGCTTAAGTGAGAAGTCACTCAATTTTGTTCAATTATTGCTACACGATGAATTCTTTGACAAGATCTCACGTTATTTGATTCAATTATTATTGATTGTTATATATATATATATAAGTTTTGTTTTATTAGTATTATTAATGTAATAAAACAGAAAAGTTTTTTATATAAAATAGAATATTTTTATAAAGTTATTCTATAAATAGAATATATATTTATATTATATTCTATTATGCATAGTATTTTGCATAGTAAAATCTTTTATATAAAAATGTAATACTTTTATAAAGTTATTCTATAAATAGAATGTATTATATTTTATTATGCATAAGTGTTGCATGGTGCTGCGTAGTGTTTTGCATAGTAAAATCTTTTTATATAAAATGTAATACTTTTATAAAGTTATTCGTTTTATTAGATTATAAATAGAATATATTATATTTTATTAAAAAGATTTTGCTTTAAATCTGAATAGTCCGATAAAAAGTAAATCAATTTGGACCGTTCATGAATTAGTTACTTATGCGATCCATTCTTACATAGATGAAGCCCATTCCTTCATTATTTCTTACTTGATTCACTTGAAACTCTGAGAGAAAAACTATAGAGAGAAAGAAGAAAAGTATTCTCGCTACTTCACTACTTCTATATCCGGTTTCTTCTATAAGGTAAGGGGTATTATTTTTTTTTCATATTCATGAAGAGAACTTCATTATTCCATTCTTTATTATTACATTGGAATAACTTTTGTATCACGCTTATCTATCCTATACTTGGTGAAATTCTTTTGTTATTCCATTCTTTATTATTACATTGGAATATCACGCTCATGTGTTTTACGCCTTAACTCGGTTCCGTTATTTATTATTCTCGTTGGAATAACTCGCCTATCATCTAAGCACTGCGCATGCATGGTGATTTCTGTTGTTATTCCATTCTTTATTATTACATTGAACAACATCCTTGGTCTTGCTGCAATTTTGCCCGACTCGGTTCTCATTATTTATTATTCTGTTGGAATAACTTTGCCATCTTCAAATCTGCATGCATGGTGATTTCGTTGTTATTCCATTCTTTATTATTACATTTGGAATATCCCGCTTGCGGTGCATATTACGTCGACTTGGTTCCGTTATTTATTATTCGTGAATAACTCTATACATGCATCAAATCCGCATGCATGATGATTTCTTTTGTTATTCTATTCTTTATTATACTCGGTTGATTAAAGTTTTGACTTCTATACTCCATGAAATTAGTGGAATATCCTCGATATTTTAGCTTCATCCATCCAAGATCTTTTCATGGAAATATTCTTCTGAGCATTCTTGAATTTTACTCTACAAAGAAGTATCATGTTGACAATTTGGACATTATTAGTTCTTGAATAATTTAATTCTTGAAATTGTTTTATTGAATTCTTATATCATTGTCATCATCCTCATGTTTATATTTTGTTAAAAGTCATCTGTGGCCTGTAGTGCATAGATGGACTTGGTATGATTATGACCAAGGATTATTCGGTATAATTATAACCGTAATGTTACAAATGATGTGGAAAAAGTCCTCATTGGCCCGTAGTGCATTGATGTACAGTTTTTGGTATGATTATGGCTATGGATTCTCTTCGGCCAAGGGAGCAAAGATGAATTATTTTATGGCATGATCAGGACCGTTGATGAAAACACGATTATCTTTGGCCCGTAGTGCATGGATAATTCGTGGTCGTGATACTAAATAATATTCTTGGCCTGTAGTACATGGATGATTTGATGATGTGAATTATTTATTAAGCTGAGTCTCAATGATAAAAGTGATGAAAAATCTTTTTAAATCATAAAAGATAGTATATTTTATTCTCTACTTGACTCTTTTAATGGATTACATGTTCCGCTGTAGTTAAACTTGATGTCTATTGTATTTTATCAGTTTAACATTGTTGAAGACTAATGATAATTTATTATGCATTATCTTAGTCATAATATTTCTTACTGAGCTAGTTGAGCTCACCCTTTCCTTCACTGTTCTCTTCAGGAAATGAGAATATAGCTGGGACGAGTCGGGGAACAAATTGACAGTCCAGATGATAGCATTAGTAGTCCTCACTATTCTGTGAAATAGTGTAATAATAAATGTAATGAGAACTCCATTGAGTGTGGATATTGTCTAGATAACAATATTTGTATTAAAACTCACAGTATATGTTTTGTCGTATTTTACACGACTGTTGTATAATTAGTTTGTATTTGTATTCTGTACCATGTATTTGGCGACTCAAAATAGGTGATGTATACCTATTTTGGGGGCGTCACATTTGCAGTTTGGAAGAATGTGTATGGCTTCGACATGAGCTGCATCAGGAAGCAATCCATGATGGAACCTCTTGTTGACACAATTGACCGTAATCGATTGTTACAAATTGCCACTTACTCAAGGTCTGATATATAAAATTATGGATGCATGCATTTATTTATGGTTATAGCATAATTATTGAATTAATTTTGACCTTTTGTCGTCAATGCGGTTGTCCTGCTAATCATAAATTACAGACGTTGAGTTTGGAATGCATCAATCATGGAATGATTCTTACTTTGCTAATCGAGACTGTTAATTGACACGCAATATATCTGGACGGTGAGTTGGGAGGACGCTTTGTACTTCTTGGTTCAAGCCCAATGCCTCATATTTAGGTATATTTCCGCTTCTTCTTTCTATATATCAAGATGTTCGGTTTTAATTTTTTTCTCTCTTGGTAACTCTGTTTTTTGTAGAGAGTTTGAGGATATTGCAAACCATTTTCGAGTCACGAACATGCGTGGTTAATATAAAAATTTCGAGAATTCAATAAGCGGCGATGTTAATAAGATCGATAATGGTTCCATAGAGGAACAACAACATTGAAAGCGATGGCATCGACTTTACATTCTGCAAATCCGAAGCATAAGAGGTGAAGTTTGGCGAACCACCTCCATCAAACCAAGACAAAGTTGAAGAGGAAAATCATGAAACTCCTCTGCCTAATACTGATGCCATCTGCCGAACCACCAGGGGTAAAAATAAAAGCTTTCCTTATTGGATTCATTTCTGTCAAGGCAAAGAGTGTGGTTGTTCTTCTTTGCAGGGAGCAAAGAAGTACTTTCTTTATTTCTATTGCTTATCTTTGTGTAAAAAATTTTGTTCTCGTCTAAACTATGTGGCACTATCAATTTGAGTTATGGGAATGCATCAACTTTTGGATAACTTGTCCCTTGCCCCAGTGACAGAAATTTTAGGAGAATAAGCAATTTCAATCTTGATAACATCCTCATACTTACCAGTCAAGTTTCTATGCTTCTAGGCCATTTCTTATAGGCTACATATATCCTACACCTAAGTCTGTAGCTAATTTTATATTTCTGGATTCAGAATTGGTAAAAAAAGATTCTTTGTGCTATATACTTTCTGTATTAACCAAGTAGGAAATAAGCTCTAAATTGCCAAGGTTCACGTGCTAGGAAATGTAAACAACTTCACAATATAAAAACACCAGCTGTAGATGTGACGCCCCCAAAATAGGTATACATCACCCATTCTGAGTCGCCAAAAATATGGTACAGAAAATAACTACAACTTTATTATTACAATTGTCGTGCAAAATACGACAACACATACTGTGAGTTTAAATACAAATATTGTCTTCTAGACAATATCCACACCCAGATAAAGTCCTCATTACAATTATTGACACACTATTTTACAAAATAGTGAGGACTGCTAAACAACTGTCTAGAAACATTATTCCACACCCGACTACTTCCCGCTATGTTCTCGCTTCTTGAGAAGAAAAATGGAACAAAAAAGAAAAGGGTGAACTCAACTAGCCCAGTAAAGAATATTATGACTAAGATAATATACAACAAATTATCCTTGGTCTTCAACAGGGAAAAATCTGATAGAATATAATCGATAACAAATTTTAGATCAACAACTGCAGCAGAAATATCAATTCATTAGAAGAGTTAAGTAGAGAATGAAATCTATTATCATCTATGAATTTAAAAGTCCATCATCAATATTTTATCCATGTAACATCAATCAATATACATCTTTGCACTACTACCAAAGATATTCATCGTAAATCATTCATCTTTGCACTACGGGCCAAAGATATTCATCAAGTATCACCATTAAGGATTTGAGGATGATGAAAACATTTTAGAAACGAATCCAAAGAGAGATGTAAGGACAAATATTAGGGATTCGTATTTCGGTTTATCCAAATTCAATAATACTTCATAATAACCAAGTGTGAAGTAGAATTCAAAAATAAAGATCAAAACCGGATACAATCAAAGATAGTAACCATAAAAGACATCCGGAAGAAAAGAGAAAATTTCATTTTTCTATGAATAGTGCAATGTTTGTAAATAGTGCCATATCGTGAATAATTATGTCGATATCGTGAATAGTAACCCCATACACAAAAGTTCTAAATTTGATTAAAAGTTCGGATCAATACTTGGCATAATGATATTGAAAGAAATAATATCATATATGAAGAAAATAACATCCCTTACCTCAAAGAAATAGTACTTCGGAATGAAAGGTCTCAAGTGATCTTTGAATGAAACTTGATCTTGAATAAAGAACTCTCAAAGTATCTAAATAGTCACAAAATACGCTCGATAATATAGAGAGAGAGAGAGAAAGCTTATGTTTCTGGTGTGATTTTCAATTCTATCTTAGCCATCTATTTATAGGAAAATGTTAGCCCGCCGAAGCATACTTGACCTGCTACCTGATGGCTTTACCTGCTACTATTTCCACCCACCACATTTGAAATAAAATTCAGCACATTTCTTCACCAACCACAAGTGGGGCCCACTCAATTCTAGAATTTTCCACCAAAATCAATTATAACCCTAATTTTCGAATCAGTCATCTCTTAAAATTCATAACAAATCATTCGCTCATTTTAACCGGTTCAAAACTTGTGGACATATACTCAACTTATATATGTATAACATATCCAAAAATCACAACGATCCAACTGTCCAAATTAAAAATTATAACTCACGAATATATCTCAAAGAAACGTTGATTTAATTTTTAATACTTCCATCTCGACAAAAACACCTCAACATTAATTCCTTTAATTATATCCACATAAAATAAATATAACCATCAATTATAAAATAAATATTTCCTTATCATATAAATTAATAATTAATTATTCATAAATAATATTACGTAATCACAATTATGACAACCGTGCCTTTCCCAGAAAGAGGGGCTTTCCGATAAGGATTTCTCTCTTCTTGGTAGCCTTGATTAGGTGACCAAACCTCTCCTGAGATGTAACTTTCTAGATATTGCCAATAATGCTATCTAATAATATTATTCAAATAATATGAATTATTGATCCGATAAAGGGAAATATCGTGTGCGATGATAATTATTAAAACAACAATAATATAAAATATCAACGCAACAATTATTGAATTAATAAAATAGAATATTAAAAAGTAATTACTTGTAATAATTATTGAGTAAAGCCTTTTACGTAAAAATCAATAATTCAAAATATTGCAAATACTGCAATGCTATCAAGCGTAACCACGCCAGACATTCGTATTTTTAACCAACGTAATAATCCAACGGTATTCACAAGAATAACTACGTCGTTATTTATAATAACTCAAACTTGTAATTTTCTTCATCCGATGCTTATTCTCATAAAATGGTCGCACCTTCGCATTTAATATTCCTCGGCAGCAAGAATATTCCACGACCAAACGAATATTTCCTGACAAAATTGAATATTTTATAACCACTTACTTATTTTGTAAAATTTGCATATTTCACCCATAACCAAAGTATTATATCAAATTAACTCCTAATTATTTCAAGATAATAAATAGAGAAAATTTAATATTATTCATAATAAGTTGGGGTCTTACAACCTCCACTCCTTATGAAATTTCGTTCTCGAAATTGACGTACGTACCTGGTATTTCGAAAAGGTGAGGGTACCTCGCTTTCATTTCCGATTCCAACTCCCAGGTCATTTCTTCAATAGCATGGTTTCTCCACAAAACCTTAACTTGTGGTATAACCTTGGTGCGTAGGACATGCTCTTTTCTATCCAAGATCTTAACAGGTACCTCCTCGTATGTCAAATCTTCGGCTATCTCGTCTGGTTCTAACTCAATAATGTGGTTCGGGACTTTCAGATATTTACAGAGCATAGATATATGGAAAACATTATGAATACGAGACATGCTTGGAGGTAACGCGAGTCTATAGGCCACATTTCCTATTCGGTCAAGAATCTCAAATGGACCAACAAATCTTGGACTGAGCTTTCCTCTCTTTTCAAATCTTGTAACTCCCTTCCATGGAGCAACACGTAACAATACATGATCCCTAATATTAAATTCCATGTCCTTTCAATGAAGATCAGCATAACTCTTTTGTCGATCTTGTGAGGTTTGAATACGTTGTCGAATCATTTGAATCTTTTCTGTAGTCATGCGTACTAATTCTGGTCCCAACAACGTTGCTTCTCCCACCTTGTCCCAACATACTGGAGAACGACACTTTCGTCCATACAATGCCTCAAATGGAGCCATGCCTATACTTGCTTGATAACTGTTGTTGTAGGAGAATTCCACCTATGGCAAGTACTTATCCCAACTTCCTTTGAAATCTAAAACACAGAGTCTTAATAGATCTTCAAGGGTTTGAATAGTCCTCTCTGATTATCCGTTCGTTTGAGGATGGTATGCTGAACTGAATCGTAAATCCGTGCCCATAGCTTTCTGCAAGCTAACCCAAAATCTTGAAGTGAATCTTGGGTCACGATCCAAAACTATGGATACTAGCATGCCATGCAATCACACAATCTCATTCACGTACATACGAGCAAGACGTTCAAGGGAATAAGTTTCTCGTATAGGTAAGAAATGAGCAGACTTGGTTAATCTATTAACAATAACCCAAATCGCATCTATGCCTTGAGAAACTTTGGGAAGACCCATAACGAAATCCATGGTTATGTGTTCCCACTTCCATTTCGGAATCTCAAGTGGTTGAAATGGACCTTTTGGCACTTGATGCTCCGCCTTTACATGTTGACAAGTTAAACACCCCGAGATAAACTCCGCGATCTCTCTCTTCATATTGTTCCACCAAAATGTATGTCGAATATCATGATACATTTTGGTACTCCCAGGATGAATTGCAAATGGGGTGTTGTGTGCCTCCATCATGATTTTATACTTCAAGTTATAATCGTTAGGAACGCAAAGTCTGGAGTTGACTCGAAGTATTCATTCTTCATCGATTCCTGCTTCTGGAATAGCACCTTCTTGTACTTTCTTCTTCATACGCATCAGCCCCAGGTTCGTAGCTTGAGCAACTTTAACTTTATCGATTAAAGTCGGTTCTACTCGTATGTTTGATATCATTAGGTGGGTACTTGAAGCCTTTAACTCTATTTCCATCCTTTGTAAGTCGTACAAAATGGGCTTTTGTGTTAACAACATTGCACTCTTACCCTCATATGATCTTCTACTCAATGCGTCAACTATAACGTTTGCTTTTCCAGGATGATATTGAATGCTATGGTCATAATCCTTCAACAGCTCGAGCCAACGTCGTTGTCGCATGTTAAGTTCCTTTTGGGTGAAGAAATATTTGAGGATTTTATGATCCGTATAAATCTCCACTTTCTCCCCATACAGGCAGTGTCTCCAGATTTTTAACGCAAAAACGACTGCTGCCAACTCCAGATCATGAGTAGGATAATTCTTCTCATATTCTTTGAGTTGTCGCGAGGCATAGGCTATGACTTTCGCATGTTGCATGAGAACACATCCTAACCCTTTGCCTGAAGCATCGCTGTAGATAACAAATCCTTCCAAACCAGATGGTATTGTTAGAACAGGTGCTGAAATGAGTCACCTCTTGAGCTCTTGGAAACTCTTCTCACATTCCTCGCTCCATACGAATTTTGTATCTTTCCGAGTCAACTGAGTTAACGAAGTAGCGATTCGAGAAAATTCTTCCACGAATCTCCGATAATAACCAGCTAAGCCCAAAAAGCTACGCACTTCGGTCACCGACTTCGGTTGCTCCTAACTTTGTATTGCTTTAATCTTTGCCGGGTCAATAGATACTCCATGTTTTGACACCACGCGCCCAAGGAATGCTACTTCCTTAAGCCAGAACTCGTATTTCTTCAGTTTGGCATATAGCTTGTTGTCACGAAGTCTTTGAAGCACCAACTTCAAATGGTGCTCATGATCTTCACGGCTTTTGGAATAGATGAGGAAGTCATCAATAAAGATAACAATGAACTGATCCAAATATTCCTTGAATACACGGTTCATCATATCCATGAAAGCAGCAGGAGCATTAGTCAATCCAAAAGACATGACTAAGAATTCATAATGCCCGTACCGAGTTCTGAAGGCAGTCTTTGGAATATCCTTAGTTTTAATCTTCAACTGATGATATCCAGAACGAATATCGATCTTTGAAAAGAATTGTGCTCCTTGCAACTGTTCAAACAGGTCATCAATACGAGGTAGGGGATACCTATTCTTGATGGCGACATGGTTTAATTCTCGGAGTCAATACAAAGTTGCATACTCCCGCCTTTCTTCTTTACAAATAAAACAAGAGAGCACCCCAAGGAGATGTACTAGGGACTAATGAAACCGATGTCTAACAATTCTTGTAGTTGGACTTTTAACTCCTCAAGTTCAATAGAGCCATTCGATATGGGGTTTTAGAAATGGGCTTTGTGCTTGCTTCAAGATCAATAAAGAATTCAACTTCACGCTCCGGGTAGACCAGAAGTTCTTCAGAAATACGTCGGAAATTCACTAACAACAGAATATTATTCAAATCGACGTGTTTTTGTTCAAGTCCATAATATGGGGGCTAAGAAAGCTTGACATCCATTTTTAATAAACGAATAGCTTTATGGCTTGATATGACAAATGATGATTTTAGTGGTTTAGTTGTTTGAATTGTATGACAAAGTTGGTTAGAAATAAAAACTAACAACCTTATGAAAACAATCAATTTTGGCATGATGAGTGGTTAACCAATCAATTCCTAAAATCACATCAAAAGCAAGTATCTTTAAAGAGATAAGATCAACAGGTAATGTGATAGTGCCAACTTGGATCAAGCAAGATTTATAAACTATAGATGTAACGAAGGTTTCACCCAATGGAGTTTCAACAGATAAGTTAAAGTCCAATTTCTCCGGAGTCAAGTTTAAACGTTGAACACAAGCATGAGACATAAAAGAATGGGTAGAACCGGTATCTAGTAAGGTATAAACTTCGCAAGAGTTCAAGATTTGCTTACCCATGATCACCTCATTCGGGTTTCTCGCGTTTTGGCCAGTCACGACAAACGCCCTTCCTTGAACCACCGACTTTGTTTTGTCCGTAGTCGCCTTTGGTGCTGCCATCCCAGTTGGACTTGACTTCGCTACCGGACAAAATCGGGCTATGTGACCATCTTTTCCACAATTGAAACACACCTTGGAAGGCTGTGAATAGTTTGGTCTTATGTGTCCCTCCTCTCCGCATCTATAGCATCTAACTGGCAGTCGTTCTCCCCCCCTAGAATTTGTTATTGGTGCTGGTGCTGCTGCTGATGTCTTCCCATCATTGTTGAATCTCCTCTTTTTGAAATTTCCACTTGACTCACCTCTCCTATTATCATGGCCACGATTACCACCCGAGTGGTTACCGCTTTTTTCCGTATTCTTCCCTCCTCGCTAATTAATTATTCACATAATTAATTATTCAATAATTAATATATATTTCCTTATCATATAAATCAATAATTAATTATTCACAAATAATATTATAGAATCATAATTATGATAACCAGGCCGTTCCCAGGAAAGAGGGGGCTTTCCGATAAGGATTTTTCCTTATCTTGGTATGCAATTAGGTGACCAAACCTCTCCTCGATGTAACTTTCTAGACATTGCCAAATAATGCTATCTAATAATATTATTCAAATAATATGAATTATTGATCTGATAATGGAAAATACTGTAGTAGTGACAATTATTGAAACAACAATAATATAAAATATCAACTCAAAGAATTATTGAATCAATAAAATAAAATATTGAATAAAGAATTATCGTAACAATTATTGAGTATAGCCTTCTTACGTAAGAATCAATAATTCAAAATATTGTGCAATACCGCGTGCTATCTTGTCTGCAACCACGCAGACATCGTATTTTAACCACCAGGTATTCCAACAATGTTAACGGTAACAACTACGCCGTTATTTATAAAAACTCAAACTTTTCGTTTTCTTCATCTGACATTTATTCTATTATGGGGCCCATAAATGGCTGCGCCGTCGTACGAATATTTTCCGACATCAAGAATATTCCACGACCAAACGAATATTCCCCGACAACAATGAGTATTTTATAACCACTTGCGTATTATGAAAAAATTTCATATATTACCCTTAACTTTAACTTTTTATCAATTTAACCATTTACTGAATAATAATTATAAGAAAAATTGAATACTTTTATTTCATAAAATTCGGGGTCTTACAAATAACGCCCTCTTGAACCTTCTTCTTCACATTCATCAGCTCTGGGTGTGTAACTTGAGCGGTTTTAACTTCATCAGTTAACGTCGATTCTACTCGTATTATTTGACATCATCACGTGGGTCCTTAGAGTCTTTAACTCTATCTGTATCATTTGCAAGTCATATGAAATGGGTCTTTGTGTTAATAACGTTACAATCGTAAATGCATACGATCTTCTACTCAATGTTTCAACTACCACGTTCGCTTTTTCCACGATAATATTGAATGGTATGGTCGTAATCTTTAACAGCTCGAGCCAACGTCTTTGGCGCATTATACGTTCATTTTGGTTGAAGAAATATTTAAGGGTTTTAGAAATGGGTTTTGTACAGGGGTCAATACAAAATTCAATTTCACGCTCTGGGGTAGGCCAGGAAGTTCTTCGAGAATACATCAAGAAATTTATTAACGATAGAAAAGTCATTTAAAAACTGTGACTCTCATCCAAGACTTGGATATCATATGTAATGAAGGTTTCTCCTAACGGAGTTTCAACAAATAAGTCAAAGTCTAATTTTTCCGGAGTTAAATTTAAACGTTGAGCGTAAATAGGAGAAATAAAAGAATGGGTAGAACCGGTATCTAATAAGGTATAGACTTCGCAAGAGTTTATGATTAACTAACCCATGATAACTTCATTCGGTTTACTCGCTTTTTGAGAAGTCATGAAAAACTTTCTTCCTGAAACCACCAACTTTGTTTTGTCCGTATCCGCCTTTGGTGCCACCATCCCAGTTGGATTTGATTTCACTACAGGACAAAATTGAGCTATGTGACCGTCTTTTCCACAACTAAAACATACCTTGGAAGGCTGTGAACAGTTTGGACTTATGTGTTCCTCTTCTCCGCATCTGTAGCATCTAACTGGTGGTCGTTCTTCTCCCCTAGAATTTATTACTAGTGCTGTTGTTGTTGCCGACGTCTTCCCATCATCGTTAAATCTCCTCTTCTTGAATTTTCCACTTGAATCATTTCTTCTATTATCTTGGCCATGATTACCACCAAAGTGGTTACCATTTCTTGCCTGATAATTTCCTTCACGATGGTTATCGTTGTTCCGATGGTCATTGCCACCGGTACGATTATTATCGTGTTGTTGGTCATTATCTTTTGGTTGGGCTGGCTCATTATCGCGCTCCAATAACTGAGCCCTATTCATAACATCTGAATATAAACAAAGTCTGTGAGAAATGAGGTGTTGACGTATCTCAGGTTTCCAACCTCTTAGAAACATCCGCATCATTCTTTCCTCATTATCAACTAAGTAGGGTGCAAACCGGGATAACTCCGCAAACTTTACCTCGTATTGCGATACAATCATATTTTTTGCTCAAACTTGATGAACTCTACCTCCTTCATGTGACGAATACTTTTGGAAAAGTACTTGTCGTTGAACAGTTCTTGGAACTTCTCCCAAGACATCTTCAGTGCAGCAGGCTGAGTACATTTTATTGATTTCCACTAGTAATCTGCCTCTCCTCGCAATACGAAGGTGGCAAAGGGAACCTTTTGCTCCTCGGAGCATCCCAAGACATCAAATATCTTGGTGATCTGCTTTATGCACGTCTCCGCCTTAAGTGGTTTTGGCTCTCCCAAAAACTCTGGTGGTCCCAGCTCTTTGAACTGCTTAGCGGTGACCATCCGAGAGTTGCCAGTATTTCCACTTGTATTTTTAACAGGAGTCTCTCTCGCCTGATGTTGCATAAATTTCATAAAGCCTCTGAACATCCCATCGTTCATCATCTGATCGTGTTGTTGTTTACCTGAGGATTATTGT
Organism: Panax ginseng; assembly: GCA_020205605.1. Lineage (NCBI taxonomy): Eukaryota > Viridiplantae > Streptophyta > Magnoliopsida > Apiales > Araliaceae > Panax > Panax ginseng. The sequence goes on from CM035135.1 coordinate 29,904,081, forward strand.
CTTCCTGTTCCACATTATCCTGGGTATTAATCGTTGGTGACTCAACGGTCTCATGTGCTTCATTGCTAATCTCAACATTTTCAGATGCCATTTTCAAACACTGTCACATAACAAGGGTTAATTGACATGCCACATATTATCCCTATACTCTGACCGACCAATTAAATAACAAATAAACTTAGGTAGGTTATACAAGCGAAGGAATACCCGTCTCTACCCTCCTAGTTCTAGTCTCACATCTCAATCATGGATCATATCCCTAAGCTCTGATACCAACTGTGACTCCCCCAAAATAGGTATACATCACCCATCTTGAGTCGTCAAATACATGGTACATAAATCAAATACAACTTAATTATACAATTGTCGGGTAATATATGACAAAACATAGGTGAGAGTTTAAACAAGAATATTGCCTTCTAGACAATATCCACTCTCAATGGAGTCCTCATTACATTTATTATCACACTATTTCACATAATAGTGAGGACTACTAAAATAACCATCTGGACCGTCAATCCATTCCCCAATCAGTCCCAACTATATTCTCATTTCTTGAAGAGAATAGTGAAAGAAAAGGGTGAGCTTAACTAGCCCAGTAAGAAATATTATGACTAAAATAATGCAAAATAAAGTATCATTAGTCTTCAATAGTGTTAAACTGATAATACAGTAAAACATCAAGTTTAACTGCAGCGGAACAAGCAATCCATCAGAAAAGTCAAGTAGAGCATAATATCTACTATCTTCTATGATTTAAAAAGTTTTTCATCAATTTTATCGCTGAGACTCAGCTTAATAAATAAACCACATAATCGAATCATCCCTGCACTACGGGCCAATGATATTCATGTAATCATCAATGGTCATGATTATACCGAATAATCCCTGGTCATAATCAGACCAACAACTGTCCATCAATACACTACATGCCAATGATGACTTTTACCACATCATTTGTAACATTACGGGTCACGATTATACCGAATGATCCATGGTAATAATCATACCAATTAACAGTCCATCTATGCACGTAAGTCAAAGATGACTTTCATCATAATATAAGCATGGGGATGATGACAATGATATAAGCATTAATCAAATGAAATCAAGGATAAATTTTAAAGACTTTAAATTTATCTAGAGTTTAAAAATATCCAAATTGTCAACACGATCTTCGCTTTGGGAGTAAAATTCAAGAATAATATTTATGTATCAAAAATAATTTGGACAGAAAAGAAATATATTTTTCGGGTGAATAGTATCCCATGAATAGTACTTCGAGAATAGTACCTCGGAATGAAAAGTGCCCCAAATACCCGAGTGAATAATATTCGAGTGAATAGTAATCGGGTGAATAGTAACCTGTGAATAGTAACTCGTGAATAATACTCCACCATGAAAAGTGCCCCGAATACCTGAGTGAATAATATTTGAGTGAATAGTAATTGGGTGAATAGTAACCCATAAATAGTAACTCATGAATAGTATTCCAGTATGAAAAGATCAATAATTATCAAGAAAGCTCATAATAATATTTTCATGAAACGATACTGGATGAAGCGCAAATATCAAGGATATTCTACTAATTTCATGGAGTATAGAAGCAATACTTTAACAGAATGAGTGTAGAATTAGGAATATGAAACGAAATAATATTACTCACATACTACAGAGTATGAAAGAAAATATTATTTCTACGAATACTGAAAAATATAATATCCCTTACCTCAGAAGAAGACTGGATACTGGAATAGTGAGGTAGCAGACTTCTCTTCTTCTTTCTCTCTATAGCTTCTCTCTCTTTAATTGCTCTTGTGAGTCTTAGTGAATTGGTGAGAATGGAAGAAGAATGGGCTTCTATTTATAGGAAAATATAGTTTCGATAATTACACGTTTTGGGGCTCAAAACATTACAGTATAATACCTTCATCTTTTCCTTCATTTTTAATTTAGTCCTGCAAGTATTATCAAACTTGCACCACCTCCCCTAATAGTACATTATGTGAATAAAGTGTACAATCATGTGACTTAATAGTTCTATACATGTGAAAAAAATAATTACAGTATAATACCTTCATCTATACCACTATTTTTAATTTACTCATGCAAGTATTATCAATCTTGCATCACCTCCCCTAATAGTACATGCATGTGAATCAATAGTACACACATGTGAACAAATAGTTATAAGCATGTGAATTAATAACAATTAATTGCTCATTTATCCGATTAATTACCCGATTGGTCAATATAACCTCCAGAAATCAATTATTACCGAAATAAATATCGATTTCCACTAACACTAATAATTCCAACATAATGGAACTATCAAATTCATCTTTAATCAACACGAACTTATTCATCATTAATATTATAACTCACAATATTTAACAACTAGATCATTCCCAGGAAAGAGGGGACTTTCCGATAAGGATTTCTCCTTATTGGCGCACAATTAGGTGACCAAACCTCTCTTTGACAAAACTTCTAGACATAGTCAATATTGCAAATAATATGAATAACTTTATCGTCTCAATTATTGATTTAATAATAATAAATATTATGCAGATGATACTACGACAAATTGAATCAATAATATGAGAGATATTATGCAGCAATTACTGTAGCAATAATTGAGTATAACTGAGTGACTTCTTACGTAAGCATCAATAATCAATACTGGTGTCTACTGATTATGCCACGCCAGCGTATTCATTATACTTTTATTAATGGGTAGTTCAACAATTTAATTCAAAAATTTTTGCCGTTATTTTTATAAAAGATATTTACGTCGTTTTACTAACTACAATACAATACTTCCATTATTGGGGTCCACCAATGATTGTGTCGTCGCATTTAATATTCCTGTTAAAATGAATATTCCCAGGCCAATCGAATATTCCCCGATACAATGAATATTTTATATCAACTTGCTTACTTTGAAAAATTTTCAAATGTCACCCTTAACTTTAACCTTTATCAATTTAACCATTTACTAAATAAAATAATAATTATAAAAAAATTGAATACTTTCATTTCATAAAATTTGGGGTCTTACACTAGTCATTCGGCAGTTGCGAGTTATGTAAGACCCCAACTTTTTAATAAAGATGATTTTTCTATAAATATTATTTTTAAATATTATGGAATGAATTTGATATAATGTTATAGTTGCAGATAATATTTATAAATTTTGCAAAGTACGCAAGTTATAAAATATTCGTTTGGTCGGGGAATATTCTTTTTGATGGGGAATATTCGTACGACGACACAATCATTGGTGGACTCCACAGCGGAATTATTGTCGGAGTTAGAAAATGACAAAATATGTTTATAAAAATAACGGCGGAAGTGTTACCGTTAACACTGTTGGAATACCTGGTGGTTAAAATATAGTAACACGCATTGTTGCACAATAACACACGGTATTGCAAAGTATTTTTTGAATTATTGATTCTTACGTAAGAAGGCACTACTCAATAATTGTTACAGATAATTCTTTGCTTAATATTTTATTGATTCAATAATTACTACGTTGATATTTTTGATTCAATAATTGTCATTACACAGTATTTCAAATTATCAAATCAATAATTTATTTAAATATATTATTATAATATTATATTATAGTAATATGATGTGATTATATGATAGTATGTTTTTTAATAATTTGAATGGAAACATTATTATTGTAAATTCATGGTATAAAAGTAAAATGAGGTGGAAGAGAATAATTTGAATTTGAATTACGATGATGTAGCGATGATGTCATCGAATCGATGAGGTAAGCAATGATGTCATCGGAAGGATGATGTAAGCAATGATGTCATATGATCGATGATGATGTTTATGATGTCATAAATTATGGCGAAAAGACTATTTTACCCTTACTCTACCAAGCTTATAAATAAAGCTCATTCCTTCATTATTTTCACGAATTCACTAAAGCTATAGAGCGAGAAAGAATAGAGAGAATAAGAGAGAAAGAAGAAGAATCTTCTGTTACTACAATATTGCGGTATCCAATTTCCTACTAAAGTAAGGGGTATTATTTCTTTCTTATTCATGAAGAGAACTTTTGTTATTCCATTCTTTATTATTCTGTTGGAATAACCTGTATACTCGGGCTACCTTATACTTGGTGAAATTCTTCTATTATTTCATTCTTTATCATTATGTTGGAATAACCTGTCTATGCGAAGTACCGCATACATGGTGAAATTCTTCTGTTATTCCATTTTTATTATTTTGTTGGAACATCTTGTTGGTGCGTTACGCATGACTTGGTTCCATTATTTATTATTCTGTTGGAACATCCTCATGCATGCGTTCTGCACCTGATTCCATTATTTATTATTACATTGGAATATCCTATCTCGTGCGCGTTTTGCGTGACTTTGGTTCCGTTATTTATTATTACATTGGAATAACTTTTATGCATCTGCGATCTATCGCATGCACAGTGATTTCTTTTGTTATCCCATTCTTTATTATACTCACTTGGTTAAAGTTTTGACTTCTATACTCCATGAAATTAGTGGAATATCCTTGATATTTTTCCTTCATCCAGTATCTTTTCATGGAAATATTCTTCTGAGCATTCTTGAGTTTTACTCTACAAAGAAGTATCATGTTGACAATTTGGACGTTATTAGTTCCTGGATAGATTAATTCTTGAACTTGTTTTATTGAATTCTTATATCATTGTCATCATCCTCATGTCTATATTATGTTGAAAGTCATATGTGGCCTGTAATGCATAGATGGACTTGGTATGATTATGACCGAGGATTATTCGGTAAATCATGACCGTAATGTTACAAATGATGTGGAAAAAAGTCCTCATTGGCCCGTAGTGCATTGATGGGCGATTTGTTGGCATGATCATGACCATTGATGAATACACGAATATCCTTCACCGTGAGTGCATGGATAATCGTGGTCGTGATACTTAAAGAATATCCTTGGCACATAGTGCGGGGATGATTTGATGATGTGGATTATTTATTAAAATTTGAGTCTCGTGATAAAAGTGATGAAAAACCTTTTAAATCATAAAAGATAGTAGATTTTATTCTCTACTTGACTCTTTTAATGGATTGCTTGTTCATTGCAGATTAAACTTGATGTTTGTTATATTTTATCGGTTTAACATTGTTGAAGGCTAATGATAATTTATTCTCGCATTATCTTAGTCATAATATTCCTTCTTGGGGCTAGTTGAGCTCACCCTTTCTTTTCACTTTTTCTCTTCACGAAATGAGAACGTGGCGGGACTAGTCGAGAAGCGGGTGATGGTCCGGATGATAGTATTAGTAGTCCTCACTATTACATTAAATAGTGTGAAAACAAATGTAAAGAGGACTCTTTTGAGTGTGGATATTGTCTAGATGAAAATATTCTTATTAAACTCTCAGTTTACGTTTTGTTGTATTTTACACGATAGCTGTATTATTAAGTTGTATTTGAATTTTGTATCATGTATTTGGCGACTCAAGATGGGTGTTGTATACATATTTTGGGGGCGTCACAGTTGGTATCAAAGCTTAGGGATATGATCCCTGGCTAAGATGTGAGACAAGAACTAGGAGGGGAGAGATGGGGAATTCCTTCGCTAGTATGACCTACCTAAGTTTATTTGGTATTTAATTGGTCAGTCAGAGTATAGGGATAATATGTGATATGTTAATTAACCCTTGTTTTGTGGCTGTATTTAAAAATGACATCCAGAGAATGTTGAGAACATCAATGGAGCACAGGAGACCGTTGAGTCTCCACAGATCAATAATCAGGATAATGTGCATCAGGAAGGCGACAATCCTCAGGAAAACAACAACACGGACCAGATGATGAACGATGGAATGTTCAGAGGCTTTATGAAATTTATGCAACATTAGGCAAGAGCGGCTCCTAACAAAAATACAGGTGGAAACACTAGCAACTCTCGGATGGTCACCGCTAAGCAGTTCAAGGAACTGGGACCACCAGATTTTTTTGGAGAGTCAAAACCACTTAAGGCGGAGACATGGATAAAGCAAATCAACAAGATATTTCATGTCTTGGGATGCTCCAAGGAGCAAAAGGTTCCCTTTGCCACCTTCATGTTGCGGGCAGAGGCAGATTACTGGTTGGAATTTGTAAAGCGTACTCAACCTGCCGCACTGAAGATGTCTTGGGAGAAGTTCCAAGAACTATTCAATGACAAGTACTTTCATGAATGTATTCGTCACATGAAAGAGGTAGAGTTCATCAAGCTGGAGCAAAACAACATGACGTGTCGCAGTACGAAGCCAAGTTTGCCGAGTTGTCCCAGTTTGCGTCTCATTTGGTTGATAATGAGGAGAGAATGACGCGAATGTTTCTAAGAGGTTTGAAACCCGAGATACGTCAATATCTTATCTCTCATAAACTGTGTTTATATTTAGATGTTGTTAATAGGGCTCGATTATTGGAGTAGCGATAATGAGTCAACCCAACCAAAAGAGAGCAACGTAAAAAAAATGATAATACCAGTGATAACAGTCATCGAAGTGGTGATAATAAGCGTGGAGGGAATCAACATGCCAGAAATGGTAATCACTTCGGTGGTAATCATGGCCAAAACAATAAGAATGGACATTTTAAAAAGTGGAGATTCAACAATGATGGAAAGACGTCAGCATCAGCACCTGTCGTTAAGGAAGTAGAACCACCACCTATCATATGCTTCAAATGTGGAGGAGAGGGACACATCAGTCCAAACTGCGTGATGCCATCCAAAGCATGTTACAATTGTGGAAGAGAAGGTCACCTGGCCCGATTTTGTCATGCACCGAAGGCAAGTCCAGCTGGGATGGAGGCATCAAAGGCCGTCCCAAAGAAGACAAAACTGGTAGTTCAAGGGAGACCATTTTTTGTGACCTCCCAGAAAGTAAGGAACCCGAACGAGGTTATCACGGGTAAGCTTATCATAAACTCTAGCAAAGTATATACCTTATTTGATACCGGTTCTACCCATTCTTTTATTTCTTCTACCTGCGCTCAACGTTTAAATTTGACTCCGGAGAAATTGGACCTTGACTTATCTGTTGAAACTACATTGGGAGAAACCTTCATTACATCCACTGTTTATAAGTCTTGTTTGGTTCAAATCGGTACCCACACATTACTTGTCGATCTTATTTCATTGAAAATACTTGCATTTGACATAATTCTAGGTATTGATTGGTTAACTACTCATCATGAAAAAATTGATTGTTTTCGTAAGGTTGTTAGCTTTCATATTCCTAACCAACCTATTATGCGAATTCAAGCAACCAAACCATTAAAATCAATCACTGTCATCTCAAGTCATAAAGCTATTCGTTTATTAAAAAATGGATGTCAAGCTTTCTTAGCTCATGTGACGGATCTAAACAAAAATACGTCAGTTTTGAATGATATTTCTATTGTTAATAAATTTCCTGACGTATTCCTGAAGAACTTCTGGCCTACCCCCAGGCGTGAAATTGAATTTTGTATCGACCTTGAACCCGGTACAAAACCCATTTCCAAAGCCCCATATCGAATGGCTCTATTGAACTTGAGTTAAAGAACCAATGCAGAATTGTTAGACATTGGCTTTATTCATCCTAGTACTTCTCCTTGGGGTGCTCTGTTACATTCGTGAAAAAGAAAGATGGGAGTATCGACTTTGTATTGATTATCGGGAGTTGAATCATGTCACCATCAAAAATAGGTACCCATTGCCACGTATTGATGACTGTTTGACCCGATTACAAGGAGCCAAATTCTTTTCAAAGATTGATCTTAGTTCGGATATCACCAATTGAAGATTAGAACCGATGACATTCCAAAGACTCGGCTTTGGAACTTCGATGCGGGCATTATGAATTCTTAGTCATGTCTTTTGGATTGACTAATGCTCCTATTTGCTTTCATGGATATGATGAACCGAGTATTCAAGGAATATTTGGATCACTTTGTGGTCGTCTTTATTGATGACATCCTTATTTATTCAAAATTCGTGAAGATCATGAAAGCAACACTTGAGGTGATACTCCAAAAGCTTTGTGAATATAAGCTTTATGCCAAGTTGAAGAAATGTGAGTTACGGCTTGAGAAGAAGTAGCATTCCTTGGGCACGTAGTATCAAGCCATGGAATATCTGTTGACCCGAAGAAAGATTGAAGCTATTCAAAGTGGGAGCAACCTAAATTAGTGATCGAAATCGTAGCTTTCTCGACTTTAATTGGGTTATTATCGAGATTCGTAGAAGGGTTTTTCGATCTTACTCCATTAACTTTCGGTGACTCGGAAAGATACAAAATTTGGTTGGAGCGAGGAATGTGAGAAGAGTTTTCAAGAACTCGAGAGGACTCATTTCATTTTGTTACGACAATACCATCCATCGACTCGGAGGGATTTGTCATCTATAGTGATGCTTCAGGCAAAGGGTTAGGATGTGTTCTCATGCAACATGGGAAAGTCATAGCCTATGCCTCTCGACAACTCAAAGAATATGAGAGGAATTATCCTACTCATGATTTAGAGTTGGCCGCTGTTGTTTTCGCACTTAAAATTTGGAGGCATTACTTGTATGGGGTGAAAGTGGAGATCTTTACGGATCATAAAACCCTCAAATATTTCTTCACTCAAAAGGAACTCAACATCACAACAACTTCGTTGGCTTGAACTGTTGAAAGATTATGATCATACCATCCAATACCATCCTAAAAAAGCGAGCGTGGTAGTTGACGCGCGTTGAGTAGAAGATCATATCTGCGAATCAAAGTGCGATATTGACAACGCATGAGGCCCCATTTGTGTGACTTGCAAAGGATGGAGATAGAGTTAAAAACTCCGAGGGATCCATGTGATGATGGGGACTATCTGAGTAGAACCGACTTTAATTGATAAAGTTAAAAGTGCTCGAGTTACGATCTGGAGCTAATGCGTATGAGGTAGAAAAGTACAAGAAGGTGCTATCTTAGGAAGCAAGAATCGATGAAGAAGGAATACTTGAGTCAACTCCGGACTTTGTGTTCCTAACGACCCTAATTTAAAGTATAAAATCATGATGGAGGCGCTTTGACACACCGTTTACAATCCATCTAGGAGTACCAAAATGTATCGTGATCTTTGTCATACATTTTGGTGGAGCAATATGAAGAGAGAGATAGCGCTGTTTATCTCAAGGTGTCTAACTTGTCAACGAGTCAAGGCAGAGCATCAAGTACCAAAAGGTCCATTGCAACCACTTGAAATTCCAGAATGAAAGTGGGAGCACATTACTATGGATTTTGTTACTGGTCTTCCCAAGGTTTCTCAAGGCATCGAAGCAATTTGGGTCATTGTTGATAGATTGACCAAGTCTGCTCATTTCTTACCAATACGAGAAACTTATACACTTGAACATCTTGTTCGTATATACATAAATGAGAATGTAAGACTGCATGGTATGCCAGTATCCATAGTTTCTGATCGAGACCTAAGATTCACTTCACGATTTTGGGTTAGTTTGCAAAAAGCTATGGGCAGGGACTTACGATTTAGTTCGGCATATCATCCTCAGACGGACGGACAATCAGAGAGGACTATTCAAACTCTTGAAGATTTATTAAGACTGTGTCCTTGACTTCAAGGGAAGTTGGGACAAGTTCTTACCGTTGGTGGAGTTTTCATACAACAACAGTTATCAAGCAAGTATTGGCATGGCTCTATTCAAAGCATTGTATGGAAGAAAGTGTCATTCTCCAGTATGCTGGGATGAGGTGGGTGAAATAACGTTGTTGGGACCAGAGTTGGTACGTATGACTACGGAAAAGATTCAAACGATCAGGCAACGTATAAAAACCTCACAAGATCGACAAAAGAGTTATGCTGATCTTCATCGAAAGGGCGTGGAATTTGATATTGGAGATCATGTGTTTATTACGTGTTGCTCCATGGAAAGGAGTTACGAGAGATTTGAAAGAGGAAAGCTCAATCCTCGATTCATTGACCCATTTTAATCCTCGATCGAGTAGGAACCGTAGGCGTATAGACTCGCTTTACCACCAATTATGTCTCGTGTTCATAACGTTTTTCATATATCCATGTTACGTAAATATGTGGAAGACCCGAACCACATTATTGAGTTAGAACCAGACGAAATAACGAAAGATTTGACGTATGAAGAGGTTTCTGTTCAAATCTTGGATAAGAAGGAACATATTTTATGCTCCAAGGTTATACCTTAAGTCAAAATTTTGTGGAGAAACCACGATGTTGAGCAAATGAAATGGGAGTTAGAATCTGAAATGAAATCAAGATATCCTTACCTTTTCGACATACCAGGTACGTACCCTAATTTTGAGAGCGAAATTTCATAAGAAGGGGAGGTTGTAAGACCCCAAATTTTTAATAAAGATGATTTTTCTATAAATATTATTTTTAAATATTATGGAATGACTTTGATATAATATTATAGTTGTGGGTAATATTTATAAATTTTGCAAAGTCATGAAGTTGTTATAAAATATTCGTTTGGTGGGGAAATATTCTTTTTTAATGGGAATATTAGTATGATGATACAATCATTGGTGGACCCCACAACGGAATTATTATCGGAGTTAAAAATGACAAAAATATTTTATGAAAATAACGGTTGGAAGTGTTACAATTAACAACGTTGGAATACACAGTGGTTAAAATACGATAACACGCGTTATTACACAATGGCATTACGGTATTGCAAAATATTTTTTTGAATTATTGATTCTTACGTGAAAGGCACTACTCGATAATTGTTACAATGATAATTCTTTGTTTAATATTTTATTGATTCAATAATTGCTACGTTGATATTTTTGATTCAATAATTGTCATTACACAGTATTTCAAATTATCAAATCAATAATTTATTTAAATATATTATTATAATATTATATTATAGTAGTATGATGTGATTATATGATAGTATATTTTTTTTTATAATTTGAATGCTAACATTATTATAGTAAATTCATGGTATAAAAGTAAAATGAGGTGGAAGAGAACAATTTGAATTTGAATTCTGATGATGTAAGCGATGATGTCATCGGAACGATGAGGTAAGCAATGATGTCATCGGAAGGATGATGTAAGCAATGATGTCATATGATCGATGATGATGATGTAGCGATGATGTCATAAATTATGGTAAAAGGCTATTTTACCCTTACTCTACCAAGCTTATAAATAGAAGCTCATTCCTTCATTATTTTTCACGAATTCACTAAAGCTATAGAGCGAGAAAGAATAGAGAGAATAAGAGAGAAAGAAGAAGAATATTACATTTACTTACAATATTGCGGTATCCAATTTCCTACTAAGGTAAGGGGTATTATTTCTTTCTTATTCATGAAGAGAACTTACATTATTCCATTCTTTATTATTACATTAGAATAACTTGTATCTGTGAAGCTACCTCTTGGTGAAATTCTTACATTATTCCATTCTTTATCATTATGTTGGAATAACTTTGTCTATCTGATATATCGCGCATACATGGTTAAATTCTTCATTATTCCATTTTATTATTACATTTGGAACATCCTGCTTGGTATGTTACGCATAACTTTAGTTTTTCGTTATTTATTATTACATTTGGAACCTATCATGCGTGCGTTTACGCATGACTGTTCCATTATTTATTATGTGCGTTTGCGTATGACTTGGTTCCATTATTTATTATTACATTGGAATAACTTTTATGCATGCGATCATCACATGCCTGATGATTTCTTTTGTTATCCCATTCTTTATTATACTCAGTTGGTTAAAGTTTTGACTTCTATACTCCATGAAATTAGTGGAATATCCTTGATATTTGCGCTTCATCCAATATCTTTTCATGGAAATATTCTTACGAGCATTCTTGAGTTTTACTCTCTGAAAAGAAGTATCATGTTGACAATTTGAACGTTATTAGTTCTGAATAAATTAATTCTTGAACTTGTTTTATTGAAGTCTTATATCATTGTCATCATCCTCATTTTGTATTATAGTCAAGTCATCATGGCTGTGGTGCGTAGATGGACTTGGTATGATTATGACCGAGGATTATTGATTATAATCATGGTAGTAATATTACAAATCATGTGGAAAAAGTCCTCATTGGCCCGTAGTGCATTGATGGACAGTTGTTGGCATGATCATGACCATTGATGAATACATGAATATCCTTAGCCGTAGTGCATGGATAATTTATGGTTGTGATACTAATGAATATCCTTGGCCGTAGTGCAAGGATGATGTGGATTATTTATTAAGCTGAGTCTCAGCGATAAAAGTGATGAAAAACCTTTTAAATCATAAAAGATAGTAGATTTTATTCTCCACTTGACTCTTTTAATAGATTGCTTGTGCCACTGCAGTTAAACTTGATGTTTGTTATATTTTATCAGTTTAACATTGTTGAAGGCTAATGGTAATTTATTTTGCATTATCTTAGTCATAATATTCCTTACTGGGCTAGTTGAGCTCACCCTTTCTTTCACTGTTCTCTTCACAAAATGAGAACGTAGCCGGGACTAGTCGGGGAACGGAGTGACGGTCCAGATGATAGTATTAGTAGTCCTCACTATTCTGTTAAATAGTGTAAAAATAAATGTAAAGAGGACTCTTTGAGTGTGGATATTTTCTAGATGACAATATTCTTATTAAACTCTCAGTTTACGTTTTGTCGTATTTTACACGACAGCTGTATTATTAAGTTGTATTTAAATTTTGTACCATGTATTTGGCGACTCAAGATGGGTGTTGTATACCTATTTTGGGGGCGTCACAAGTTAGTCGTTGATTTCTTTTGCCCGATAAAGATAATTAGAGATGGAATCATCATTTTGCTTGATTTCCTGAAGGTTAAGACGGAGATTCATAATTCTTGTTATAAAAGGTGGTGTATATGTAGGCTCAATCATTTTCTAAAACTCACGGGAGGACTGTGCATTCAGAATTAACAGAACGATATCCTCATAAAGAGATGAGATTAGTAAACTAAGCAAATTTTGGTCCTATCGATACTAGATCATGTAATCTAGGTTATCAATGGGTGCTACACCTGAAACAACCCGGGTTAAATTCCGAGTTCGGAACAAATCTTGGGTCAAATCCCAAGTCCGAATTGAATCAAATCCATCAAAATAAGGCCTCAAACTATTGGCTCAATAGTATCTTCTTGGGTCAACTTAGCCCACCACAGGATCACCCAAAAGGTCATGACTTGAAGGTACTATTGGTAGTAACTTATTTCCTTATATACAGATAAATTTTTTTTCTATCTTCCGATGTGGGACTGGGGTGTTACAAACTCCCCCACTTAAATTTCTGACGTCCCCGTCAGAACCGATCACACACGGCCCAAAGATCTTTGCCTCTCTAGCCATTGAGGGATAATACCGACTGACTTCGTGTCCCCACCTCCGGACCTCCATTTCTCCATTGTGGGATAATACCACCAGCCTTCGTGTCCCCACCTCTGGCAACCTGATCCGAGCTTTCGATAGTCGGCTCTGATACCATGTGAAACAACTCGGATCAAATCCCGAGTCCGGAACAAATCTTGGGTCAAATCCCAAGTCCGAATCGAATAAAATCCATCAAAATAAGGCCTCAAACTACTGGCCCAATAGTATCTTTTTGGGTCAACTTAGCCCACCACAGGCTCACCCAAAAGGTCATGACTTGAAGATTCTATTGATAGTAACTTATTTTCTTATATACAGACAAATTTTTTTCCTATTTTCTGATGTGGAATTGGGGTGGTACAACACCCGTGACAGTGGTAGTTATTTTTTTGCGGCAGTACAATTGTTCATCACTGAATCGCTTCAATTTGCTTCCTAGTAGAAGGGGCAAAAGTTGAGCCTTTCATGAAAGGTAGTCACCTGAGTGAAGGTTTCATCACTAGTGTTTGAGTTAGAACTGTTAAATTGAGCAGTGACGTGAGAATGTTTACCATGAGCTGTTGTTGTGACGGCATGATGTCGATTTTGCAGCTCTGATACCAACTTAGAATGAGAGAATTAATAATAATAACTAAAGTGAGTGTAAATGTTTTCTCAATGTCTTTAATGAAAGTGATAAGTGTAAATATATGGCAATTACTAGCAATCTGAACTATATATCTGAAACCCATTTGAGCGAATAACATTTGCTGCCGAAAATACTGGATGGTCAACACTTCTAGATCATGTCTACGAAAACGAGGAACAATCTGTGAATGCCATAATAAAAAATTATTACTGTTAAGTTTGAGAGGAAGGGTATAATTTGGGGTGGAGTAATGATTATTGTTTTGTGAAGAGGAAGATGCTGATACGTTTATGATCGGTGAAGCACTCATTGTTATAAATTATTCAAATAAGAAAATGATATTTTCTATTTAAAAGATAGTTATTGGTAGTTATATACTAAACATTGTTCATTCCTATATATATATATATATATATATATATATATATATATATATATCTATTTTTGAGATTTTTATTATAAAAAAATATATATGAATTTCAAATTATTAAGGGTTGAAATTTTTTGTTCAAATTTCTTATTCTTTCTAAAAAAAGTTATTTTTACTTCAAATAAAAAGATCAAATTCTCATCTCTCATATTCCTACTTTGAAAATTTTCACTATTTGCTAAGTGAAAAACTTCTCAAGGCTTTTCATATCCACTAAGGCTATTTGCATTCATCCTATAACAATATCAAGAAGGAGAGGGAGCAAATATTGCTCTTAGGAAATCAATTTTATGCTTTTCAAACCATTTTTCTACTTCAAATTTATTTGTGCTTTTGTTTCATTTTATATATTATTATTATTATTATTATGATTATGATTATGATTATGATTATGATTATGATTATGATTATGATTATTATTATTATTATTATTATTATTATATTATTATTATTATTATTATTATTATTATTATTATTATTATTATTATTATTATTTTGTTCTTGGTTCTTTTATCTCCTTATTTCAACATTTTTTCTAACAATCTAACAGCAATAATTCTTCTTGTTATTTAAAACACCAATCAAACACCATGGAATCCTCAAACACTATCAAACTCACGAACCAAGATTTTGTTCGCCTTGATCGTTTTGATGGAACCAAGTTCACAAGATGGTAAGACAAATTCATTTTCAAGGCGAATTGATTTTCATGCTTATTGCCCTGAAAATCTTCTATGTTCTTTACCTAAACCTTCCTCCCATTCCTCCACCAAAAAATTATGATTCAACCGAATTGAAAGCACAAAGACAAAAGAGACAGGAAGATGAAATCATGTGTCGTGGACATATTCTTACGGATCGCCTATATGATCTCTACACGGTGGAGTCTTCTGCCGCAAAAATTTGGAAGGCTTTAGAATTTAAATATAAGAAAAAATTTCTTATAAAAAAATATTTTGAAATTAAATTTGTTAATAACTTGCCTATTTTAGTGCAAGTACATGAGTTGCAAATCATTGTGAATCAACTGAGAGCAACGGAGATTGAACTTCCTAAACCATTTCAAGTAGGAGCAATAGTGGCGAAACTACCTTTATCTTGGAAAGGTTATAGAAAAAAAATTCTTCATGATTCCAAAAAATACACTTTGGAAGATATTCAAAAATATCTTTAAATCGAAGAGGAGATGAGGGTGAGATATGAGAATGAAAATTCTTATGATGGCAATAATAAGGCCAATGCGTGAATATGCCCTCCAACAATTCTAATAAAAGAAAAATGGCAAAGGGAATTTTTTAGGTCCTATAAAGGATCAAGGAAAATTCAAAAAGTTTAAGAATGGAGGATGCTTTGTGTGTGGCAAAACAGTACACTAAGCAAGAGAATGTAGATTTAAGAAGACCCAAAAAGTAGAGATTAATTCCTTGAAGGAAAATGATGATATTGTTGCTACTGTGAGTGAAATCAATGCTATTCAAGGAAAAGTAACCGGTTGGTATGACACATGTGAAACAGTCCATGTGTGTTATGATAAATCCTTTTTTAAGACTTTTAAGCATATTGACGATGGGCAAGAAATTCAAATGGGAAATGAGAAGAGGTCTAAAGTGATAGGCAAAGGAAATGTGGAACTTGTCTTCACTTCAGGAAAGAAAGTGACTCTCACCAATGTCCTCCATGTTTCAGATATGAATAGGAATCTTGTTAGTGGGGATCTTTTGGAAAAATTGGGTATTAAATCTATATTCGAATCGGGAAAGTTAATCTTGTCCGTAAATGACAATATAATTTTGTTGGAAAAGGCTATTCTAGTGATGGAATGGTCAAACTCTCAATTGTATCTAATGATTCAATTAATAATAAGAATAATGATCCTGTTTATATGGTTGACTCAATTTCTTTATGGCATAATAGAGTTGCACATGTAGGCTTAAGTAATATGAGAAGAATAGTTAAAAATGGTTTGATATCTTGCAATGTAAATGACTTTAAGAAATGTGAGTAATGTGTTAAATCCAAGATGATAAAGAAGTCATTTAAAAGTGTTGAAAGAAACACTAGTTTATTAGAATTAGTACATTCTGACATTTATAAATTAAATGACTTGTTAACTAGAAGTGGCAATAGGTATTTTATAACATTTATTGATGATAGTTCTAGATATACTTATGTATATTTGTTAAAACATAAAAATGAGGCATTTAATGTGTTTAAGAACTATAAAGTAGAAGTTGAGAATCAATTAGAAAAGAAAATAAAAATACTTAGAAATAATAAAGGAGGTGAATACTTTTCCAATGAATTTAATGTATTTTGTGAAGAAAATGGCATAATTCATGAATGTTACTGCTCCACGAACATCAGAACAAAATGGATTAGCCGAAAGAAATAATAAAACTTATTTGGAAATGTTTAATGCTATGTTATTGCATGTTGAATTACCTTTTAATTTGTGGGGTGAAGCTTTACTTGTTGCTTGTCATATACTGAATAGGATTCCTATGAAAAAGAATCATATGTTTCCATATGAGTTATGGAAGGGACGAAAACCCAATATAGGATATTTTAAAGTGTGGGGGTGTCTTGCATTTTGCAAAAATAATGATCCAAAGAGGACCAAGTTGGGGTCTAGAGGGGTTAAATGTGCTTTTGTAGGCTATGCATCGCATAGTAAAACATATCAGCTCTTAAATTTAGATTCAAATGTCATTATTGAATCCAGAGATGTTGAATTATTTGAACACTTATTAAATAAAGGTAATAGGTTTCAAAACCCACTTAGTGGTGAAGCACTAGGAGAACCATCTCAAGAGATTGTTGAGCACCCTAGTTCACAAATGATTGGTCAACAATCAAATGAACAAAGGAAAAGAAAAAGGGTATGAAAAGAAAAATCTTTGAGACCAAATGAGATCGACTCTCAACGTATTTCTTTTTACCTTGTAAAAGGTAATAGAGATGAAGTTGTGAGAACGATGTAATACCCAAGAATTTCCGCGTATAATTAAATGAATATATTAATGGAAATAATATTTATGTGAATATAAGTGTTATCATTTTGTGAGTCGATTAATTCAATTGATTCGTATTAGAAATGTGATTGACAATGAGAATTGTGAAATGCCTTGTGTGGCATAATGTGAAACGAGGAAATTCACTAAGTGATTTAAAAAGGGGATTAGGAAGATTAATTATGTATGATCATGTGATTTCATATAAGTAATCAATACGCTCTTAGACTTGTAATATCACTCTTGTGGACATTAATTCATTTTTAGTAAAACAAGTTTGGCGATGAAAGTTGATACTGGCTTGAAGCTAAACCAGTCTTGGCATCGTTGTCGAGAATGCAAGGCATTGCCATCCCAATGAAGATAAATCAAGCCTTGTTGCGCCAGAGATCGATTGAGAAAACTTAGTTTTCTTCTGTGAGAATGAAATGGGACACTTATGTATTAAGTGTGACATTAATAAAACTATACGATAGTATAGTACAATGATATCATATGAAGATGTAATGCATAAATGATTAATTATCTGGGTATTTTAGAAACTGAGAAAGGAATTCAATGTTAAAATAAACATTAATATTAAATAAGGTTATAATATGGTTATGTGAGTAGTAGAGATAATTATGGAACTACCCAGACCATAATATTTAACCGTGTTATTTTATTACATGTACACTACAAGAAAACTGCCTATTTCCGAGAGACGTATGTCCGACGGACATTCCGTCGGAGATAACAAATAAAAATCTTCCACCTTCTGCCTTTTCATTTCAGACGCTCGTTTAATTTATCTCTCACTCCTCGATCTCATCCTCACCGCCCCCACCCTCTCTCATTCTCTCAGTCGATCTCCTTCCCCCTCTCATCATCCCACTTCCCCACACCGGGTCCCCCAGTACTCTCCTTCCTCTCATCCTCCTCCACCCCACCCTATCCGGTCATCACGGCCACTGGCCCCCACACCCTTTTTCCCCGCCACTGCCGTCGTTAGCCTCTCTCTTTCTCTCTCTCTCACCACTCTCTCACTTTTCATTGCTAACCACCCTTCCACACAGCGCCATTGTCGGCGACGCTCCCTTACGCAGTCGACGTCGACGACTCGCGTTCTGGTCGGGTTTGACTCTGCTATCTCCTTCTCCTCCTTTAACCAGTTTTCAAACTAGCTAAGGCCTAAGGTTAGTAATGGTTTATTTGTACAATTAGGTATAATTTTCTGCCCTATATTGTGCATATTACACTGAAATTGGTACTATATATATATATATCTATTGATGATAACTACTGCTACTATATATATTTCGGATTCATTACTGAAATTGGGACTTAAGTGTTAATTGTCAATATAAGGGTTATTATTTGTGTTCTACCGAAATGGGTTATTTGTGTTATGCCGAAATGGGTTATATCTATTTGTGTTTTGCTGAAATTATATGGGTTATTATTTGTGTTAATTGCCTAACTGTTGTGAAAATTGGGTTGCCGAAATTGTGTTCTGCCTAACTGTTATGCAAACTGTTGTGCAAATTGGGATTGCAGCTTATGTTGCAGCTTCTGTTTAGTGTATAGCATTTGGTAAATGTTTCAATTTGTTTTTCTGTATGCAATTACAGTCTATTACATGATATTTTCGATGGAATTTCTGACAGAATTTCTAACTAAATTTATGTCAGAAGTCTTCAATTGCAAATTTTGTGGGCCCATGTAACTATTTAAATATGTTACTTAATTAATTTTTCAAAACTAAAATAGCCTAGTTTATAGTAATATTTACTTAATTTGTACTACTAAATAAAATAAAATAATATTATAAATAATATAAACATAAATAAGATAATATAAGATAATATAATATAAAATAATAAAATTAAATAACATAAGATAAGATAATTTAAGATAAAATAAAATGAAATAAAATAAAATAATTAAAATAAAATAAAATAATTGTTCCTAAATGAAATAACTTAAATTATATCTAATAAATAAATAAAATACATTAAATAAAATAAAATAATATAATATAATATGAGTAATAATAAGATAAAATAAAATAAAATACAAAATAATAATAATAAATTATAATAATTTAAATTTAATAAAATATAATGAAAAAAATAAATATAATATAATTTAATAAATAAATTAAATTTAATAAAAAATATTTTAAAATATATAATATAATACAAATAAAATATAATCCAATAAAAAATAAAATAAAAATAAAATAGTAGAATAAAATAAAATATAATTTAATTTAATTAAAATAATATAAATTGAATTTAATAACAAATTTAGTAAAAAAAATTTAATAACTATATAATATAATACAAGATAAATTAATTAGAAACCCGTTTGACAAGTAGGAGTGAATGTTGAACAGTACGTAGTCTCTATAGATTCCAAATAACAATTCTCATAAACTAAGTACCACTTACTTAGTTTATCATTAATTGGCAAAATAAATTAAGTAGCTAGGAGTGAATATCGAACAGTAGTAGTCTCTATAGATTCCAAATAACAATTCTCATAAACTAAGTACCACTTACTTAGTTTATCATTGGCAAAATAAACTAAGTAGCTAGGAGTGAATGTCGAACAGTAATCTCTATAGATTCCAAATAACAATTCTCATAAACTAAGTACCACTTACTTAGTTTATCATTGGCAAAATAAACTAAGTAGCATTTGCTTAGTTTGCCACAATTTTTAATTTATAAATGCAATAATACTCTTCCTACATATATGTACTCTTTCTTGTATGCAGGTTTCGACATAGCAGTTGCAGCTAATAGTACTCCAACCGGTTCCTCGACAACAATTAAAAAAAAAGGGTCGTAGTTCCTGTTTGTGTCCTATACTCGAATAATAAAGGTAATTGAATTACTGCAGACATTCCACACTGTTTCATCATAATAGATGGCAACATCCGAAAGGAGTGCCAATAAGTTGTTGAACAAAGTTCTAGGTTAAGCAACCCTCTAAATGAGCGAACGATCACTTCTCTCATAGGATTGAATCATCTCCCCATATGGGTCCAATCCATGATATAAACAGCTTCTCACTACTCCGAATTCCTAAAATGGGTAGTTCTCACAGAACGACTCGATCAATGACTGTATTAGAACTATCTGTAGACACTCGAAATTTTCTGCATGCCTGTTACTAACATTGCAGGAGGGCAGTTTCATCTTTCGGAGATAACCTTGGAAGACAGTTTACATCCATTCCGGATACTACCAAAAGTTCATTTCCAACCCGGAACACAAACCAGGAACATCAGTTCCAACCCGGAACACAAACCGGGAACGTCATTCCAAACTCCGGAACACACACTGGGAATGTCATTTTCAATCTCGGAGATAACCCTGAGGTATGCAGATCAAAAGACCCCGCAACAACACCCGGAGATACGATTACATCTCGGCGATAACACCGCGACGCTCAGTTCCAGCCCCAGAACTAACAATGGGAGTAGCGACTCCATCCTTGGTGATAGCCCCAAAGGATGCTTTTGCAGTTCCGGCGATAACTCCGGAACTGTTTGTTCCAAATACATGCGATCAGCTTCAAGCTCAGACCTCCTGCCAAGGCACTCATAACTCAGACCCGGAGCTAACAACGAGAAGACAGACACATCCACAAGATGACCTTACGGCATTCAAACACTTGCAGCAGTCCAATCTCAGAAGTAACCCTGAGCAACGTCTACTTTCCGCTCAAACTGGTAATAACCCCGGTGAGGAGTCAAACGTCATATTGCCACCTCAACACTTCCTCTCACAAGATGATATCGCGGCATTCCAACAAGTAGTCCAATCTCAGATGTAACCCTGAGCAACGTCTACTTTCAACTAAAACCGGCGATAACCCCGACGAAGAGTCAAACATCCTCTTGCCCCTTCAACACTTGCGCGTCGTCTCAACACTTCATACATACATACATCCAACAATGTTCCACAAGAACCGAGGAGTAACAATCCTGAGTGAGTATTATGCGTGGCAGTACTTTAGATAGAATTTGAAGCTTGAAGACCATGGACATAAACCCCTCTTCCTGACTTCGTACAACCTCTAATCCATGTCATTGCGTAACGCTCGACACAAGTGGTCTGAAGAAGGTCAGATATACCTTGTTCGGACGCTCGGATTGAAGTTCTGCAAGTTCGAACGGACATTATAGTGCATGAGTACACGTAATACGAGACGACGAGACCCACGAGGCTCGGATGCACCACGACCAGCCGCAGGTACAACCGCGGCTGCCACAGGTGTACCTGCGGCCATCCGTCTATACATACAAGCCTTGGGGTCAGCCCTTTGAGAAAAAGAGAGGGAAAAAGGCGAGGAAGCCCTGTCCATTTTACTCTGCATACACATCTTTTGAGTGTTTCTTCATCTTTAAACACTTGTTAGCTCACATATAGCTATCTTTTATCCGGCGGGAGCTGAGTGTTTATCCATTTAAAGTTATAGAAGTCTACATTGGCATCCCACTATAAGCCTTCTCACATTATAGAAAGCCTTCTTCTCATATTAGCACACACTGGTATATACATTGAGAGTCGTGTTATGTGCGTTTGCCCAGACTTCGGTCCATGGTTTTCATTTTTGTCTGTATATATATACTTATATATATGTATATATTTTATATATGGACTAACATTATCAAGTTATGCCTCGATTGAGCCTAGACTTCGGTCTAGAGCGTTTATTGCTTATATATATATACTTATATATATATATATATACTTATATATATAATTGTTGTCAGACATATCTGATGAGCCTGGATTTTACATCCGGTGCATTTATTCGCTTATATATATATACTTATATATATAACTATTTTTGGACATATCCGATGAGCCTGGATTCACATCCAATCGTTCTTCGCTTTATATATATATATCTCATATATATATATATATATATATATATATACATTTACATCAGGGCACAGAGTTTACTTACGTGGCCTTTTTATAACTTTTATTTACATTTTCATCCTCGCCTGGAGTTTACTTATTGGCGCTTGATCACTTTTACAACTTTATTTACATTTCGTCCCACAGAGTTTACTTCGTGGTGGTTGATCATGTCCATATATATATATATATATATATATATTTACTGACTTTTATATATATATAATCGCTATCGCTTTCCATACATATTGCGATATCATGTGAGCTAGGAATCATGTGATCACAGATTGATCTCTTGAATCTAGATTCGGTTCCATGATGGACATTTTTCACCGTGGCGGCTTGTACATTATTTTACGAAGGTCTCAATTTCCTTGGATGATATGTCATGCCCATGAGGAGTTCTACGATCGCTTGTATATTATTTTCTCGAGAATGCTTCACATCTCGAAAATAAAAGCAAACAAGCCGAATATTTAATAATAAAATGGAAGTATCAAAGGCCTCAATTACTATTGAGCACAGGGTTTGAAAAACCTCTTTTACAAAACGACATTGTTATATCTTGTTTAAAATTTAATTTTTCTATAAATTCAAACCCTATGTATATAGGTACGAACGAGGGACTGCACTACTTCCAAATAATTGCACATTGATCCACACACACACACACACATTCATATAACAGTTTTTTTGAAAAGTGGCGGTCACCGTGGTAACATGGATGTCGGGGGGTGCTTAACACCTTCCCTCCGCATAATCAAGCCCCCGGACCCAAAATGAATCTCGGTTTCACAGACCCATCTAGCAGTGTCAAATCACTGGGTCAATGTGCAAACCTTTTTTGTTACGTTGGTGCAACCATTAAAACACCAACTGGCGACTCTTAAAGTCAAATCGTCGACATTATACATGTCGGACCTTTTCACTTGTTTTTTCAAACAAATCTCACATTAACATGAGAACACCAAAGAACAAGTAACGAAAAGGGACACTTAAAAATCCAGACGTCGATAGGTGGCGACTCCGCTGGGGACTCCAGTAAGAGGGCTTAAGCCGTTATTACAAGCTTTTCAAAATTGTTATATGTTTGTGTGTGAATGTTGCATTTACATTTATGATGAATGTGTACGAATGCATCTTAATTACTGCACTGCTAAATATCTATATGTGATATTAGTGCTTCGCACATGTCATCATTTTGCATAAACAGCGAGACACGTGAAGCAAAGTGCTGACTCACTGCCCCCTCAAAAGGATGAAAATCCTGAAACTGGTCAAACTGACACATCACGTCCAGTGGGTGGTAAGTAATCATGCCCCTTAAACCAGCCAGAGGG
Organism: Panax ginseng; assembly: GCA_020205605.1. Taxonomy (NCBI): domain Eukaryota; kingdom Viridiplantae; phylum Streptophyta; class Magnoliopsida; order Apiales; family Araliaceae; genus Panax; species Panax ginseng. Next base: position 29,927,824 of record CM035135.1, read on the forward strand.
AGATAATCCATGCCCGGAGCATGAGTAATGAAGTTGTAGGGTGAGCTAAGCCCTGAACACGGCAATATAGCAAATGGGTCTCTAATCCCTGCCAGAAAAGCTGACCACGATGTAGCATCTGTACACTCCATAGGCTGAAAGGAGTACGACATGGCTATATCATGGGTGAAATAAAACCCTTGCCGTTTAAATGTGCCAATCGGTCCCAAGTGTGACATAAACCACACATACAGCATGACCGAACTACCCGTGAACACTCCTGCCGGATAAGTGCAGCAGTATGTAACTGACCTCAGAGTCTCTGCAATGATCATCGGTATAATGGTACGACCCTCCTTGAGAGCTCTCACTGCCATAATGACGTCGATATCAAGCTCATCCATATATCGTGGCATGTAGACGTATGACAATACGCACAGCAGCAATACATCCACTCTGGCTGAACGCCAATGGTCCTCCGGTGTGGTGAAATTCCCAGAATGCCATGCATAGCTATCCTCAGAGCCAAACCTGTCAAATAGGAAACGCTGGGATATCACGTGGCCGGATGTAATCTCGTCCTGGACCACCCTACGCCTCAATTCGGTGAGGATCATGAATTGTCTGCTCATGTCTCCAATAGCCATATACACGCAAGGTCCGGCCCCGGTGGCAACATCATCAACCATGCATACTCCTCCAAAGTAGAGAGTCACTCCACAGGTCCCAAATCGGAAAACACCCTCTCCGATACCCAAAGTGCTCTAGCATACCCTCTACAAATCTGTGGGAACTCAAAACATCAACATGGTCATAGTATGCTCTGAGAAAATCATCTACGATCACCATGTCTGATGGTGATATACTATCATACCATAAACGCATACCAGATACCACCAAAAATGGTGGGGTATGATCAATACGGCTAACTGTCGAAGAAGACATATGTACGAGTCATGTCATAATACCATCCAGGGGTCAATGCTGAATATCTCTGGACATACATACATATGCATAATACAATAACATGTATGATACAATAGATAGCAATATGATATAGGGAATGGAAAATTGTACATATATTCCTAAGTATATCATCATCTAATACATCTCTGTACAACTAAAATACAGGGAAATAGGGCAAAGCTACCCAACAACTAACAGAGGCCTATCAAAAGATATAGAGAGAATGGGGCGAAGCTACCCAGATGCTAATAGAGGCCTATCAAAAGAGATAGCAAGAAATACATCAGAAAAAGTCAAGAGTGTCGATGTCTACATCATCGATATTGTCCACCTAATGTAACTCCTCCTGAGTCACTGGATCTCTATCTACAGGGATGTCAGGCCGATACAATGGAGGATCTGCACCGGTAAAGCCATATAGGTCACTTGAGGGGCCAACGCCAGAGATGGAAGGATCAAAAGTATCTACCTCTGAAGGATCTCTGCCCAGATGCCGAATGAAAAGATGTGCCCTATCCAACTGCTGGGTCAATCTATTAATTTGTGTCACATGAGTTGGATCTCTAACATAAGCTAGCCAATCTATCATCATCACGGATCCTGGAACCATATCCCCCATAAACTGTGTGGCGCGGGTTTGAGCTCCAATGGTACGAGGGATCCACCAATGCTGGAACATCTCCAGAGATCAGGGGCCCTCTGACAATGTAAAATCGTCAATCCCCATCAATGGGATGTCAATGACGGGTGACTGCAAAACATGCCAATAATGCCTGACAGGAGGCAAGATCGGCATACGGATCTCTCCTGTAGTGCTCTTAATAGCACGCTCTCCTAAATAGAGCTCCCATCCTCCATCTGTGAAGAGAGGAATCCTGCGGGTAGAAATGACGTACTATACTCCAGTCGGGTACCCATCCTCAAAACCAACTCCCAAATGCTCTCTAGAGTGGGGAATCCATGTGATGACATCGGTTGTCAACAACTCCAGCTGTAGGCGACAATGAGTGAAACCCTCAGCAACAGGGACCTCCACCAGTATGGAATGATGCCATCTCTGTCCTTGTGGATAGGTGTCTAAACCTAACACGCTCATAAGACGCAAACAAGGAAGCCTCTAATAGGCCCAAAACTGCTAACACAAAGGCAAACATCTGCTGTCAATCTACACTCTTAACCTATACATGGGAAAAGACAAGAGAAATACTCACCAGCAGAAATGGGTAGAATCCTAACCAAGCCTCAGTCAAGCCTTGCGATCGCATGCGCATTCCCTTGAGGAAGTAGACAAAGGTGTAGGAACCCCAATCATACTCTCCTATACGGTCCACGTGTCGAGTGGCGCTGATTAAAGCGAAGGACATCGTAGAGGAGTTATCTGCTATGAAGCAGCCCCTAATGAATATCAGGAACAATCACCGAAGAATGCAATCCCTGACACTCATGTCATCGGGTATGGGCTCACTCAACAGCCCGCTTATAGCATCTACGCTCAAAGGACCCGTCTGAGCGATCACGCCCTTGGCGCCTCATGCAAACTCCCAACAAGGATCACGACGGCGGTGGGGTGATATCCGCCATGCAAGGCACCGGCTCCCTCGAAACTCCATACACGTGATAAATCGCGAATCCATCGCAGGCGTCATCATCACCTCACAGTCCAGCAAATGGAGTGACTTAGTCTGGTGAAACCACCGCTCAGACAATGCCCTGAGGTAACCCCAAGGACAGCGACGGGGTAGAATGGAGAAGAACATCCCAAATCCCCAGTCATGGACTATCGCTCTGTAGTCATCATGCAAAACCTGATACATAGAGTGGATGCTAAACCAGTTCCCTCTAGGCTATGTGAAGCCGAGAACCTACCTCAAATGGAGATCAACATCAGAATCCTTGACTCCTCATCAATAGGAAATAAGGAAGATTAAAGATCTTACTTCATACCTCATTTGCGTGCATGTATACTGAAGGATGCCTACTCAAGTCACCCAGAAGATCTGGGTTCGCCACTTGAATACCTGGTAATTCCCTACGGGGAACACGTACAGCAGGAGCATGAACCTCGATCGGTACATCCTCCTCCTCATCCTCGACATTCGGAACTTCAACCCGAATAGGATGTATCACCGCCTCCACAAATGACGAGGATGTCTAATAGAACGACGTTGAGGCTCTTCAGAAGCTCTCCTCCATACACCAGAAGTGGTCCTGCGGGAACTGCTCGGTTGATCCGGATCCATAATATCTGGACAACAAGTCTCCAAATCACCTCAGAAAGGATGTGGTAATTTATTACCTGGAGCTTTTCAAAATGCATTGTTTTAACATACATTGACAAATGAGAGTTAAAAATGCATGACTACCCAATACCTACATTTTGGGAAAATTTTGCCATAGCCCCCTTTGTAAATGGGACTATCCACATGCACATAGGCATGACTAGGTGGCCATTCGATGCTTTTACCGTACCACGATCATATACATCCTACATGCATTAATCACACCACAGTAAAAATTCATAAGTGTAGTCTAATTACCAGGATTATTTTACTTTTCTACCTTTACTCATTTGTCCTCAGATAGGATAAGAAATGACAGTAAAAGGTGCCAATTTGACTGTTTCAAAAGTCAAATTTTTTCACATCATTATGTTCAACATGGTTTAATACTAACATTTGATATGTTGAATATTTTTATCAAGTCATATCAGCATATCAGCATGCATATTCACTACTATGTGTCTAAATGCATTTCATGTGATAAGTCATTTTCCAACGGATATAAATTGGAAAAAATACATGCATACGTTACCAGGACAGTGAAGAACGCTTGTACGGTGGTAGAATATCACGAAAAGTTGCCCGAACTTCGATGGATCTCAAGAAGAGCTCTCAGATTTCCTTGTTTGCATGACTTGAAAATAACTTATGAAAGCAACCATTCGCCTATACATAGGCATGGTTGGCCGCAGGCTCACCTGCGGCACTTCTACATGGGTCCCACACCTCCGGCTCGCTCTAGTTAGAGTTGTAAAGGAGGTCACACTAAATTGAAAAAGGCCAAATCGGAATAAAAATGCTACGATTAGGCGGAATAATAGGAAATCCACGGTTTCTTGTCGGTTGAGTTAAACTCCATCGTCTCAATGGTATTCGGCTTGAATGCGGGGTATACTATACCAATGAGCTAAGCTTTCACAGATCATGCTCGGCAATACCCCATAGAGGTCCGATGCCGTCATTTGCAGGGTCACAACCCTAAACATCCCCGGCGGGGGTTACAATGCAAAACCATGAAATATCAAACCTCCCCGGTGGGGGTCACAATACACATCTTTCAAGCATCCACGTATCCCCGGCGGGGGTTACAACGTAATGCAACCATTGATACACACATCAATGAAGGTAAAGCAACCTTGACGTCATGTCAGCCGATGACAAGTAAACCCATCGAAGAAACTCATCTACGTATCCTCGGCGGGGGTTACAATGCAAAGCTACCATTGACACATACATCAATGAAGGTCAAGCAACCTTGACAAAGCACCCATCAGGGATCTATCTGGTGATACACACATCAACGAAGGTCGGGCTGCCCTGACATCAACAAAACTGTTGGTAGTAACTCCGACAGAATGAGGGATTATGTTATACACATCCTCAAATAGATGAAGCTTTATCCCCACAGATCTCTTATACACAAGAGGTACCTCTATGGAATATAAGCCAATGTCGAGGATTCAAGACTTTGGTGATAACCCCAACGTCAACATCCTTGGAGACTTGGATCGCATGTCCAAGCCATCACTGATTTTCATCCCAATAGGATTACCTGGCAATCATGCATCATACATTTGCATCATGTTGCTGCATATAGCATCATGTTTATCTTGCTTGAATTTCAAGTGTCTAGGATTCTTTATCCTATCCATGCCTTGCATTGCATGAATATGATAAAGAGGGCATCTGTGAACACTCGAAATTTTCTGCATACTATTCTTAACATTGCGGGAGGCGATTCGTCTTTCGGAGATAACCCTGGAAGACAGTTTACATCCATTCTGGATACTACCGAAAGTTCAGTTCTAACCTGGAACATAAACCGGGAACATCAGTTCCAACCTGGAACACAAACCGAGAACATCATTCCAAACCCCGGAACACACACCGGGAATGTCATTTTCAATCTCGGAGATAACCCCGAGGTATGCAGATCAAAAGATTGGCAACAACACCGGAGATGACAGTTCTGTCTCGGCGATAACACGCGACGCTCAGTTCCAGCCCCAGAACTAACACTGGGAGTAGTGACTCCATCCTTTGTTATAGCCCCAATGGATGCTTTTGCAGTTTCGGAGATAACTCCGGAATTATTTGTTCCAAATACATGCGATCAGCTTCAAACTCAGACCTCCTGCCGAGGCACTCATACCTCAGACCCGGAGCTAACAACGGGCAGACAGGCACATCCACAAGATGACCTTACGACATTCAAACACTTGCAGCAGTCCAATCTCAGAAGTAACCCTGAGCAACGTCTGTTTTTCGCTCAAACTGGAGATAACCCCGGTGAGGAGTCAAACGTCATCTTGCCACCTCAACACTTCCTCTCACAAGATGATATCGCGACATACCAACAAGTATTCCAATCTCAGATGTAACCCTGAGCAACGTCTACTTTCAACTCAAACCGACGATAACCCTGGCGAAGAGTCAAACATCATCTTGCCCCTTCAAAACTTGCGCGTCGTCTCAACACTTCATACATACATACATCCAACAATGTCCCACAAGAATCGAGGAGTAACAATCCCGAGTGACTATTACGTGTGGCAGTACTTTGGATAGAATTTAAAGCTTGAAGACCATGGGCATAGACCCCTCTTCCTGACTTCGTACAACCTCTAATCCATGTCATTGCGTAACGCTCGACACAAGCGGTCTGAAGAAGGTCAGATATACCTCGTTCGGACGCTCGGATTGAAGTTTTGCAAGTTCGAATAGACATTATAGTGCATGAATGCACGTAATACGAGATGACGGGACCCGCGAGGCTCAGATACACCACGACCAGCCGCAGGTACAACCGTGGCTACCACAGGTGTACCTACGTCCATCCGTCTATATATACAAGCCTTGGGGTCAGCCATTTGAGAAAAAGAGAGAGGGAAAAAGGCGAGGAAGCCCTATCCATTTTACTCTGCATACACATCTTTTGAGTGTTTCCTCATCTTTAAACACTTGTTAGCTCACAAATAGCTATCTTTTATCTGGCGGGAGCTGAGTGTTTATCTATTTAAAGTCATAGAAGTCTACATTGGTAGCCCACTGTAAGCCTTCTCACATTATATAAAGCCTTCTTCTCATATTAGCACACACTGTTATACACATTGAGAGTCGTGTTGTGTGCGTTTGCTCGGACTTCGGTCCGTAGTTTTCATTTATGTCTGTATATATATACTTATATATATATGTATATATTTTATATATGGACTAACATTATCGAGTTATGCCTCGATTGAGCCTGAACTTGATGCAGGCGTTTATTGCTTATATATATATATAATTGTTGTCGGGCATATACGATGAGCTGGATTTTACATCCCATGCATTTACTCACTTTTATATATATATATATATATATATATATATATATACTATATATATAATTGTTGTCGGACATATCGATGAGCACATATTTTACATTCGATTGCATTTATTAAACTTATATATATACTTATATATATAATCATTTATCGGACATATTCGATGAGCACAGATTCACATCCGGTCGTTCTTTTTTTATATATATATATATATATATTTACATTTCTACCGACATCTAGAGTTTACTTATTGGCCTTTTACAACTTTATTTACATTTTCGTCTCCACTGGAGTTTACTTAAATGGCGGTTGATCGCTTTACAACTTTATTTACATTTACGTCCCACACAGAGTTTACTTACGTGGTGGTTGATTATCATCCATATATATATATATATATATATATATATATATATATATATATATATTTACGCTTTTATATATTTATATTTCCGATCCCCATGGAGTTGCTTCGTGGTGGTTGATCATGTCTACGTATATATATATTTACTGACTTTTATATATATAATCGCTTCTTGCTTTCCATACAAATTGCGGTATCATGTGAGCCTAGGAATCATGTGATCACAGATTCGATCTCTTGAATCTAGATTCGGTTCCCATGATGGACATTTTCGATTATGGCGACTTGTACATTATTTCTACGATGTCTGAATTTCCTTGGATGGTATCACATGTGCCCATGAGGAGTTCTAAGATGCTTTGTATAATATTTTCTCGAGAATGCTTCGCATCTCGAAAATAAAAAGCCAACAATGAATATTTAATAATAAAATGGAAGTATTAAAGGCCTCAATTACTATTGAGCACATGGTTTGAAAAACCTCTTTTACAAAACGACATTGTTATATCTTGTTTAAAACTGAATTTTTCTATAAATTCAAACCCTATGTATATAGAGTGCGAGCAGTACTACACTACTTTCCAAATAATTGCACATTGATCCACACACATTCATATAACAGCTTCTTTGAAAAGTGGCGGTCACTGGTAGTAACACGGATGTCGGAAGTGCCTAACACCTTCCCTCCACATAATCAAGCCCCCGGACCCAAAATGAATCTCGGTTTCACAGAACCGTCTAGCAGTGTCAAATCACTGGGTCAATGTAAAAACTTTTTTCGGTTGCGTTGGTGCAACCAGTTAAAAACACTAACTATCGACTCTTAAAGTCAAATTGTCGACATTATACATGTCGGACCTTTTTCACTTGTTTTTTCAAACAAATCTCACATTAACATGAGAACACCAAAGAACAAGTAACGAAAAGGGACACTCAAAAATCCCGACGTCGACACTATCCATTTGAGGAATTCGGAGTGGTGAGAAGTTGTCTATATCATGGATTAGTCCCATATGGAGAGATGATTCATTCCTAGCAGAGAAGTGATCGTTCGTTTATTTAGAGGGTTGCTTAAACTGAAACTTTGTTCAATAGCTTAATGGAATTCCTTTGGGATGTTGTCATCTGTTATGATGGAACAGTGAGGAATGTTTGCAGTAATTGAATTAACTTTATTATTCGAGTATAGGACACAACAGGAACTACGACCCTTTTTTCCCGATTTTCGACTCAAGTAGAGATTCCACATAACAATTCTCATAAACTAAGCCGAATTTGTGTAGTTTGCCACAATTTTCAATAAACTAAGTAGCATTTTCAATTATATATGTACTATACTTTGAAACTTAGAAACCCGTTTGACATACACTCAATAGGGGTGAATGTCAAACAATCCCCAGTTTGGGACTGTTATTGGATGTTATGTCTCTCACTTAGGCCGGTGCTAATACAAAACGGTATATTTTTTATTATTTTGAGGATTAATCGACTGTTATCTCTATATGTTCTCCGAGTGCATACTTAGATTAAGTTATCTTAGTCTATTTTGTGTGATTGGAGACCATGGGAAGGTGCTGCCGAAATTTTCTTGAAACTCATGAAACGTACTCAACGTGTTTGCACTAGTGACGAGACGCATTCAATAACGGGATAGAAGCCTTAACCCTGTCCTGTAGAGATACTAGGTAAATCTAATTCACGCATGAATATCCAAATTAACTTAATGCATACTTCTGTGTAGTTAAAAATGTCAACCGACCGGAGTTAGATGTACCGTAGGATACCTAGTGATGGGAGGGGATTAGTCTCAGTTTATCGTGTTGGGGTTTTAGATTTCTTGAACAAAGCACTAAAACATACGGATGATCCGCACGGGAAGATGTGATGCCCATTTGTCAACTGTAAAAATCTGATTTGGAAGAAAGTCGATGAGATTAAATTCAACTTATTTTCTCGTGGATTTGTGGATGGGTACTTCGTATGGACTCATCACGGGGAATCAGAAGTGATTGAAAATATTGTGGAACAACCAATTCCACGGGATTCATACGTCGAAAACTATGATCCAGTTGAGATGTTGGTCGATGCTTATAGCCCTACTACTATTGGTAAATTTGAATATGAGCCTTCTTCAAGCGATCTGAAGCAAGTGCCAAATAATCTGATCTTGCCTTTTACAAGTTGCTATCTAAATCTGGGGTCGCGTTGTATCCGGGAAATGATACGAACACCAAGCTTTCTGCAGTGACAAAGCTCTTACACATCAAGAATGAGCATGACTGTAGTGAGAGAGGTTTCAATGATTTACTCGCTATAATTGGTCAGTTCTTACCCAACGATCAAACTCTTCCTGCGAATTATTACGAAGAGAAAAAGATGGTCAAGGGGCTAAATATGGGGTATCAGAAAATCGATGCTTGTGAGCAAGATTGCATGTTATACTATGGGGAGGAGCGAGAGATAAGGGACAGTGTGATATATGCGACTTCATCATGCTACTGAGGTTACAAAACATGGAGGGAAGGAGAAACATGTTCCCAAGAAAATCTTACGGTACTTTCCACTTGCGCCGAGACTTCAGCGGCTATTCATGTCTTCTCATACGGTTCAACATATGAGTTGGCATCGAACAAAGGATGTCGTGCCTGGTCAGCTGACTCACCCAGCGGATGGAGATGAATGGAAGAGATTTGATGTAAATTATCCTGAGTTTGCGGAAGAAGTTAGGAATGTTAGGCTTGGCATGGCTACTGATGGCTTTTGCCCTTTTAATAATTTTAGCCGGTAGTACTACTCGGTTTGGCGATCATTATGGTTAACTTATAATCTTCCCCGAAGCAATGTGCATGAGGGATCCGTATTTGTTTTTGACTTTACTCATTCAGGGGATAAAAGTCCTACAAAAGACCTTAATGTGTACCTTGACCGTTAGTGGATGAACTAAAGATGTTGTGGGAGACAGGGGGTTGAGACGTATGATAAATCGATATCACGAGAATTTTGTGATGAAAGCGTACATGTTATGGACTATCAACGACTTTCCGGCTCTTGGGATGGTTAGTGGTTGGTCAACTCACGGGAAATTGTCATGTCCGATGTGTATATGGGGATGTGCAAGGCAACCCGATTTGCGGCATGGGCGAAAATGTAGTTTCTTTGGAGCTGCTTTCGTAGATTCTTGCCTCTTGATCACAATTACGAAAAGATGTACTTGCAGTTCAACGAAAGATAGAGAAGAAGGGGTTGTTGTTGGTGGTTTGTCGAGGCGGTGAGGTCTTAAATTTGGTTGAATCAACTTGATTTTCCTTTGTTGGGAAGGAACACGATAAATTGAGAGCAGCGGTAGAGATGCGAGAAGACTCATAATTGGACACACTTTTGCTATATGGTTTGAGTTGCCGTGTTAGGGCACACTTTTCGATTCGTCATTTATATAGATGTCATGCATACAAAAAAGAATGTTTTGAGAACTTGTTTTACAAGTGTTAGATCACGAGTGGTAAAACTAAAGACAATGACAATGCTCGAAAAAGATTTGGAGGCATTGAACATTAGGCGAGAATTGTGGCTTCATACTAACAACTCTGAAACCTAAAGCTCCATTTTGTCTTACTAAGCAACAAGTTGAAGGCGTGTGTAAGTGGGTTAGTGGGTTGAAGCTCCCAGGATGGATATCGTCGAACATAACACGTTGTTGTAAGGTTGAGCGATTGAAAATTTACGGATTCAAGAGTCACGATTGTCATATATTCATGCGAAGTTGATTCCATTGCATTTAATGAGATGTTACCCGAAAAAAGTTACGATGCATTGGCCAAAGCTGTCAAATTTCTTTTCGAGATATTTGCTCGACTATAATTAAATGCAGTGATGTCGGCGGATGGAGAAAAATATTGTGCTTACCATGTGCAAGCTTGAAATGATCTTCCCTCCGAGGATTTTTTTGACTCGATGGAACATCTTCTATTCATCTGCAGTATGAACTCAAACTTGGAGGGCCAGGTGCAATATCGGTGGATGTATCCTTTTGAGAGGTAATATATAAGCGCTAATTGCTCTCTATCTGCGCTATATTAATAATACTTCAATTTATGCGCATATTATTTATATCGTAGGTATATCGTGGAATTAAAACAAAAGGTCGAAACAAAAAGCTCGTGTAGAGGTTACTATTCTTTGAGCGATATCTGAGAGAGGAAGAGCTTGTCAACTTACGCTCATTGTATTTTGATGATGTTATCTCAACGAAGCAAAACCGTTTAGGAAGGAATGAGGTTGTTGGTCCAATGACTCATCTTGATGATGAGTTAGTTGTATTCACATATCCGGCTAAAAACCATTTGGCCACAGAGACGTTTGAATTTACTTAGCGACAAAGAGTTGAAGATTGTATCTACATACGTTTCTAAATATGCCCAAAAGTATCATCATACATCATGTAAGTCTAAGCTTATTTGCTCCATTTAGTACAATTTACAAGTGTAGTCATCTCTATATATGTTAAAGACATTTTACTAATATCGCGATTCATTCGAAGAGAGGCGTATATGCTTCAACCCACTTTTTTTACTGCGGCGAAATTGGAAACATTCACTAATGCTAATTTCCATGATGGTTTAAGAAAAGGGTTGAAGCGGAGAATATTTACGGCGTTTTATAGATGTCATCAAGGACCTTACAAAGTTGTTAGTTCTTTTCTGGTTTGCATCGTGAATGGGTACAAATTTAGAGTCGATGACTTGCATGAACTCACATCGATCGATTACGGGGTTGTGGTGTTGGGAAGGCTGCTACCAAGATTACGAGTCCAATTACTATGGTCGTTTACGAGGATGTAGTTGTGCTCGATTATCACGGCGACAAAAAGGTAGTTACATTTAAGTGTATTGGTTTGATCTTTGAAAAGGGGTTAAAGTTGATCGTAATAGAATCCTGGCCAGTGGATATCAAGTTAGGTGTTAAAGTCGATGGCGTGTGCGTGTTAGCAAGTCAGTGACTCAAGTGTATTACGCTCTAATGTAAGTAAATACTCGAAGCCCACAGTACACGATGAGTCACTACTAAAACACTCTCATTTAATCTTGATAACATGTTTGGTATGGATGAGGCGTTGCAAGAAGATGTGAGCAACCCATTGGTAGTAGTGTTCCATCTTTGAAGATGTGGTGAATCTTGATGTCATTGGCGTACCTAACGATGAGGATGTCGAGGCCAGCGTACACATGAATGATTATGTAGTCGTTGAGGATGATAACGATGATGGCCCGATCTCGAAACGAGGATGAGGAAGATCTGAAATCAGGAATGATATACGTTGATTACGATGGGTTTGATGGCGTGCGTAATTGAAAATGAGCATTCATATTAGTACTTACCACATATTGTTAAACCTTACATATTAAGTAATCTACCAATTTTGTTATTGCGTTAGGATATTCATGGCTGAACATAGCGGTGGAGGTCGTAGGGGTGGTGGGCGATCCGATCTTTGGAGGCAGTAGCCACGATGGAGGCTCTTCTTGAGGTAGCGAGTAAGTTATCTTAACTAGGATTTAAATATATCTCAAAATTGCATTAATTACAATGATTATTGAAGTACTATGTTAAATACAATTATTACGATATGCACCTCGTCGGCGACACGAGGACGAACCTCGGTATCTTTGGTCGTCCATGGCGATTACCACTTCGATCTTAGGTGGATGTCGTTTCCCAATGATGAGTGTTAATATATTCATACTATTTCTATCGGTTATTGCAAAACACAATTCACATAACACATATTGTTATACTTTTTACGTAGTATACTAGACCCGGGTGGCTAAGCACACCTACATGCGATTTGTTTGATGCATCTCGGAGGAGGTGCATGCGATTCGGTCGATATCTTGTGATGCGATGCCACTTTTATGCGAGCCACCTTCTTGCGGGAGTTCCACGTAAGTTAAGCATATTATCACTACATAGTTGTATTGGGATGACGAAATCAATTGTTCTTAATTTTAAATAATCTTTTGTTATAGGTTTATTATCGATTTGACGAGAGCATCTCTCGATCGGTTTGGCGATGATGTGATTGAGCATCACGTCATTGCGAATTACTACTGGATGGATGTATGAGATCTGACGGAGAAAGCGGCCGGGCGATTGTGGACCGGCCGGGACCACCATCGAAGATCATCGACCCGCGTAGTCTCCGATTTAGCACAGGGAGGCTATGTATGCGCCTGTGGGAGGTGATGACTTCAAGAAAAAAAGTCGGCGGTGAAGAAGAAGAAGTGGTTAGCTCGGATAGTACACACCTGCTTGGTTCTCGATCGTTCGAGGAGGGCGAAGGCGGTAAGTGCGTTGTATTTAGTTATTTATGTGTCAAGTTCTCACACAAATACTTAAGACTGTTTTATGAATGTTTGTATTAGGCATTGGGGAGGACCTTGGTAGAGATCCTACCATTCTAGAGTTTTGGGATCGAGCCCACACGCTGGGAGACGGCGTGCTTTGTCTCGAGGCGACTTTAGCTATATGGGTAAAACTCATCTTACTATTTAGCTTTTAATAATATTCAATCGTAAATAAAATGATATAATTAACATACGTATCTGGAATACATTACTGGGGACCAATTTGGAGGCTTGGGACGAGCGTATAGGTGAGTTGGAGACTATTAGGAGGGTTACGGTAGTTAGATTCCGCCACCCTCTTCCGATATTGTATTAGATCGGGATGAGGAGGCTGAGACTATGGGTTGCGTCTCGGGATCCCCTACTTAGCGATCTTGGCGGATATCGAGTGTTGGGTCTGCAGAGATACCCGCATATACACTTCACAGGTAATATTTTTTATGTTTCACGAAATTATCCGAATTTATCACATTATATAAATTATTATTAGTAATCAAATTTGTATCTCTTTATAGGCTCCGACCCGGCGCCGACATCCAGAAACACATGTCGGACCATCTCATCTGGTCTTTGGCTTGGATGACGATATCTTCCGTGGTGATAGGGGCGTGTGTCGGATAGGTTCCATCTGCGTCCGGTCTTTTCGGCGTCGTGATTGCCTTCGATTCTCGTCTTCACCAGTTACTCGGGATATTATAGCGAGGGCCTCTGCGGAAATGCAGGATTACCACGGGGAGGCGATTCGGCGCTTGGGCCAGAGATGCTCGGATGGTGATTACCCTCTTGGAGGAGGCTTTTAAATCCCCCCACTACTCGGTATTCTTATTGTTTATGTTTTTTTTTCAATTAAGGCTAGTTTGTTAATTCTCATATATATATATATATCTGGACTAATGATTTATATTTTGATTCTATCAACGAAATTGGCGATGGCGGCGAGCGGTGGTGGCGATGATGGCGAGAACACGAGTGATTTCCATACACCGAGCGCGTCGTCGTTCACCTCACTTAGATGATGATACTTTTACTAGTTTATAGTTCATTTGTATATATTCATGTTATTGTAGAACTTTTGTATATATTGTATTGTCTAATTAAATACATACAACTATTATAAATTATATTGTTTAACATTTATGGAACATTAGCTTATATTTGTAATTGGTTAGCTTATAATACGTTTTGGTGGATATTTGAATGTGAATGTGAATGATAATGAGTTGAAGATTACGTTTTAGTGCTTTCGTTGCATATTTGAATGTGAGATCTGAGTTTATATTCTTGTGTATTGGGTTGTGACGAGTTCTGGTACATTAATGGGTTTAAACACACAGAAACGAACTTTTAAAATCTGTATTTAAAAAAATTAGTTAATTTAAATGAATAAGGTATTCTCGACGGAACTTCCCTCGGAGTTAACAAATAAGCAATTTTAATAAATAAATGGCAAAATATTCCTAATTTTCGATCGAACATACATTATCTTGAAATTCTATGTTATTCAAGATGAAGTAGCATACTATAGGGTGTTTAAGAAGTTTTCTAGCATGTATGAACCCTTTGGTAATGGTTTGGAACATGTTTGAGCCAAGGGAAATAGAGTTGGGTAGCACTCTGCGAAAACAGAGTATGCTTCTGCTCTTGAATGCATACATGGCCTTGATTCGCCATAATTGTACTAAAGCGCGTGCTAAATTACGCCCCTCACGAATCATTGAGCCTTACATTTTATAACCTGCTAAGAGATGATCAACTATTATGACATATACTAGTATGCAAGCATGTGTAAGGTTTATACATAGATATATTAACCTAATATGAGCATGTTTAGACTAGATTATCATGAATAACAAAAGTGTGGAGTTTAAAGTGACTTTATGACTTTATAAACAAACTTGATGAGTATGAATAACATGTTTACATACTGACCTTGCGAGCATGTAGGTATAGCTTAGAAATGCATGAATAAACCATTTGCTTGTGTTTATGTGATTAGTAAGGAAGCATGAACATGTTGAACCTACTAGTAAGCTTTGAATTTGAATATTGTCAAGATACCTTGAGGGTTAGAATCTGATAATTGTGATCGTGTTTGATGATACTCTTAGACTCACTCATGTAGCATAAACGTATATACACCATGCTTGTATATCATATTTCAAGTAAAGCATAAACGAAGCATATTTTCAACCAAAGCGATGATAATTTCACATATGTGTTATGAATACTCGCACGCATGCCTAATATGAGTTTTATAACTATCTTGTATGTTTAGAGAGCAAGCATGATAGACTTTGTGGTTTCATGACCTTGAATGACCTTAAATTATTGAAATGATAAATTTAGAATTTTATTATGAAAGAAGGAACCTAGATTGACTTGAGAAGCATGGGAAGGCATTTAATATGAAAAAATATATTATGTATGATTGTGTGTTCAAGCTGAATGAAAACCACAAAGCGGTAGTGAGTCTTGGCTTAGCGGAGGAGGATCTGCCTTGTATTGCCAGCCCTCTAAACTTAAGCCATGGCATAGCTTCGCTGATCAAAATCGAAACTTGGTTAGTTTGAAATCTGATCTTTGGACAGTTAATTTGTATGATGCCTATATTGCTAGAAGTGGTTTAAAACCTACTGATACATGTATATAAGTGATGCTTAGATAATATGATGGTGTTTGCCTTATAATAGGAAAGTCCATGGGTAAAAAGGTCTTAACCTTGCACTTTATAAATTGCTAGATACTTGGTTAATGATAAGCATATAAGTTGATTTTGTATTTCATGTGTATACTAGAATCATGTCGAGCTTGATTAAGGAATGGATTAGCTAATGAACATCTTGAACATATAATACGCTATAAATAGGATTCAAAAGTGTTGATTTCTTAACGTGGATAAACTACACTTAAGACAAGTATCCGAACCCTACTCTTATTGTACAAGTATCTTTGCATTACTTTATTCAATGAATACCATAAGTAGAGTATCTAAACCTTATCTCTTTGAATGCAAGTTATCTTACTTACTCCTTCAATCGAGCTAGTATGCTTAAACTCTTGTGTAAACTATTATTCATGTTGAACTTGGTATTGTTCTTGAATATTGTGAAAGAGTCGATGCCATTTGATTCGGCTAGACTATATGCATGTTTATAAAACTATCCAAACCAATTGATTGGTACAGAAATCTTGAAAACTGAGTTGAACAACCCTTATGGGAAGGGGAATGTATGTTGTTGGAAACCCAAACAAATGAGTGGATATTACTGTGGTGTTATGCATTACTTAGAGTATTGTAGACTGATCATCTATAGTACTTGATTCTTTTGGGTTATCAGTCTAATATTGGTAATTCTAGTAGATGTTCAATAGTCCTTAGTGACTGCTCAATATAAATTGTTTATCTAGTTGGATACATTGATAGTCTTTGAATTCATATATATCTGTTGATTTATATTGAATTATCGTTCTTATTCCAAGAATTGTTGAGATTCACTATTCATGATATTATTCTGAAACTCTAAACTATCTTAGAGATGATACTTCGATAATTCAAACATGTGATATTATATTCTTCACCCTTGTTGTATATTACTTGTTGGGTAATTTGTGCTTATCCTTGCTTATTTAAAACCTTTCAGTTAAGGCAGAACAGGGAGGTGTCTCTGGAACAAACAAGGCAAGGGCAAGGGCAAGGCTATCGACTAGCTTGTCCCTTTTATGTTTAAGACTATTATTTTGTATTAAGACTGTTTTCAGACTATGTTTAAGCTTAAGTAGAATTATGTAATAAGTCTTTAGTCGATATTATTATGTAATCAATTAAGTACTGTAGGTTGCGAGACTTGGGGGAATAATTCTAACAAATCATTTTAAATTATTCTAAATTAGATTTTCCGTTGTGAAAGTGATATTTTAGTTATTTTTGTATGCCATGAACACGTGATGAACCGAATTCGAGCGACCAAGTGGAGGTTCGAATTTGGGGGCGTCACAAACGATCCCTATAGTTCTTCAAATGGAAGATGACCCAAAGACGTTTAAAGAGGCAATCGTTTCTAGAGATGCTATTTTTTGGAAGGATGTTGTTAGAGATGAAATGGATTCTATAATGTCAAATCACACTTGGGAGCTTGTTGATTTGCCTTCTGGTTCTAAATCTATTGGTTGTAAGTGGGTGTTTCGTAGAAAGTATCATATCGATGGTACTTTTCACACCTACAATGTGACGCCCCCAAAATAGGTATACATCACCCATCTTGAGTCGCCAAATACATGGTACAAAATACAAATAAAAACTTAATTATACAACTGTCGTGTAAAATACAACAAAACATATGCTATGAGTTTTAATACAAATATTGTCATCTAGACAATATCCACACTCAATGGAATCCTCATTACATTTATTATCACACTATTTAACAGAATAGTGAGGGCTACTAATGCTATCATCTGGACCGTCACTCCATTCCCCAACTCGTCCCAGTTATATTCTCATTTCCTGAAGAGAACAGTGAGAGAAAGGGTGAGCTCAACTAGCCCAGTAAGAAATATTATGACTAAGATAATGCAGAATAAATTATTATTAGTCTTCAACAATGTTAAACTGATAAAATACAATAGACATTAAGTTTAATTGCAGCGGAATAAGAAATCCATTAGAAGAGTCAAGTAGAGCATGATATCTACTATCTTCTATGATTTAAAATGTTTTCATCATTTTTTATCGCTAAGACTCAACTTAATAAATAAACCACATCATTGAGTCATCCATGCACTACGGGCCAAGGATATTCATTAAATCATCAATGGTCATGACTATACCAAATAATCCCTGGTCATAATCATACTAAAACTCCCATCAATGCACTACAAAATTCATCGAGGACTTTTACCACATCATTTATAACATTACAGGTCATGATTATATCGAATAATCCCTGGTCATAATCATACCAAGTCCATCTATGCACGTAAGCCAAAGATGACTTTTATCACAATATAAGCATGACGATGATGACAATGACATAATAATTCAATAAAACAAGTTCAATAATAAATTTTAAAGATTTATAAGTTAATTTATCTTGAAATCAATTACGTCCAAATTGTCAACATGAAACTGCTTTGTGGAGTAAAATTCAAGAATGCTTAGAAGAATATTGCCATGAAAAGATACCAGATGAAGCGCAAATATCCTGGATATTCTACTAATTTCATGGAGTATAGAAGCCAAAACTTTAACCAAATGAGTATCATAGAATATATGAAACTGCAAATGGATTTTCACCCGTCATGCGGTAATCCACGTAGACAGATCATTTCCACAATTTAATAAGGAATGAATACGAAGGATCATTCACCATGCACGTGATAATCCACATAGACATGTTATTCTAACAGAATAATAAAGAATGGAACCAGGTCATGCGTAATCCGCACAGACATGATATTCTAACAGAATAATAAAGAATGGAATAACAGAAGAATTCACCATGCATGCGATAGACCGCACAGAGAGGTTATTCTAATAGAATAATAAAGAATGGAACCAGGTCTAGCGTAATCTGCATGCATGTGTTATTCTAACGTAATAATAAAGAATGAAACCAGTTCAGCATAATCCGCACGACGGGATATTTCCAATGTAATAATAAAGAATGGAATAACAAAGAATTCACCATGCATGCGATACACCGCACAGACAGGTTATTCCAATAGAATAATAAAGAATGGATCCAGGTCTAGCGTAATCCGCACAGACAGGTTATTCCAACAAAATAATAAAGAATGGAATAACAAAGAATTTCACCATGTATGCGGTACTTCGCATAGACAGGTTATTCCAACATAATAATAAAGAATGGAATAACAGAAGCTCTCGAAAGAAATAATACCCCTTACCTTAGAAAGAAACTTGATACTGGAGTAGAGAGGTAGCAGACTTCTCTTTTTCTTTCTCTCTATAATTTCTCTCTATAATAATTGCTCTATAGCTTTAGTAAATTGGTGAGAAATGAAGGAAGAATGAGCTTCTATTTATAGGAAAATATAGTTTCGATAATTGTACATTTTGGGGCTCGAAATATTACAGTACAATACGTTCAACTCTTTTTTTATTTTTAATTTAGTCCTGCAAGTATTATCAAACTTGCACCACCTCCCCTAATAGTAAATAATGTAAATCAATAGTTCAATCATGTGAATCAATAGTTATAATCATGTAAAAATACGAATTACAGTATAGTACCTCCATCTATACCTCTATTTTTAACTTAGTCATGCAAGTATTATCAATCTTGCACCAACTCCCCTAATAGTACAAGAATGTGAATCAATAGTACACACATGTGAATAAATAGTTATAATCATGTGAATTAATAGCAATTAATTGCTCATTTATCCGGTTAATTACCCGACTGGTCCGTATAACTTCCAGACATCAATTAATATCGAAAAATAAATGTCGATTTCTACTAACACTAATAATTCTAACACAATGGAACTATCAATTTTATCTTTAATCAACACGAACTTATTCATCATTAATATTATAACTCACAATATTTAACAACCAGGTCGTTCCCAGGAAAAAGGGGCTTTCCGATAAGGATTTCTCCTATTGGCACAACACAATTAGATGACCAAACCTCTCTCGATGTAACTTCTAGACATTGTAAATATTGTAATTTAATAATATAAATAACTTTCCTGTCTCAATTATTGATTTAATAATATAACATATTATGCAGATGATACTGTGACAATAATCGAATCAATAATATGAGAGATATGATGCAACAATTACTGTAGCAATAATTGAGTATAACTGAGTGACTTCTCACGTAAGCATCAATAACCAAAACCGTGTGCTACTATGTAACCAATGCGCATATTCTTTATTTTTACTACCGGGTAGTTCAACAGTTTTAATTAAGTAATACTTCCGTTATTATTTTAATAAAAGATAACTATGTCGTTTTCTAACTACGATAATACTTTTGTTATGGGGTCCACCAATGATTGTGCCATCGTACGAATATTCTCTGTTAAAAAGAATATTCTCCGACCAATCAAATATTATATAACCACTTGCTTACTTTGCAAAATTTATAAATATTACCCACAACTATAACATTATATCAAATCCACACCATAATATTCAAAAATATATTTTGAGAAAATTATTCTTTATTCATAAAAGTTGGGGTCTTACATACAAGGCTAGGTTAGTGGCCAAAGGCTTTCGACAAAAATAAGGTACTGACTATTTTGACACATATGCACCAGTAGCAAGAATAACTTTAGTCTGAATAATGTTTGCATTAGCTTCAATTTATAACTTCTATGTTCATCAAATGGATGTCAAAACGACATTTCTCAATGGAGATCTCGATGAGAAGGTCTATCACTACAAGAAAAAGGGCCATATGCGACCAATGATATCAGCGACCGCCCTATCCGGTCGCTGATAATAGTAATAGTGACCGCTATTTGCGACCGCGAAGGATTCTAGTCACTAGTTAGTATCAGCGACCGCATGCGATCGTTGATCGGTCGCTGAGAAGAATTTCCCTCCCAAAAAATGGTGCGAAACTTTGGCGCGATGACCAATCTATATCAGCGACCGCTAGCTATCGCTGATATGTCCACATCATTAAAAATCTGCAACCGCATGCGGTCGCTAATGGCGGTCACTGATTCTCATAAACTTAATCAAATTCAGGTTCGCTCGATCAGTACAGAGAAGAAAAGAAAAGAGGGAGATACAGACGAGGGAAAAGAGGGAGTAGGGGGAAGAGAAGAGGGAGGGAGGGAGACTGCCGACCACTGCCGCACCACCGCCGCACCACCGCTACACCACCGTTTCACCACCGTCGCACCACCACTGCACCACCGTCGGTAACCCCCAATTAATCCCTAAATTAAACTTTCTGTTATTGCTGATTGAATGGCCATGGTTTGTTTTTCTTTAGATTTTGTATGAATTCTTGTCCTTTATTTTGCTTGGCTGATATTCCGCACATATGGTTTATTTTATTGCTCTTTTTCCCCACATGGCTGATCTTAAAGTTCTTGGTGTTAATGATAATGCCATGTTCTTTGTGTTAATGATATGCCCTAGCTAATGCCTCGTTCAGGTTTTATCCACATAAGTATTTGGGAATTAATGGAGCAAACTTATATATGCCATATAACTACTAATTGTGTCTGCCACTTCACTTGACTAAGGGATATTGTATATGTTATAAGTGCTATTTTTGAATTTTGAATCACAGTTAGAAAGGCTATATAAGTCAATTTAGGGGTATCTAATTGCAGGAGAAGGGAATTTCTCTGAAAGTTCACATGCAGGAACATGATAAGTTTGAAAAAGAGTGACAATTGAGATAAAAAGTGAAAAAAAATATTCTTCATTTGGGTCCTCCAACAATCCATCTAAAGATGTATATACTAGGGGAAAAATAAATAAATAATATTCATCAAAAAGAAAAAGTGGATTCTCTATTTTAGTACCTTTTAATCTTTTCAATTCTTTCTTATTATCAAGAACACTACTAAACCCTTAAATATGGTTCTTTCTTTTCTTTTTTCCATACTTGAAAGATCAATTTAGGGGGGGAAACATACAAAGAAAAATGCAAAAATTCTAATGGTTTAATCTTCTCCTCCTCAAACTAATCTTTTTATGTCCAAATTGTGTAGCTCAACAAAATCTCACCAACTTTTGTGGCAAAATTCAAATTCAATCCCCTTTTTTACTTCAAAATTCAGCCAAATCATCCTTATTAAATCGCATGATCTTATGTAAATCTCAAAAGCTATACTTTAGAACCTCTATTGGACTTTATCCAATCTCGTCCATTAATTATACAACCAAACTACTAACCATTTCTCACAAGTGGATAAAATCCTTATATATGAATGTTAGCAAATTTCAAGAAGTGGATGTATCCATGCAATGTGTTAAAGGATAAGTTAAATCTTCTTGTGATTTTGTTTCATGTTTGACGTACACCAAACAAATACTTTGTAGAACTTTTATGGTGCTTAGTTGTATTTTGGATAAATGAAATTTAGGGAAATATGTGGCTATTAAGCATTCCTGTTATAGTCTAATTGAATCTCTTTTTAGATTATATATATAAGTATGTTATGTCAATTCTCTTATAAAACTATTGGTTCACATATGTTTGATATTGATGTCTCGTTATGTACTTTGACACAGACTTATTAGATTAACTGTTAAAATCTTGTATGATCGTGAACATCTTGGTTAGCTTAACATTTGCTAGTTTGAACTTACATAATCATGCTTTTCATTTTACTCGTGTGAGGTCGAAGATATAGACGAGTATTGGATTCTATCGAGTATTTTAGTATAATTTGTCCTTCAAAGCATGTTTGGTTGTTTGGGAACATGATTAGGTTTATGTTATCCATCTCCATCAAAGCACTAGTTGTTCATTTAGATGATGTTTTTTTTGACACCACAAAAATAAGTTTGTACTTTATATTCAATCCTACATTATTGGGGCTCCGCCTTGATTTAAAATCCACAAGATCCACAAAATGCTACATTATTCAAACATTATACAATCTAAGGGCTGTTTTGAACAAAGAATTTAAAACCTTGCATCCTTAAGTTTTAAGACATGAATAAAAGTATATAGCAAATAGATTATGTGATAATGTTTAAAATTAAAGGCTTAGGGACTGTTATGATAAAGTATATAGTATGTAATGTTTTGGACTATTTTGGGTATCAAATGACTTTATAGGACTAATAGTCCCACATTAAGGGACTAATAGTATGCCTTCTTCTGCAATCTTGATATACGCAGCGTTATAGTTTCTAGAACACATTGCAAAGTCCATTGGCTATTCTTTAAACTTGACCATCAAGATATTTTCATCACCTAATGTCATATCCTATGTAGAAGAGTTTTTGTTGTGTTCAGATATGGACCCTGGAATATATAAAGGCAATGAGTATATGTGATGTTATTTTAATTGCTTATACATTCTTGTTGCTCTTATATTCCTACAAATGATCAAGTATGCATGCCCTCGTGCATTTGGATAGTCTATATTATAGGGGAGACTCTGCCAAAAATTTTTCGTTGGTCGGGTAATTTAGACTTGTCCCAATGCATATGCAGACCATGGATGATGAAATGATTCATATTCTACCCCTAGGAATCTATTTTCTTTAGGTTGGTGTCAGTTAAAATATGTAGGATGACATAAGACCATACCCCATTCTAATTTAAGATCCACAACAATATACCATGCCTTTGGGTAGTCGATCTCAAGTTATGTAAATTTGTTTTGGCATGTATCCTTGTTCAATTCCCGAATAATCATATATGATGCACACTCATGTTATATATGTACATATACATCTATATGTATTTATAAGCATCATAAATGGCATTGAGCTGAATTGTAAATCTCTAACAAGGGAATACAATAATTCATGTCAACATAGGTACCGTGGTATATATCATGGACCTTTATTCAAACCGTAGTTGGATGAGACGATGAAAGTCAAGTGCCCAGATAGGTGCTACAGCAGAATTTAGAGCTGGTTGTCA
Source organism: Panax ginseng (assembly GCA_020205605.1). Lineage (NCBI taxonomy): Eukaryota > Viridiplantae > Streptophyta > Magnoliopsida > Apiales > Araliaceae > Panax > Panax ginseng. The sequence continues at coordinate 29,951,740 of CM035135.1, forward strand.
AGTATTTCTAGATTATGCGTATAGTCACCTGGAATGTGTTAATGGTCAGAACAAGATAAGATGTCCTTGTTTGAAGTGTAAGAATGTAAATTATATGGACAGAGACATAGTAAACTATCATTTACTTGTTTCTGGGTTCATGAACAATTATAAAGAATGTTGGTGGGCACATTGGCAGAGAAGAGATAGTGGCAACACACAAGTACACAATCCAAGCAGCAGTACCCATCGTATGAATGACATGGTTCATGATATTGTAGGGCCAGATTTTGATTGGGAACAAGGCAGAGAGCAACCTATGAATTCTGATGGCAAAGCATTCTTTAAGTTGTTAGATGAGGGTAGCGAACCGGTGTGGCATGGTTGCACAAAGCACACTACATTGTCTGCAGTGGCGACATTACTTAACATCAAGGCTGATCACAACATGAGCCATGAGTGTTTTGAGTCACTCTTGAGTGCCACTAAGAGTATGTTGCCTATCGGTGAAAAATTGCCCGATAACTACTACTATTGTAAAAAATGGTGAAGAAGTTGGGTCTTGGATATCAAAAGATTGATGCATGTCCGAACGATTGCATGTTGTTTTATAAGGAAAATGAATAAAAGACAAAGTGCACGTTTTGCGGTCATGATCGATTTATGCCTAATAAAGATGGTGTGAATACAAAAAAGATGAATATACCTTTTAAGATTTTAAGGTATTTTCCAATTACACCTTGGCTCAAAAGATTGTACATGTCTTCAAGAACAGCTGAACATATGACTTGGCATGCAAAATCTCCAACCAAAGATAGAGAACTGAACGATCCCGCAGATGGGCAGGCTTGGAAAGATTTCAACTTAGCGCATCCCGGGTTTGCATTGGAACTTAGAAATGTGAGGCTTGGATTGTCCACTGATGGTTTCAACTTGGTTCGGCCACTCGGTTATTTTATTACTCACTCTGTTTGGCATGTGATTGTTACTCATATAACTTGCCTCCTTGATGTGTGTGTAAAAAACATGACATACTTGTTTCTTTCACTCGTTATTCCTAGTCCCAAGAGTCCTGGAAAGAACCTAGATGTTTACTTGAGACCTCTTATAGACGAGTTGAAGGTATTGTGGGAGGATGGAGTATAGACTTGGGATGTTTCCATGAAAACAAATTTCAACCTTAGGCGTGATTTATGTGGACTATAAGTGACTTTCCTGCTTATGGTATGTTATCTGGATGGAGTATACACGAGAAGTTGGCTTGTTCATATTGTATGGATCATACAAAGTCTTTTAATCTATCAAATGGTCGAAAGCCATGCTAGTTTGATTGTCATCGTTGTTTCTTGCCGGTAGATCACCCGTTTCAAAGAAATAGAGAAAACTTCAAGAAAGGGAAAGTAGATCATGATATGTTAGCATCGCAACTGTCGGGGATGGAGATGTGTGACCATGTGATGAGATTGCCGGTCATTCCTTTGGTAAGATTGTTGCCTCTGACATCATCGATGGGTTTGGCGTGTCTTATAATTGGGTTTGGAGAAACATCTTTTGGGAACTGCCATATTGGTCTACAAATTTGATTCGTCATAATCTAGACGTGATGCATTTTAAGAAAAATGTGTTCGACAATGTGTTTAACACCGTGATGGGTGTTACGGGCAAGACGAAAGATAATGATAAGGCACGGTTGGACATGAAAGATATTTGTAAGCATCCTGGATTAGAACTTTATGAATCTACTAATGGTAAGATGGTCAAACTGCATGCAAGGTACACATTGTCCAAAAAATAGGTTGAAGATGTGGCACATGGATAAAGTCTCTAAAACTACCAGATGGATATACGTAAAACATTGCAAGGTCATGTGTTAAATGTGGGAAATTACAAGGGATGAAGACTCATGACTGTCATGTGTTCATGTAGAGACTCATGCCTATAGCATTTCGGGACTTGCTTGATAAACCAATATGGGATGCTTTGGCTAATCTTAGTCGTTTCTTGAGAGAGACATATGTTCAAAAATGTTAAATGAAAAGGACATGTCTATACTTGAGAAGAACATCATTGAGATCACGTGTAAGCTTGAAAAATATTCCTCTCTGGTTTTTTCGACTCTATGGAGCATTTGCAAATCCATCTACCCTATGAAGCTCGTGTTGGTGGCCCGGTTCAATATAGATGGATGTACCCTTTCGAGAGGGTCATGGGAAACCTTAAGAGGAAGGTGAAGAATAGAGCTTATGTCGAGGGTCGATATGTGAGGCATACTGATTTCGATGAGGTATCTACGTTTGTCTCAGACTATTTTCCCGACGAAGTCTTGACAAAGGCCAATCGAGTCCTGAGACATAATGATGGGGGCAATGCTGAACTAAATGGTCGACTTTCTTTATTTTGTTTACCAGGTCGCGCTTATAGAAAAAGAAAGCGTATATTCCTTTTTGAGCAAGAATTACATGCTGTGCATACTTACATTCTTCTCAATTGCGAGGAGATTGATGAATTTGTGAGGTATACATGTCAACTTCATATGTATTAGACCTATATCTTAACCTGCAATCTCATATTAATATATGTTAATGTTTAGAAAATTGTATAGAACATACGATGATGAGTTAAAAGCAAATCAACCCGGGCATCACTGATAAAGATATTCAAGTTAGTCGTAATCAAAAATTTTCTCTTTGGCCAAAGGACAAAGTAAGTTAAGTTAATTAAGAATGAAATATATCGTATTAATTTATAAATGTATTTAATTTAATAGAATTTTTGTAGGCTCTTAATGAGGAAACAATTCCTCCAATATATACAAGTCCTAGCTATGGGTCCAGATAGGGACCAAGTCATTCATGATGGTTACAAAATAAATGGATGTGAATTTCATACAAAGACATATGCTCATGATAAAAGAACAACTAATCTTTGGAGTGTGTGTTCAAGGAGATTGTTACAATGAGCTTGGTGGAATGCCTTTTATGGGGAGTTGGAGGAAAACGTAGAGTTGTCGTACAAGGGAACGTACGGGGGTCATATTAACTTGTTCAAGTGTCGTTGGTTTGATTCAAAAAAAGGGATACGTGTTGACAGACATGGAATCGTCGATATTGACCTCCATAGGTCTGCGTACTCCAACGAACCGTTTGTTTTACCAACTCAAACAGTACAAGTATACTACACTCCTAGTCCTGTTAGGAAAAGGGATAGACCGCCTACAGATTGGCAAGTTGTAATTCATACTCCCGCGCGTAGTCGTGTCCAAGTAATAGACGGGGATTTCTACCAAGAGGAGATGCTTCATAGACCTCCTATAATAAATATAGAGGACAACAATGAATTAATCCAGTTAGAGGTGGAGATGAACATGATGAATTGGATCCAGAGCAGATTATTATGCGGATAGCGGTGATCTTTGAGGAAGAGTTATTGGTGACAACGACACATAATCTGAAGAAGAAGATGGTTATGAATCTCTGATACTTGTACAAAATGATTCTGACTCAGACAACAATTTTCATTAAAATGTATGTTTACTTTTAATTGTATTACAATGAATTACATATAGGAATGTTCTCTATATCCTTAACATGTTTATGTACCTTTCATTTATAGTTGTCGTAGTTAACTATTTTACAGTCATGTTTATGTACATTTCATTTATAATAATCATAGTTAACTATTTCATACAATTAATTGTCATTATTGTTCTTTTCTATAAAATGTATGTTTAATTTTAATTGTATTACATACAATTACATATATACATGTTCTCTATATCCTTGACATGTTTATGTACCTTTCATTTATAACTCATACTAACATCCTAAATTTTTTATTTATAGATGTCTTACGAACCAATGTACACGAAAGCGCTTGGGTTGGGTGGGGCCCCCTAATCATGTCTTAAAGGCCAAGAAATATCTGAATGATCGCATTCTTATACAAATCCGTCCTCCTCTAGAAAGCGCGTAAGTTAAACATCATGTATATATAATAATTTAATATTTCCATTGTTATAAATATATTTTAATGTAAATTATTGTATATTGTAGTGATTTTCAAGATAGTAAAATTGTGAAGTGCATTTTACATTTATGCTTCTGAATCCGCCTCTCGCCCGGTGATTACATGGGTGAGCACACCTCTCGCCCATAAGGATGCAGTTTAGGCTGAATTTCAGGTCTATTTTTTTTATCACTCTGATAGATAATACATAGTTAATCAAATAATATTATTTAGTAATGTTGGATTATGGTAATATAACAGTTTTAATATTATTATTGTTGTTTTATTTGCAAAAGCTGTATAGATGGGACGACGCGCAGGCATCAGTTATTCAGACACTGTTCTGGCAGAAGTGCATTGTCCGAACTAAAGATAAATTGAACAAGGAACGACATAATGCCCTGCATAATGTTGAGATTGACCATCCAGGACAAGGTGGCAAAATATGCATGAGCATTGCCCCTGGTGGTGCGCACAACCCATATGGGTGCAGATGTGTGACCAGTAGAGAGCTGAGAGCTGGGTCAAGAGGTGCAAGACTACCGCCTCGAACAGATCCTCAGGTGTATCTGAAGGCAAAAGGCAAAAAGCGCACGTGTCGGGGAGGCGATATATATCAAATTGCGATGTATATTCTTTGCCGAGAATGCGTATGTTATGTTTATAGTCATCTTTTATAGCTAAAATATCATATGTTTACATATTAATATGAGAAAATGAACTGTAGGAGTCTCAGTCTCAAGGTCAACCTATCAATTGGTTGGATGTGTATGTGGCCACCTACGATAGTCTGCCTGAGGCTATTCAGATAGCGGTAATAAGTTAATTTTATACTAATATGTTGTTTATAAATTGTAACGACCTTTTTTTAGCATTTTTTTATTTATTTTTAACTATTTAATTGTTGACCTTTTGACAGGACACTTATAAGGGCTTAATGAACGAGCGCTATCCTGAAAGAACCTCGCATCCATCGATTGATCAAGATTTGTGGGAGAGGGCGTCCGTCGTGAAGAAAAACTATGTTAAAGGCCAAGTGTGACACCCCCAAATCCGGTACTTCCATTTCCACAGGATTTGGTGTTCACTGTACAAACATCATCTATCTATCTACCCATAAATAAATGCAAACCATGCAATAGATAGAATAAATAATAAACCTCCCCTTATGGGGTTACATCAACTACATAATAAATAAATCCCAGGTTACTCTAACCTTAAAACATCTGTGCGGAAAACATAAACAAATAAGTCTTAAGTAACATCAATTCTAATCATCATTACATAACCATAATAATAAAATAGTCTTCATTACTTGTTAATCTTGCCCTTGCCCTTACTAGTGGAAGGTTCGTCTGCTCTTTCGTTCTTAACTGCAATGTTATTATTATGCAAGAGTAAGCACGATTTCCCACAAGTATAACAATATAACAAATGACTAATAATAACATGCGAATGAATTAACAACTTCTGATATAAAAGCTCAACTTTTGAATCAATAATGAATAACAAGAATCAAAAGAACTTCTGAGGGTCATAAGACCTTGAACTATGTCCTAGGTTGTCAATGTTTATACTTGAAACCTTTAACAGTCATAAGACTATGGACTCTTCTTCTCGTACTTAGGGGGATCAACCCTTAGTACCATACTGTGCATAATATCTTAACGCTAACGCATAAGTAATCCCCTTTACAGGGTTGTTCATCTCAGTTTGACATTCGAGTCTACACCAAAGGAAGTTTGGTTTGGATAATTCATCAAGGGTTCTGAAATTTATAACGCTCATCAACTATGGACTAGTCGAATCATGAAGTGTTCGCTAGTCTAACAAGGTTTAAAAATAATTGATAACTTAACTTGAATAGAATCTCAAAAGGTATACAATAGAATAAGTATTGTATAACAGCATCATGCTTGAAAGATTTATAACAAAACAGACTTAGTCAATAATAATGAGAACTTGCTCAATGTAGAAAGGTGAATTAATCAACTTATATAACGAAGTAGGGTTAGAAAACTTGCTTCGTGCGTAGTTTACACGTTAGTAAAACTCGTTCTTTGATTAAAATCCTACATATCATTCATGTTCACAATACCAATCAATTATCACGTAATAAACATCACAAGTTTATTCTTTGTCTAACTCGAGTTCATGACTATACTTAGTCAATTACTACACTTATTGCCAAAAAAAAAAAAATAAGACTTCACGAACAATAAGCTAACCATGCATTTGATCATTCAATTTACACGTAATTGTGTTATGCACATGTTAAGAATTTATTCTAACACTTCATTATATGTCTAACAAGTTTTTATAATCATTAGACTAAGTTACTAACACATTTCTATACTTGAACATTGAAAAAATGCATTTCTCGACATTCTGCTAAGTGGTATTTGCTTATTTCACTTTTATCTTGAGTCTTGGCTGTGACTGATACTTAATGATTTGCAAGACAGAAATGAACTAGGAGGTGGCGCATTGCTTTAACACTCCAGACTCTGAATTTTCAGTTCGCGAAGAACACGTAATTGAAATGAAAAACACTATATAATAATTAATTTCACCAAATTACACATACCCACATGTTAGAAATCATACATAATCATTACCCAACACTTGTAAAGTGATTTTAACCCATTAAAATACATAATCATAGAGTTAAATCATGCAATTTGTACTGTTCTTGATGTTCTTGAAGTGTAGAACATAAATTCCTAAAATTCAACACCACGGATTCGTTATAAAACCAAATCCAACCATTCAAATTTTGTTTTGTTCGTTTTAGCATGCATAATCATATACAAGTGGAAATTTTATAGAAAAATTTATGGTTGACATATTAAAATTACGTATAAGGGCCATATGACCATATAACATACTCTGTAATCACGTACTGTGAAATTTTATAAAACTAATGATATGATATCATATAAAATACATATTAAACATGCTACCATGACATAAAATCACGTATATAACCACATAGTCAATACACTTCCCAACCACAGAGAATTTTACAGAAATTGGAGAGCCATATTTTATAAAACTAAATGACGTAAAAAGGAATTTGGGTTGAAGAATTTTACCCAAAGCGTAGATGAACAAGGATGACAATTCTCTCTACTACAATCACAATACTCACAATCTCTCTCAAATTTCTCAAACTCTCACTGTATCTCTCTCTGAGTTATGCCAGACTTAGCAAAAAAATGAAAAGGAAGGAAAGACGTATAAAAAGAATTGAAGTGACGTAGTAGTGGTCAGTTACCCGATCATGGGTAACTGCTATCAACTCCTACTAAGGCCATGTTTGGCTAGAAATAAAAGGTTTCAAAAATTATTTAATTTAATAAAGCCTTATCATATAGTTTAAATAATGTCACACCCATTATAAAATAAATCTAATATCTTATTTAATTTACTTAAATAAAATATAATAATTTCTCAATAATGCACATAGTCACATAATTAAATTTCTCATTTAATAATAATATCAAATTATTAAATCTCTAATTAATAATTAAATTAATTAAAAAAATAACATTAAGCTTATTAAATATTTCTTTTAATACAATAAGCTCACATAATCACATACTTGAATAATAAAATTCTCCACATTAATTTAATACATATAACACATATAATTAAATTAATCTACCACAACTTCATTAATTAATTATTTAATCTAATAATTAATTCATCGAAAAATATTTATTCAATCCAATAAATATTAAAAATTAAATTACAAAATCTCGATTGTCACACCAAGGACAAAAACGACGCCTCAATCCATCGATGGCACAGCAGGCGACTCTGCCTAAAATCTATCATATCATCGGTCATCCAACATATCATACTCCTACTGACTGTGTAAGAGCGATCTGTCAGGATCATGATCTTCTTCGTATACTGGGCGGGCATCTGCAGTCTCTCAGTCCAGATGAGTTGGCGGATGCAGTGGCGGCAACAACAGCAGCACAACATCAGGATGGCAACCAGGTATATATCGATATTGTCACTGTCTTACTTATATGTTTCACTACATTGTCTATTGTTTTTCTAAGTCATAGCAGTATCAACACATGCATGTAACATGTTTTATTCTTTTGTTAATTACATGGTCCTAATTTGGATGATCCATGAAGAGCTAGACTTGTTTTTTAGATTTTAAAGTCTTGTACTCTTTTATATTCATTCTTTGGACAATTGTATTGGTTTACGATTCTATTATATGGATGTTTACTATTTTATTGTGTTGTGTTGGTTTACGATTTTATTATATGGATGGATGTTTATCATATAGTAGTTATCATGGATGAATGTTTATCATATAGTAGTTATCATGGATGGATGTTTATATGGATGATTATATATACTGCTGTGTGTTGGGATAGAAAGCAGGTACAAAGCAGTTTATTTTTGGGAAATCAATAAAACAGAAAAAATATTTTAAAAAAAATAACATCAGCGATCGCATGTGATCGCTAATACTGTAACAGCGACCGCGTTACCTACTTGGAAACTAGCTACCGAAGCGATCACTATTACCGATCGCTGACACGTGTGTCACATCACACCTGAAAAATGACTCAGCATAAGTCATATTAGCGATTTTGATTCGATTAAGCTAATTGCGATCGCTAACAATGTAGGTCACTATTATTTGTCGCTGATGTCCATCCAAATGACCGATTCACTGCGATTAATATCGGCCATCGTGCGTCGATCGTTAATACTCATCTGCGACCATGGCGATTACAGAATAAAGTGATCGATGATAAGCATTTTTATTGTAGTGTATATAGAACAACCATAAAGGTTTGTCCTACTAGGAAATGAACATAAAGTTTATAAATTAGTCAAGTCTTTATATGGTTTAAAACAAGCACCTAAACAACGGCATGAGAAAATTGATAAAATAGTTTTATCATATGGTTTTAAACATTAATGTAGTTGATAAATGTGTTTATATCAAAACTTGTGATAATTATGTGGTGTTAATTTGCTTGTATGTTGATGACAAGTTGATTGTAAGCAATTACATGGAAAGAATTACAAAAATGAAGAGGTTTCTTTCTTCTACATTCAAGATGAAGGATCTTGGATAAGTGGATACAATCCTTGCTATCAAGGTAAAAGGAAATAGTGTGGGATATGTATTGAGTCAATCTCATTACATTGAGAAAGTGCTGAAAAAATTCAGTCACTTAAAATTTAAAGAAGTAAGTACTCCTTTTGATCTAAGTATCAAGTTACTCAAGAATGATGGAAGAGCAATGGCTCAGTTAGAGTATGCTAGTGCTATTGGAAGTCTTATGTATGCAATGTAATGCACAAGACCGGATATAGCATTTGCGGTTAGTAAACTGAGTAGATTTACCAGTAACCCAAGTGTTGGGCTTTGGAAGGATATTGGGAGAGTTCTTGGATACCTTAAGAGGACTAAAGATTTAGGCCTACAATACTCAAAGTTTCCTGCTATATTAGAAGGATATACCGACGCTAGTTGGATATCGAGTTTGGGAGAATGTAAATCCATTACAGGTTGAATGTTTACCTTAAGAGGAGGTGCAATTTCTTAGAAATCCAAGAAAAAAACTTGTATAACACACTCAACTATGGAGTCAGAATTTGTTGCTTTAGTAGAAACTGGAAAAGAAGCTGAGTGGCTGAGGGATTTTCTTATAGAAATTCCATTAACTTCTAAGAATAAGTTCAATCTCAATTTTATATGATAGTTAAGTCACTTTGGCTCGATAATATAGTGAGATATACAATGGAAATGCAAGACATATTAGTCATCAACATGATTATGTGAGGAAATTAATCAAGGATGGGATTATTTTGTTCACATATGTAAGATCTAGTGGGAATTTGGCTGATCCATTCACCAAACCTCTGTCGAGAGATATGATGATAAAAACCTCAAATTTAATGGGGCTAAAACTCCTAAATTAATTCACCAATAACGACAACCCTACCTAACACTATGAAATGAGTAGTTTTGGGTTCAAAGGGTAACAACAAGTTATTGAAAAGTGAAAGCTCAGTACTTAAACTATTATGTCCATGTGAGATAAAAGTACTGGTTGCCATAGTTGGAGGGTTTAGATTTAATCTCTTAATGAAGTTCAGTTAGTAGAACAAGTGTCTCAAATATGGTAAAGACACTGAAAGAACCTCACCTATATGAACTTAGAAGTGATGTCGCTTCGATTGAGATTTGGAGTTTATCTCATAAAAGTTTATCATGAATGTTCGATCACCTCATGGCCTTACGAGATTTGAGCGTGTGATTGTGTGGAATATGACAATTCTTTGTGTTTATGTGTGTGATGTCATCGATATTGTCAAAAGGAATAACAAGTTCAAATTTCCATGCTACTTGAGATTTCGGCATTGTTTTATGGCATGTACACTAAGGTAATATTCAAATCGAAAGATATATTACTGTATTCATAAACATAGTTTGATTTTTTGGAGAAATTTTCATATTTGAATAAGTGGGGGATTGTTATAAATTATTTAAATAAGAAAATGATATTTCCTATTTAAAAAGATAGTTATTAAAATGTAATTATTAAAAGGAAGTTATTGGTAGTTATATACAAAACATTGTGTTCATTCATATATATATGTCTTTTGAGATTTCTATTATAAAAAAATAAATATGAATTTTCAGATTATTAAGGGTTGAAATTTTTAGTTCAAACTTTTTATTCTCTCTAAAAAAATTATTTTTACTTCAAATAAAAAGATCAAATTCTCATCTCTCATATTCATACTTTGAAGTTTTTCACTATTTGCTAAGTGTAAAACTTCTCAAGACTTGTCATGTCCACTAAGGCTATTTACATTCATCCTATAGCAATCTCAAGAAGGAGAGGGAACAAATACTACTTTTAGGAAAACGATTTTACGCGTTTCAAGCCATTTTTCTACTTCAAATTTATTTGTGCTCTTGTTTCATTTTATATATTATTATTATTTTATTCTTGATTCTTTTATCTCCTTATTTCAACATTTTTTCTAACACTCATAGTGAATAATTTTTTAGTACTCTGATACCATAAAACAACTCAACAATTTATGAAAAATCGCTGAGGCTTCTAGCCTTTGTATTTAATATTTATACTATGACTTTGTTACAAGAGATAAAATTACATGGAATTGTTGGGGGAAAATATGCCAAAAATAATTTTTATCCCGAGAATTACTTTTTCATCCTTGTGCAATTAAATATGAAATTAACAAAATCAATTATGAGAGCAAAAATAACAAATAATCATCCACAAACAAGACACCAAATTTACGTAGAAAATCCTCTAAAACTAAGAAGTAAAAACTACGGGTCAAACTCCGAATCTTCACTATATCACTAATAATAGGCTTACAATAATTCTCTCAAGTTTTATGCCCTAAAATTTGAGGTTACACAATAAATTGAGATAGTACAAATTTACCTTTAATTAGGTTGAGAAACTTAATTAACTGCACCACCCAAAAACACCCCAAACAATAAAGTCTTCAAGCTTTCAATCGAACGGAGATGGCGGCGGATACCCACGAACAACAAACTGTAATTCTCTCAATTTATTCTTTTGGTATCTTCTTGCTACCAAGTTTCTCTCATATATCAAATAAGACTCCCTCGTAGCAAATTTATAGTACTCTTCCTAATCCATTCCTATTATGGATTAGAAATAATTTATTCTCCTAATCAAATTAGGGATCACATCTCCTTGTCTTGGTCACCAACCAATCTAACAAATAAATCATTTTTCAACTTGAATTCCTTTCACGGAATCTCCAATTCCAATAATGCTTCCATTAACCCAATTTCTAATTGAATTAATATCATGTAAATCCACTTACTTGCTCACAAAGAAAATTAATTCTTTTCTATCTTGAATTCTATCATATGGGTGAGCGAGAACCCACACCCAACAGGAATATGGAATTTAGCATATACATAACAAAAGAAGACTGTTACATAGGAGATAAAAATATATCAGCAGCTCAACTTGAATTTGAATTTCCATCGATATCAGCTTAACAAATATTATTTCATATTTGAGGAAAAAGTAAGTTTGAATTAGGATAATCATGAAAACATTTGTTTCTTCATTGAACACCTCTAACAACTCTATTACCTTAGCAGCTTTATTCGCACTCATAAGATAGCGAAGATATCTTTATTTGATACATATGGAAGACCTCCCTAAATTGCATAGGAGACTCAAGCATTGTATATGTGGAGTTTCAGCGAGTTGACACATGCAAATCGTAAACATTGAAATAGTAAATTAATATTCAAACCATCCTAACAAATGGCCGACCTATTTTAGATTGAAAACCAATTTCACAACAACTTTCTAATTGAAAATGAAGCAATTTGTTCTTGGAAATATTTACGAGAAAGGCCCATGAATGATAGCTATGTACGTTGTTAATGATATATATATATATATATATATATATATATATATATATATATATATATATATATATATATATATATATATATATATATACTGCCTCCTCTCCAAATGAATCTTAAATAGTGAATTAAAAGCAAACCGACTATAGACGATTTTTTTCGTCGCTATAGTATACAAAATCAACGACATAGTGACGGTTAATTAGAATGACGTTGAAGTTGCCAATCCAATAGAATTGATGCGATGAACAAATTTTTACCAGCACTAAAAGCTGAACTTTTGCGCATGGAATTGTAATTCATGGTTGAAAATATCATTTCCCTTATTTTATCCATCCGTTGAGTTCATCAATTTGGATTAATTTAAACCCTTTCTTTTTGGATTGAAAATTACGGATAGATTTGCAAAATTGTCATAAACCTTAAATTTTACAAGTTAGTCAAATTTACTTTAATGATATTATTAATGTAAAGATTTAATTTTAAAAAAAATGAGTTTCTAATCATGAGATTGGCATTAAAAGCTAGATTTTTATTTGTGTACCAAATTAAATTGACCTTATATGTCTAGCCACTCAAATAGAAAATTTTCAACCCAATTTAATTGGAAAGCATAGAGTTAATTTATAAATTCTAGAATGAAAACAAATTCCTGATCCTAATTTATTACATTATAATTGAAAAAATCTACCTTAAAAAGGTAAAATTTTAGAGATTTATATACGACCAATCATCAATAATTGTTAGTAATATTCACAATCTTCAAACAATTCTTATTTTATTGTCTCATATCTATGAATTTTGCAATCCCTCGGTAAGTAGGGGTGAGCATTCGGTTATAACCGAACCGAAATGACTATTCGGTTATAACCAAAAAAAAAGTATTGATAAAACTACTAACAAAATAATAACAAAATTTAGAAATAACGAAATTACCAATAATTTAATTACCAAATGTACAATTCGGTAATTAGGATAATAACCGAACTCATGCTCAAAAATAAAATTAAGAATAAAGCAACATCCAATCCAACATAAGCAGTTTAACAAAGATTACAAAGAACATGCCAAGTTAACATATTACAAAATAGCTTAAGTACTTGACCGTCCAAAAATACAAGCAACAAGAAGCAAATCTGAAGACAAATTAATTGTTACAAATTAACATCCCGATAAATTAAACAAAAAAATAAGCCCAACATGCAACAAGCGACAAATAAGCCAACACTACTTGGTGACTTAGCAACAAGCCCAACATGCAACAGGACAGAAAGAACAAGAAGAATCAAGAAGCCAACAACATGGTGTTTTTCTGTTTGAGATATCCCAAGTTCACAACAACAACAACAGACAACACTACTGTGAGAACAAAACCTATTTTTCATCTGGTGAACCCCACCCTCGTGACTACCCATGTAATTGTTTCATGTTGTTCACCTGTTATCTCAAAAACCTATTTTCCTCTGTTCTTTCCAGTTGATAGAGCAAAAGAAAACAAAAAATAATAATATGAGCAATCTAATATCTCAAGTAAAATGAACAAATCAAAGTAATGGGGAAGGAGCAAGGGATAGTGAAACACGAAAGAGCATGAAAAGTATAAAAAAGAAAACACATTTAATTAAGCACAACAATAGTTATATATACACACATATATTTGAAAATCTAATACCAAGTGAACTAATATCCCCAAATATTTGGCAGTCGTTAGCTTTAGAATGGAGGCAGGCCAAATTGCTAATTACAGTTAGGTAATTGTAGAATGATTCTGTTTATGAGCTTCAATAGAACATCATTATGCCATCAGATTCAGGGTAAGTCGAGAACATACCAAGACAGACAGTGACCACTAAGACGTCAAGTCGGCGACGACGAGAGGCGCGAGAGACAGACTGTGACCACTGACCAGTGAGTCAGAGTCAGTGAGGGTCGAGACGAGAGGCAATTTGACGGAGACCGCGCGTCGGAGGCCGAGACGGGAGAGGTGGAGGCCGCGCCGGAGATTGAAAGTTGAGACTGTAGAAGTGTCGAGACTCGATCGAGAAGGCAAGAGGCTGAGGAGTGACTAGTGAGGACTAAGGAGTGAGGAATCGAGAATTGGAGATCTCAGTTCTCAGATCAGATCTGGAGTGGCGAGCGGGTTAGGGACTTGGGGCAAAATGGGGGAAAACTCAAATATACTGATAGTCGATAGAATAGAAGTAATAAAAATTCGGTTATTCGGGTATCCGAATAATCTGTTTTTGCAAACCGGAATCGGAACCGAATATTGAATAATAATTCGGATATAATCGAAATTTCAAAAAAAACCGAAAAACCGAAATAATTCGGTTAAAATAATTCGGTTCGGTTCGATAATTCGGTTTTATCCGTTTTTTGCTCATTCCTATCAGTAAGACTGCATCTTCTTTAATCACAAGGCTTGATACATGTAATCTTTGAAGAAAAAGAGTATATACTATAGTTTAGGAATAATTCAAGTGGTCCATAACTTAATCCTACAAAATTAAATCCCTGAGATCATTGAATACTTTTCCTAGATTCAAGAACACGATTATCCAGCCAGGGCATCCTCATTATGTTCTCAAACTAAACATGTATCTTTTTTTGACTAGTTTCATCAAAATTCAAATACGTAAATAGTACTCCCTCCGTCCCATAATATATGATATTTTAGGTGATTTTATTTGTCTCAAATTATTTGACATTTTAGAAAATCCAAGAGAATTCATTTCAATATTTTCAAAATTATCCTTCATGGGAAAATGTTATAGATAAGAGAGAGTATGAAAATTAATTATTTAATGCTTTCCAATCATTTCTTTAAATATTGTGCACAACTCTAAAACCTCATATATTATGAGACGGAGGGAGTACTAATTTATTGTTTGACCAAAATGTAAAAGAGTGCCCTCAATTTATTCATTTAAGAAATTTTGGTCCATCAATTTAGTTATTTATATATCAAAATTAATATTATAAAATGAGCAAATAATTCGAGTTCGATCTGTACTCGATCGACTAAAAGTTCGATTCGAGCTCGACTCAAAATATAAATGATTCAAATATGAACAAATTTTAAAGTTCGATAAATTACTCGAACCTCCTCAAATTGTAATTTTCTATTTATACTCGGATCATACTCGTTCGAAAATTTCAAATTACTCCGCTTTGATTCGAGATCCTGCTCGACTCAATAGCTAATCGAGTCTCAATCAAACCTTATTTTATACTTAATAAATTTTATTCATCAAATCTAAACAACTTAATACTCGGCTCGATTCTGTTTATTTATACCCTTAATTTAAAATCCTCTCTCAAGGTACATTGATAGCACAAAATTGTTCCTTATGGTTCAATTTAGCACAACTAATTATATTTTAAAAAGTACGATTTTGCACTGACAGGCTAGGCCAGGATCCTATCGACCCCGAAAGGCAAAAACAATCACCTCATATATAGCTCCCCCCCCCATTGTCCCGAATTTGTCCTTTTTTTTCAAGTTAAATTTCTTCAATCTATTTATAATTAGTTACCTTTGTACAATTATTTTAATTTAAAATTAATCAAACAACATGTAATATTTATACTACTAATATCACCTTCTATTACAAATGTTCTAAATTTTTAATTAAAATAACCTAATCAATTACATAATTACATATACAAGGCTAATTTTGTAAACGATTACTCCATCTACCCGCAAAGATTGATTTAGTTTTAATTTTGAAGTTAAAGTGACCAATTTTAGAATAAAAATTTATCTACTTTTCTTTAAAATATAGGTCCAGAAATTATAATCATAAGAAACTACATTTAATTTATTACAATATTCAATTTTTGGAAGGTCAAAAACATAAATAAATTTACTTAATTATCAATTTTAATATTGATCAATTTAATCAAAAAAAATTCAAATTTGGTCAGCCTTTACGGCACCGAGGAAGTATATAATTATATATAATTGGGTCGGGACACTATACCCGACCTTAACCCTATAGAATTTGTAAAAGTCCCATTTGGGTTGGGATCGGACGTGTCCCTTCAAGATCGGGGAAATTGTCACATTTACATAATTGTACCAGTGCTAGTATTAAACAAATTCAGAAATGAAAATATCACGAGGGCACAAATACAAAGATAGGCATGTATTTTCACTCTATCACTATTAGTAATAAGATTTGATTTTGCAGAACCAACTTTTGGTTAATGCATGCCAAATTGCCAACAAAGTATTCATCCCATATATGTATGTATATGGATTGGTGAGAGAGAGAGAGAGAGAGAGGCATGTTGGTAGTTTAAGGTGGAAAAAGAAGGGTGATATGGGAAAAGAGCAATATATATATATATATATATATATATATATATATATATATATATATATTGGTCCGGGATCAAGTGCATATAACTTCGTCTGTCATTAAAAGTATAAACAGACGGTTGTATGGTACCGAAACAAATCACTAAAAAAGGGGGTAAGCAAGAGTAAGATAAGGGGTATCTGATCTTGATCCTTGCTCTCTCTCTCTCTATATATATATATATATATATATATATATATATATATATATATATATATATATATATCCAGAGGAAAGCTTTGAGAGTTTCAAAGAGAGGCTAAGGAGAGGTTATATATGGGAGACAACGGCAGGGAAGTGCTCGTGTATCGCCTCTCGAAGCGAACATGCATGTAAAATGGCTTTTCATTTAGTAAAAAAAATGGCTTTTCTATTTTCATCTGCAACCCCCTATGTGTTTTTTTGTTAGTTTTTGATTATATAATGTTTTGATTGATGACTAATTTAAGTATATTAGACGTGTGCATGGTTCATGGTGTGTTATTATATTATTAAATATGCATGGATTATGGGCTATAATATTATAATTGATATGCATGGGTTATGGTTATTACATGAACAATTGTTGCTGATTTCCTTCCGTTGTTAGTTGGAATGTTTTTAAAATCAGTTCAGATTTGAATTGAAGTTTATTAATGAAGATTTGAATTGGAGTTTATTAAGGTATGTTGGTTTTTATAATGTCAAATATTATGGTCCTTAATTCCAGCTAGCCCAAATTGGATCTTCTATTTCATCAGAGTATTTCGTGGGTGCTATTTTATTTAAGGATTTTATCTTGCTTAGTGGAGCCCACATTAGTTAGTATTCTATTTTGAAAAGGAGTCTTACAGAAGCTATTGGGTATTATCCTTATTTATCTCCTTTGTTCCTACTTAATTCAGTTGATTGGGTATAGAGTTTCTCTCTTTTATTTCAGCTCTTCAAAATCAAATAGCTGGCGTATATTTGCTTAATATCTTTCTGGTGATACAAAGCTGCTGAAATTATGGGTGGTTGCTAACGGGACTGAGAATTCTTAGCTAACATATTTTATAGCTGTTGCTTGTTTTGTTATATATACCTCTTCTTTTCGGCTGATCAAAAACAACTCAGAACCGGCAATCAAGTTGAGAGATTACATCAGAGCTTATCAACTGTTTTTATTCCAGTCATTTATTCTTATCTATTAAATCCTTTTGTGCAGGAAATTTTATTCATTGTAAATCAAAGTATTCAAGCATAGCTTTGGCTTGAGGTTTCCTAGTTTAGTTAGTCTGTTCATAGAAGGCTCAAGGGTCTCAGAGGTGAGAAGATGTGCAGTGGTGTACAAGTTGCAGAGGTGCAAAAATGGGGCATAGGTGTCCAACATCAAATTTGAGGCTTCTTTGTAACAGGGAGTAATTTTTGTATTGAGTTTTAAATAGTAATAAAAAGAGTCTCCAATCCTAGTTGGGATTGGACGTGGATTAGGTCACTAGATAGAGGATAGGGGCTGAACCACGTAAAAATCTTGGTGCCTTTACATTTTCGCACTTTTACTTTCTGTTTGCTTAAAATTCTGGGTCCGTTGCTTTATTAGTTTGTAGATACACGAATCTAGACACTAAAGCAGACATGTATAGCTGTCTGATAATATTGAACGAAGAACATAAGTTAAAGCAGACACTAAAGCGCATGTGTAGTGTATTTCGAATTAAACTCATGAGTGAAAATTACAAAAAGTTTTCACTATTTATCACTTTAACCTTAAACACCTATTCACCCCCCCCCTACTAGGTGAGTATTCTTGAATTACATTTGGTATCAAAGCTTGGCTCTACTAATATTGATCGTTGCGGTCGTGGGGAAGATCCTATGGCACACCTAAACTTTCAAGAAGGTCACCCACAAGAAGTAGGCCACCATTGCTGCTCGGAAGTGAGAACTTCAATTTTTGGAAGTTCAGGATGAAGATCTATCTGAACCGTGATCCATGGGAATGGTGGGTAGTCAAAAATGGACCAGTCATTCCGCGACATGATGATGGCAAGCCAAAGAATCTCATGGAAATGGACTCAAGTGAATTGTATATGGTGTCTTATAATTCCAAGGCCATGAATACACTTTTAAGTGGCATGGTTCAGTCGGAGATAGATAAGGTCTCTTCTTGTACTACAGCTAAGGAAATTTGGGACACAGTCATCATGAGCCACGAAGGTACTACTAAAGTGAAGGAGGTCAAGTTGAGCATACTAATGCACGAATACGAACTATTCAAATTAGAGAAAAATGAATCAATTAGAGATGCACAAGCAAGGTTCCTTACTCTAATGAATTCTCTAAGCATGCTCGGACGAAAGATTGATCAAAAGAAAATCAACCGAAAGCTTCTTAGAGTCATGTCAAAGAGATTCGCACCAAAGGTTACTACACTTTAAGACTCGGTCACAATCAGCACAATGAAAACTCTTACCTTATTTGGAGAACTTGAAGAGTTTGAAAACCAACTAAAATTGTATGATGAAGAAGATGGGGCACCTAAGAAGAAGACCTTGGCTCTACAAGCTGAAAGCTACATAGAAGGCAATGATGAAGATTCGGATGAAGAAATAGCTTTAATGACCAGAAAATTAAGGGAGCTAATCCGAAAGAAGAATAGATCAAAATTACCAACAAAAGCTTTCAACAACAAGAAAGATTTCAAACAAAAGCCTCAAGAGGAAACCTGTTTCGAATGTGGAAGGCCTGGTCACTTCAAAAGAGATTGCTTCCAACTAAAAAGAAAGAACAAAACAAATGGTTCAAAAGGAAAGGCTCTAATGACATGGAGTGATGATGAATCTAATCATGAAGATCAAGAAGAAGAAACTGCTCAACTGTGCTTCACTAGAATACACAATGAGGAAACATCTGAGGTAAGTCCTAAACTTGGAGAAATTACTATTTCTGACTATCTTGTTTTAAAAAATGAAAACCTTCGTATGAAAGAGAAAAATGCTCACTTGAAAAGTTGGATAAATGACTTAATGAAGGAAGTAGAAACTTTAATTGAGGAAAAACAAGAAATAGTTAAAGATTACACATCATGTGAAGTATCTCAGTTAAATGCTAAAATTGAATATTTAGATAATTATAATAAAATCTTATATAATCGTGCAAACAAATTAAATGAAGAAAATAATAGCCTTAAAAAGGAAAATGATGATCTAAAAAAAAGCTTGAAAATGAGAGATATTTGTATAGATGCTTTTAATGATGGAAAAATAATAAACATGCAAAATAATAATAAGGAATAAATAATATCTTTGAAAAATGATCTTGCTAAATTTGTTCAAGGAGAAGTGAATTTAAATATAATGTTGGGTGCTCAAAGGTCAAGCTTGGATAAACAAGGAATTGGATATAATCCTGTTAAAAACATAAAAAGCACGACTAATAAAATTAGAGTAATAAATAATAAACCAAGGAATATGTCTCTTTATTGCTCACCTTATGTTACTTGCAGAAAATGTGGTTTAAAAGGACATTTTGATTCAAACTGTAATAAAATTAAAATAAAACAAGTTTGGGTAAAGAAAGGAGATTTAATTGCTACTAACAATATCAGACCCAAACAGATTTGGGTACCAAAACGATGAGTTACTTCTTTGTTTTGTAGATATGCTTAAAAGCTAAAGTATCATCACATAAATGGGTACTTGACAGTGGATATTCTAGACACATGACGGGTGATAGAACTAAATTTACCTCACTTGTTTCAAAGAAAGGAGGCACGGTTACTTTTGGAGATGACACCACAAGCCAAATCATCGATAAAGGTAAAATTGGTAATGGTAAGGTTTACATTGATAATGTCCATCATGTTGAAGGGTTAAAATATAATTTAATTAGTGTAAGTCAACTAATGGATAGTGGTCATAAAGTTATTTTTGAAAAAGATAAATGTGCTATTATCCATGCTTCTCATAATGTTCCTTTAGTAGCTAACAGAGAAGGTAATATATATACTATAAATTTTGAAAATCAAAATGAGGATATTTGTTTAGCTGTTGTTCAAGATCAAACTATTATATGACATAGAAGGTTAGGGCATGTGAATATGGAATTAATTAACAAGTTAGTTACAAAGAACCTTGTTAAAGGTTTACCAAAGCTAAAATATGAGAAGACAGGTGTGACGCCCCCAAAATAGGTATACACGACCCATTTTGAGTCGCCAGATATCACACTATAAAAATCAAATACAAACTTCATTTATAAAACTGTTGAACTGTCGTATAGAATACGACCACAGTTAACTGTGAGTTTTAATACAATATTGTCTCGTAGACAGTATCCAAACTCAAACTATTACAATGCCATATAAAATACAACAGCAAATATTTTAAGACCCCAAAGAAGAACGAGAAGATTACTATTATATTCATTCTAATGAGGTGCACTTTTGATGCTTCCAAAGTTGGGTTCTCATCACCCTATTATTATTCGCCAAAATCAATTATTAATTGACGTATAAAATACGACACGCACACATATTAGGTCCTCAATACAATTATCTATTGCATGTCATGCCGTTTTATAATGTATTGAGAAACTTTAACGATCTCGGACCATCCCACTATTTCCTGTTATCCCCACAACGACCCAAATTTACACTCTTATTACACGAAAGGAATTGTGAAGCAAAAGGGTGAGCACAATTAGCCCAGTAAAAAATATCATGGCTAAGATAATTAATTTATAAACAGCCTTTATCAGAATAAATCAGAGATTTATAACATATGGTAGATAATAAAATGTTTCAACCATAATTGCAGCGGAATCAACAATCCATTAGAAGAGTCAAGTAGAACATAATGTCTACTATCTCCTCTAAATTAAAAGTCCATCGTTGATATTTTATTCCTGTAATACTCATTAACAGTTCTTTGTTATACTTAAGACAAATAGAACTTTCAACACTTGTCTTCACCTGAACCACCAAAGATGTTAGTTAAATTCACAATTCATATTTATAATAATGTGAATTAATAGTTCCTTCTTGCCACAAAGGCTTAATTGAACATTTACTCAATATCCTTACCCCAAAGGATGAAGATATTCAAATGTAATAACAATGATCATACCAATCAGTTGTCTATCTTTTGCTTTCGGGCCAAAGATATTCAAATATAAAAACAATGGTCATGATCATACCAATCAATTGCTGTCGATTACACTACTGCCAAAGACATTCAATCTGTTAACTAATGGTCATGATCCCCGCTTAATCACATCATTGAATTATCCATGCACTACTGCCAAGGATATTCGTTAGTATCACTAGTGGTCATGATCATGTCATACACCTATCCATCTTCGCACTACGGGTCAAAGCTATCAAATAACAGATCATCTTTGCACTACAGGCCAAAGATATTCAACAACATATCGTCTTTGGTTTGCACTGCAGGCCAAAGACATACAAATGTAAAACCAATAAACAATAGTATAATAAAGAATGAAATAATAAAAGAATTTCACCATGTGTGCAGTACTTCGCATCGACAGGTTATAATTCCAACATAATAATAAAGAATGGAATAATAAAAGAATTTCACCATGTATGCAGTACTTCGCATAGACATGTTATTCCAACATAATAATAAAGAATAGAATAACAGAAGAATTTCACCATGCGTGAGTAATCCGCACGGACAGGTTATTCCAACAGGATAATAAATAATGGAATCAGGTCATGCGTAATCGCATGAGATGGGATATTCAAGCGACAGAATAATAAAGAATGGAACCAGTCAATTACGTAATGCGCAGACGGATATTAAGCGAGAATAATAAAGAATGGAATAATAAAAGAATTTCACCGTGCATGCGATTACTTTGCATGAGACAAAGTTATTCCAACATAATAATAAAGAATGGAATAATGTAAGAATTTCACCATCGTGCGTAATACGCACGAATAGGTTATTCAACGAAATAATAAATAATGGAACCGGTCAGCGCGTGTCGCTTGCCGGCGGAGATATTCAACATAATAATAAAGAATGGAACCCGGTCATGCATGCGCATACAGACATGATATTTAAACGAATAATAAAGAATGGAATAACAAAAGAATTTCACCATGTATGCGATCTTGGCATGTACAAAAGTTATTCCAACATAATAATAAAGAATGGAATAACGAAGAATTTCACCATGCATGCGTAATGAATCTGCAGATAGGTTATTCCAATGAGAATAATAAATAATGGAACTAGGTTAGGCGTAATACGCCAAGCGAGGATATTCAACGAGAATAATAAAGAATGGAATTACAACGAAATCACCATGCATGCGATGAATCATGAGACAAAGTTATTCAAATGAATAATAAATAATGAAATAATAGAAGAATTTCACCATGTATGCGATTTTTGCATAGAGCAGTTATTCCAACATAATAATAAAAAATGGAATAATAGAAGAATTTCACTATGTATGCGATACTTCGCATCAACAGGTTATTCCAACATAATAATAATGAATGGAATAATAGAAGAATTTCACCATATATGCGATACTTCGCATAAACAGGTTATTCCAACATAATAATAAAGAATGTAATAATAGAAGAATTTCACCATGTATACGATACTTCGCATAAACAGGTTATTCCAACATAATAATAAAAAAATGGAATAATAGAAGAATTTCACCATGTATGCGATACTTCGCATAAACAGGTTATTCCAACATAATAATAAAGAATGGAATAATAGAAGTTCTCTTCATGAATACGAAAGAAATAATACCCCTTACGAGTACAACAAATAATATCCCTTACCTTATAAAGAAGAAACTGGATATAGAAGTAGTGAAGTAGCAGAATACTTTTCTTCTTTCTCTCTAGAGTTTTAGTGAATTCGTAAGAAATAATGAAGGAATGAGTTTCTATTTATAGAAGAATGGACTGCATAGTAACTAATTCATGAACGGTCCAGATTGATTTACTTTTAATCGGACGGTCCATATTTAAAGCAAAATCTTTTAAATAAAATATAATATATTCTATTTATAATCTAATAAAACAAATAACTTTATAAAAGTATTCTATTTTATATAAAAAGATTTTACTATGCAAAACACTATGCAGGTACTATGCATAATAAAATATAATATATTCTATTTATAGAATAACTTTATAAAAGTATTCTATTTTATATAAAAAGATTTTACTATGTAAAACACTATACATAATAGAATATAATATATTATATTTATAGAATAACTTTATAAAAGTATTCTATTTTATATAAAAAGCTTTTACTATTATAATTTCAACCAACGGTTTGAAAAATTAGTACATCTCTTCATGGAATAATATTGTAATCAAAAATAATTTGGACCGAAAAGAAATATATTTTTCGGGTGAATAGTAACTCGTGAATAGTAACTCATGAATAATAACTCGTGAATAGTAACTTATGAATAGTAACTCATGAATAGTAACTTGTGAATAGTAACTCGTGAATAGTAACTCATGAATAGTAACTCGTGAATAGTACTCTAACACAAAAAGTGCCCCAAATACCCGAGTGAATAATACTAGAGTGAATAGTAACCGGGTATTTTATGACAACTTGTCTACATTGAAAAATTTTCACATATCACCCTTAACTTTAACCTTTTATCAATTTAACCATTTACTAAAATAGAAAAATTGAATAATTTTATTTCATAAAATTCGGGGTCTCACAATAGGTATTTGTAATGCATGTCAGTTAGGTAAACAAACAAGAAATTCCTTTACAAGCAAGAATCAGGTATCAACTTTTTTACCTCTCCAATTATTACATCTTGATTTATTTGGACCCGAGAGATATGCTAGCCTAGGAAATAATCATTATGCTTTTGTTATTGTTGATGATTTTTCAAGATTTACATGGGTTTTATTTTTGAAAACTAAAGATCAAGTTTTTGCAGAATTTGAAAAGCTTATAAAGAATGTTGAAACAAAACATAACCTCAAGCTAATTGGTATACGGAGTGACCACGGTGGAGAATTTGGAAAAGATTTTATACCATATTGCAGTGAGAAAGGTGTTACACACAAGTTTTCTGCACCAAGAACGCCTCAACGAAATGGTGTGGTGGAACGTAAAAATCGTACACTTCAAGAAACTACAAGAACTTTACTACATGAAAGTAAACTGCCTAAAAGTTTTTGGGCAGAGGCTGTAAGTACTGCATGTTACATTTTAAATAGAGTACTAATTAGACCCATCCTATTGAAAACACCATATAAGTTGTTAAATAAAAGGATTCCAAATATTAATTATTTTAAAGTGTTTGGTGCTAAATGTTTCATTCTAAATACTAATAGTAATCTTGAAAAATTTGATGCAAAATCAACCGAAGCTATTTTTCTTGGTTATTCAATGCATAGTAAAGCTTACAAGGTTTATAATCTTGATAAATTTAAAGTTGAAAAATCTGTGCATGTTGTATTTGATGAATTTAATCGTGTCCTATCAAAAGAAGAAAATGAAGTTTCTGCAGGAAAAGACATTCTGATTAGTGGAAAACAGACAGCTTAATCCGGATAGCCTAAGCCGTCTGCATCAGATGGAAAGTCAGATGATCGTAGAAAGCAAACAAATGAAATTAGAAAAACTGAGTCATCTGCCTTAGTTAAAAACTCAGACATGTAGACGCCTAAAGTCAGACAACTCAACCCGTCTGCATTAGAAGAAAAAATTGATGATCAGTTTGATGTAGAGCATGACATTTCAGAAACTAAACCTGAAGAGAAAATGACTATAGCAAGGCTTCCTAGACCATCTAGAACAGTGAGAAATCATCCATAAAATCTGATCATAGGTGATCCTGACACTTGGATGAACACTAGAAGGAAAGCAAGGAATTACTGTGCATTCTCCACATTTCTTTCACAAATAGAACCAAAGAATGCCAAGGAAGCAATTCAAGATGAAAATTGGTCTATCGCCATGCAGGAAGAGTTAAACCAATTCGAAAGGTTTCAGGGATTCATATTCACCAATCAAAGTATGTGAAAGAGCTATTGAAGAGATTTGGATTCAAAAATACCAAACCAAAATCAACACCAATGAGTACTACCATCAAGCTTACGGCGGATGCTACAGGTAAGGATGTTGAAATGACAATGTATCGAGGTATGATTGGTTGTTTACTTTATTTAACTGCATCAAGACCAGATATTATGTATAGTGTATGCCTTTGTGCTAGATTTCAAGCTCAACCAAAAGAATCTCATCTTACAGCGGTAAAAAGAATATTTAAATATTTAGCTGGCACAATTAATTTAGGCTTATATTATCCTATATCTCCAAGTTTTGAACTAATTGGATACTCAGATGCAGATTATGCAGGGTGCCAAGTTGATAGAAAAAGCAAAAGTGGTGCTTGTGAATTTTTAGGTCAAAGTCTTGTAGCTTGGCACAGCAAGAAATAAATATCAGTTGCCTTGTCTACTACGGAAGGTGAATATTTGGCGGCAGGTAGTTGTTGTTCACAAATTTTGTGGATGATACAAACATTACATGATTTTAATGTTATTTGTGAAAATGTGCCTATTATGTGTGACAATATTAGTGATATTGATATTTCTAAAAATCATGTGCTTCATTCTCGTACTAAGCATATTGAAGTGAGACATCATTTTTTAAGAGATAATGTTGCTAAAGATTAATTAAGTTAGTATATGTCCCTACTGAACATCAATTGGCTGACATTTTTACAAAACCTTTAAGCGAGGAACGTTTTTGTACCTTGAGAAGAGAACTTGGAATGTCTGTCTGTGCTTACTTATTATTTTTCTTGCCTTTAAAAATTAATTATATATATATATATATATTCTATAAATTTATTTTGACATATGTGAAATTTTTATTGAGTGTCAATTTTCATTATATGATTAACTGCCATATGTGAAAATATATGTGACTATTTCCTATCTATGAAAGTAACAGAAAGGGCATTAGTGGTTTTTCATGTTATTTAGTGATTGAGCGGGAATACAACTCTATGTAATATTCACTCTTATATCTTGTCCTCTTCCACATCTTCCTTTCTGTTTATTACCTGAGATGAGGATTTTGTTCCATTTCAAATTTCATCTACTGTTATTCTATATCCTCGTATTCTTTCCTTCCTTTCAAAACCTAGGGTTTTCAAAGAGTTCTTCCATGGCTAAAACTCGTGGCGGACATGTGGTCAACACCGGCAGAGAAGCTATTCAGAGCAAGAAGGATGTTACTCCTCACTCTTCACGAGCAGCTAGGCGATAGAATCGGATTATCTTGCGACCTTCACCTGATTTGGGGGTACTATTGAAGGAGTCTATGAAGAGGAAGGGCACTTCTTCGCGTTTGACAAGGAAGTCGACCGAACCCATCATTATCCCTGATTCTTCTGACCCATTGATTTCCTCTTTTACTCAATCCCATAGTACTCCTCTAATTTTTACCTCTTTTAGATATGCTATGCGTTTTCAAGATCTTATGATAAATAAAACTATTATTTTTGGGAAATCAGTTGATCAAGCTCTCTTTGAACAAATTGGGGTTACATCCTTATTTGAAACAATTAATCTCTCTGCTATGTTATGTCCTACCAAATCTGCATATCCAACTTTCATTAAACAATTTTTTGGGAATATGTCTGTTAAGGATGATGTCATAAAAACTTTTGTTAAAAACAAAACATTGGTCATTGATTCTACTGTATTGGGCTCTATTCTCAATATTCCATGTTCTGGATTCTGTCCTTTCACACTTAAGGGACCCTTAGAGTTTGAAAATTTAACTATTCTTGAACAGTTAAGAATTGTGAAAGAGTGTTCTACTGCTGAATTTATTGGCTTACCAACTGTTATTGAAACTACTCCTTTGAATAATGTTATTTATAAACTCATCCGTGCTAATTTAGTACCTAGGAATGGGGGTAGGTCCAATATGACGTATCAAGATTTAATTCTTTTTGCTTTAATCATCTCTGGTACAAAATTTAATTTTGCCTTGCTTATGATTAAGCACATGGAAAGTTGTTTGACAAATAAAACAAAGTGTTTTCCTTATGGGGGTTTCATCACCAAAATTCTTGCACACTTTGGAATTTCTTTTGTCAATGAAGATGTTGTACAAATTTCTGATACAATTGATAAATATATCTTGTTACAATCTAAATTGAAAGTGAATTCTGATGGAGTCTTATGTTGGGATGTTGAGAAGTTGTCTACTCAGTGTTCTGTTCCTCCTACTTCAACGCCTACATCTCCAAATTCTTTTTCCATTCATAATTCAACGTTACCTGTGACGCCCCCAAAATAGGTATATAACACCCATTCTGAGTCGCCAAATACATGGTAAGAAAGCAAACTACAACTTCAATAATACAATTGCCGTGCAAAATACGACAACACATACTGTGAGGTTAAATACAAATATTGTCTTCTAGACAATATCAACACTCAAATAAGTCCTCATTATAATTATTCATACACTATTTTACAGAAATAGTGAGGACTGCTAAAACATCTTTCTAGAACCATCACTCCATACCCCGACTCGATCCTACTATGTTCTCACCTCCTGAGAAGAAAAATGGAACAAAAAAGAAAAGAGTGAGCTCAACTAGCCCAGCAAAGAATATATTATGACTAAGATAATATACAACAAATTATCATTAGTCTGCAACAGGGAAAAATCTGATAGAATATAATAGATAACAAATTTTAGATCAACAAATGCAGCGGAAACAACAATCCATTAGAAGAGTCATGTAGAGAATGAATTCTATTATCTTCTAAGATTTAAAAGTCCATCATCAATATTTTATCCCCGTAACAACAATCAATATACATCTTTAATCAAATATTCATCTTTGCACTACAGGCCAAAGATATTTATTTATATCACCAGTTAGACATGTTCATCTCAACACCTGCTCATCTTTGCACTACGGGCCAAAGATATTCATCAGTTAATCATTCATCTTTGCACTATAGGCCAAAGATATTCAGTAATATTATCATTTAAGACCGAGGATGATGAAAAATATTTTAAAGAAAATGAATCCAGTGAGACAGAAGGACAAATATTAGGGATTCGTATAACAGTTTAGCCAAGATCAATAATACTTCATAATAACCAATTGTGAAGTAGAATTCAAAAATAACGATCAAAACATGGATACAATCAAAGATGGTAGCCAAAATAGACATCTTGGACAAAAAGAAAAATTTTCATTTTTTGGTGAATAGTGTCATATTAAATGAATAGTCATAGTATCATCGTGAATAGTAACCCCGACACACAAAAAGTTCCAAATTTGATTAAAAGTTCAAACCAATATTTGACATAATGATATTGAAGAAATTAATATCATTTCAAAAAAATAACATCCTTACCTCAAAATAACCGTACTTACGATGAATTTGGGATATAAAGTAAGATGAAACTTGCACTTTAATAGCAACTCTCAAAGTATTAAAATACTCACAAAAATACGCTCGATAATATAGAGAGAAAGAAAACTTGTTTCTGGTGTAATTTTCAATTCTAACCTAAGCACCTATTTATAGAAAAATGTTAGAACGCCAAAGGAGACTAAAATAATAGAATATTATTATTTCTTATTCTTTCTTCTACGCAAGCAAGCTAGCCACCAATTCTGAAAATTTTTAGCAGCCCATGTGCAATCAACACCAACCAAAAAGTGGGTCCCACCCATAATTTAATAAAAATTATATATTTTCTGAAACTTTAGTAATTCATAGAAAATAGCCCGTTTATCAGAAAATATGAATTTTATGTCCATTCCATATGAAATCGAATTCTCTACAACTTTGCAGAAGAAAGTTTTTCCAAATTCCAAACCGAAAATATCCGAAATCCACAAACGGATAATTTTTAATACCTCCAATCCGATAAAATACTGATAAAACACATCAGTATTAATTCCTTCATTTATAACCACATAAAATAAATAAATCCATCATTTATATCCACTTCAAATAAATATTTCCTTATTATATAAATCAATAATTAATTATTCACAAATAATATAACAGAATTATAATTATGACAACCGGTAGTTCCTGAGAAAGAGGGGCTTTCCAATAAGGATTTCTCCTTCTTTGCGCGCAATTGAATTAGGTGACCAAACCTCTCCTTGAGATGAGAACTTTCTAGACATTGCCAATAATGTTATCTAATAATATTATTCAAATAATATGAATTATTGATCGATAATGGGAAATACTGTGCAGTGACAATTATTGAAACAATAATAATATAAAATATAAACGCAAAAATTATTGAATCAATAAAATAAAATATTGAGCGATAACTCACTGTAATAATTATTGAGTAGTGCCTTCTTATATATTTAATCAATAATTCAACAATCTTCGTCTGTAATATCGTGTCTTCTTGTGCCACCACGCGTATTACCGTATTTTAACCACCAGGTATTCCAATAGTGTTAACTGTAACAATTACGCCGTTATTTATAAAAACTCATACTTTGTCGTTTTCTTCATTCGACCCGAGTGTGATTACGTTATGAGCCCCCACGAATGGTTTTCGTCACATACGAATATTCTTTGACAAAAAGAATATTCCACGACCAAAAGAATATTCTCCGACAAAAATGAATATTTTATAACCACTTGCTTATTTTGTAAAATTTGCACATTTCACCCATAACCAAAGCATTATATCAAATTAACACCTTATTAATTTAGAATAATGAATAGAGAAAAATCAATTTTATTTATAATAAGTTGGGGTCTTACAACCTCCCCTCCTTATAAAATTTCATCCTCGAAATTAACGTACGTACTTGGTGTTTCGAACAGGTGAGGGTACCTCGCTTTCATTTCCGATTCAAACTCCCAGGTCATTTCCTCAATAGCATGATTCCTCCACAAAACCTTGACTTGTGGTATAACCTTCGTGCGTAGGACATGCTCTTTCCTATCCAAGATCTTAGCAGGTACCTCCTCGTATGTTAAATCTTCGGCTATCTCATCTGGTTCTAACGCAATAATGTGGTTTGAGTCTTTTACATATTTACAAAGCATAGATATGTGAAAAACATTATGAACACGAGACATGCTTGGAGGTAATGCAAGTCTATAGGCCACATTTCCTATTCGGTCAAGAATCTCAAATGGACCAACAAATCATGGATTGAGCTTTCCTCTCTTCCCCAAATCTTGTAACTCCCTTCCATGGAGTAATACGTAACAGTACATGATCTCCAATATTAAATTCCACATCCTTTCGATGAAGATCAGCAAAACTCTTTCGTCGATCCTGTGAGGTTTGAATACGTTGTCGAATCATTTGGATCTTTTCTGTAGTCATGCGTACCAATTCCGATCCCAACAAAGTTGCTTCACCCACCTCGTCCCAGCATACTAGAGAATGACACTTTCATCCATACAACGCCTCAAATGGAGCCATGCCTATACTTGCTTGATAACTATTGTTGTAGGAGAATTCCACCAATGGCAAGTACTTATCCCAACTCCCTTTGAAGTCTAGAACACAAAGTCTTAATAGATCTTCAAGAGTTTGAATAGTCCTCTCTGATTGTCCATCCGTTTGAGGATGGTATGCAGCCCAGATAATCGAAATCCGTGCCCAGCTTTTTCTGACAAGCCAACCCAAAATCGTGAAGTGAATCTTGGGTCACGATCCGAAACTATGGATACTGGCATGCCATGCAATCTCATAATCTCATTCAAGTACATATGAGCAAGACGTTCAAGGGAATAAGTCTCACGTATAGGCAAGAAATGAGCAGACTTGGTTAATCTATCAACAATAACCCAAATTGCATCTATGCCTTGAGAAACTTTGGGAAGACCTGTAACGAAATCCATAGTAATGTGTTCCCACTTCCATTTTAGAATCTCAAGTGGTTGCAATGGACCTTTTGGCACTTGATGCTCCGCCTTTACTCTTTGACAAGTTAAACACCTCGAGATAAACTCCGCGATCTCTCTCTTCATATTGTTCCACCAAAATGTGTGTCGAATATCATGATACATTTTGGTACTCCCAGGATGGATTGCAGACGGGGTGTTGTGTGCCTCCATCATGATTCTATGCTTCAAGTCAGGATCGTTAGGAACGCAAAGTCTAGAGTTGACTCAAAGTATTCCTTCTTCATCAATTCTTACTTCTGGAATAGCTCCTTCTTGCACTTTCTTCTTCATACACATCAGCCCCAGGTCCGTAGCTTGAGCAGCTTTAACTTTATCGATTAAAGTCGGTTCTACTTGTATATTCGCCATCATCACGTGGGTCCCTGGAGTCTTTAATTCTACCTCCATCCTTTGTAAGTCATACCAAATGGGCCTTTGCGTTGACAATATCGCACTCATACTCACATATGATCTTCTACTCAACGTGTCAGCTACTACGTTCACTTTTCCAAGATGATATTGAATAGTGTGATCGTAATCTTTCAACAGCTCAAGCCAACGTCGTTGTGGCATATTGAGTTCTTTTTGGGTGAAGAAATATTTGAGGCTTTTATGGTCCATATAAATCTCCACTTTCTCCCCATACAAGTAGTGTCTCCATATCTTCAACGCGAAAACGACTGCTGCCAACTCTAGATCATGAGTAGGATAATTCCTCTCATATTCTTTGAGTTATCGCGAGGCATAGGCTATGACTTTCTCATGTTGCATGAGAAAACATCCTAACCCTTTGCCTGAAGCATCGCTGTAGATAACAAATCCATCCGAACCAGATGGTATTGCGAGCAGTCTGCCAAATGAGTCTCCTCTTGAGCTCTTGGAAACTCTTCTCGCATTCCTCGCTCCATACGAATTTTGTATCTTTCCGAGTCAGATGAGTTAACGGAGTAGCGATTCAAGAAAATCCTTCCACGAATCTCTGATAATAACCAGCTAAGCCCAGAAAGCTACGCACTTTGGTCACCGACTTGGTTGCTCCCAACTTTGTATTGCTTCATCTTGGCCAAGGTCAATAGATACTCCATGTTTTGACACCACGTGCCCAAGGAATGCTACTTCCTCAAGCCAGAACTCACATTGCTTCAGCTTGGCATAAAGCTTATTTTCACGAAGTCTTTCAAGTATCAGCTTCAAATGGTGCTCATTATCTTCACGACTTTTAGAATAGATGAGGATGTCATCAATAAAGACAACAATGAACTAATCCAAATATTCCTTGAATAATCGGTTCATCATATCCATGAAAGCAGCAGGAGCATTAGTCAATCCAAAAGACATGACTAAGAATTCATAATGCCCGTCTGGTTACGAAGGCGCCTTTGGAATATCCTTAGTTTTAATCTTGATGATGATATCCGAGCGAAGATCGATCTTTGAAAAGAATTGTGCTCCTTATGGCTGGTTAAACAGTCATCAATGCGAGGTAATGGATACCTATTCTTGATGGTGACATGGTTTAATTCTCGATATTCAATACAAAGTCGCATACTCCCATCTTTCTTCTTTACTGAATAAAACAGGGAGCACCCCAGGAGATGTACTAGGGCCAGATGAAACCGATGTCTAATAATTCCTATAGTTGGACTTTCAACTCCACGAAGTTCAATAGGAGCCATTCGATATGGGGTTTTAGAAATGGGCTTTACATCGGTTCAAGGTCAATAAAGAATTCAACATCACGTTACGGGGTAGACCAGGAAGTTCTTCAGGAAATACATCAGGAAATTCTCTAACCACAGAAATATTATTCAAATCTGACTTGTCTTTATTCAAATCCATAACATGGGCTAAGAAAGCTTGACATCCATTTTTTAATAAACGAATAACTTTGTGGCTTGATATGATAGTGATTGATTTTAGTGGTTTAGTTGTTTGAATTCATATGATAGGTTGGTTAGGAATATGAAAACTAACAACCTTACGAAAACAATCAATTTTGGCATGATGAGTGGTTAACCAATCAATTCCTAAAATCACATCAAAAACAAGTATCTTTAAAGAGATAAGATCAACAGGTAATGTGATAGTGCCAACTTGGATTAAACAAGATTTATAAACTATAGATGTAACGAAGGTTTCACCCAACGGAGTTTCAACAGATAAGTTAAAATCCAATTTCTCTGGAGTCAAGTTTAAATGTTGAGCATCTAGTAAGGTATAAACTTCGCAAGAATTCAAGATTAGCTTACCCGTGATCACCTCGTTCGGGTTCCTCACGTTTTGGCGATCCACGAACGCTCGCTTCTTCCCGAACAGATTGACTTCCACTTATCCGGAATGACTTTTGGAGTCACCATCCCATGAACTTGATCTTGCTACTGAGAACACTCTCGGGCTATATGACCCTCCTTTCCACGCTTATAACATACCTTGGATTGTTGTGGGCGGTTTGGATGATATGTCCCTCTTTCCGCATTTGTAACACCACGATCGGTGGTGAATTCTCCTCCCTATCAATAGTTGATCTTTGGTGTTCTTCTTGATGTCTTCCCATCATTGTTGAATCTCCTCTTTTTGAAATTTCCACTAGACTCACCTCTTCTATTATCATGCCCATGATTGCCACCCGAGTGATTACCGCTTTTATCCATATTCTTCTCTCCTCGCTGGTTATCATCGCCGTTCCGATGATTCTTTATCATTAGAGTATGACCACAGTTCGTGATCCCTTGGTTGAGTGTACTCATTATCTCGCTCTAATAATTGAGCCCTGTTGACAACATATGAATATAGAGAAAAATTATGAGAGATAAGGTATTGACGAATCTCGGGTTTTTGACCTCTCAAAAACATCCGCGTCATACGTTCCTCATTCTCCACCAAATGAGGTGCAAACCTTGATAACTCTGCGAACTTTGCCTCGTACTGAGACACCGTCATGTTGTTCTGTTCCAGTCTAATAAACTCTACCTCCTTCATATGATGAATACTTTCTGGAAAGTACTTGTCATTGAACAGTTTATGAAATCTTTCCCAAGACATGTTATGTTAAGTGCGGTTTTGGTGAGTGCGCTTCACAGATTCCCACCAATAATCTGCCTCTCCATGGAACATAAAGGTGGTGAATGGAACCTTCTGTTCCTCCGTGCATCCCAAGACATCGAATATCTTGATAATTTGCTTGACCCACGTTTCTGCCTTAATCAGATCGGGCTTTCCCCAGAAATCTGGTGGTCCCAACTCCTTGAACTGCTTAGCTATGACAGACCGTGTGTTGCCATCATTTCCACCCGTATTTTGTACATGAGTCTCCCTCGTCTGATTTTGTATGAACTGCAAAAAGCTCCTAAACATTCCATCATTCATCGTTTGCTCGGTAGTGTTGTTCACAGGAGGAATATTGCCTTCGTGTTGCACGTTCTCCTGGTTTGGGACTAAAGGTTGTTCCACAGTCTCATACACTCCATTGTTAACGTTCTCAGCAGCCATTCTTAAATAACGCCATAAAAAAGGGTTAATTAAACAAATTAACATATCACATAATATCCTTATATTATGACCAACCAACAAATAAGCTTAGATAGGACACACTAGCGAAGGATTTACTCATCTATCCCCTCCTAGTTCTATTCCCCGATCTCCGCCAGAGACCATATCCCTAAGCTTTGATACCAACTATGACGCCCCCAAAATAGGTATACAACACCCATTCTAAGTCGCCAAATACATGGTATAGAAAGAAAACTACAACTTCAATAATACAATTGTCGTGCAAAATACGACAACACATACTGTGAGTTTAAATACAAATATTTTCTTTTAGACAATATCAACACTCAAATAAGTCCTCACTACAATTATTCATACACTATTTTACAGATATAGTGAGGATTTAACTAAAACATCTTTCTAGAACCATCACTCCATACCCCGACTCGATCCTCGATATATTCTCACCTCTTGAGAAGAAAAATGGAACAAAAAGGAAAAGGGTGAGCTCAACTAGCCCGATAAAAAGAATATTATGACTAAGATAATATACAACAAATTATCATTAGTCCATAGCGAGGAAAAATCGATAGAATATAATAGACAACAAGTTTTAGATCAACAAATGCGTGAAACAACAATCCATTAGAAGAGTCATGTAGAGAATGAATTCTACTATCTTCTAAGATTTAAAATTCCATCATCAATATTTTATCCACAGAACAACAATCAATATACATCTTTAATCAAATATTCATCTTTGCACTACTGGCCAAAGATATTCATTTATATCACCCGATTGGTCATGTTCATCTCAACACTGCTCATCTTTTGCCTTCTGAGCCAAAGATATTCATCATTAATCATTCATCTTAGCACTTACTGGGCCAAAGATATTGATAATATCATCATTTAAGGCGAGGATGATGAAAAATATTTTAAAGAAAACAAATCCGATGAGACGAGAAGGACAAATATTAGGGATTAGTATAGCAGTTTATCCAAGATCAATAATACTTCATAATAACCAATTGTGAAGCGAAATTCAAAAATACCGATCAAAATATGGATACAATCAAAGATGGTAGCCAAAATAGACATCTTGGACAAAAGGAAAATTTTCATTTTTTATTGAATAGTGTAAATATTAAATGAATAATCTTTGTATCGTGAATAGTCTTGTATATCGTGAATAGTAACCCCAACACAAAAAGTTCCAAATTTGATTAAAAAGTTCAAACCAATATTTCGGCATAATGATATTGAAGAAATTAATATCATTTCGAAAGAAAATAACATCCCTTACCTCAAAATAACCGTACTTACATTTGAATTTGGGATATAAAGTGATGAAACTTGCGAATAGCAACTCTCAAAGTATTAAAATACTCACAAAAATACGCTCGATAATATAGAGAGAAAAAAACTTGTTTCTGGTGTGATTTTCAATTCTAACCTAAGCGCCTATTTATAGAAAAATGTTAGAACGCCAAAGGAGGCTAAAATAATAGAATATTATTATTTCTTATTCTTTCTTCTATGCAAGCAAGCTAGCCATCAATTCTGAAATTTTTCAGCAACCCATGTGCATTCAACACCAACCAAAAAGTGGGTCCCACCCATAATTTAATAAAAATTATTTTATTTTCTGAAACTTCAGTAATTCATAGAAAATAGGCCGTTTATCAGAAAAATATAAATTTTATGTCCATTCCACACGAAATCGAATTCTCTATAACTTTGCAGAAGAAAGTTTTTTCAAATTCCAAACCGAAAATATCCGAAATCCACAAACGGATGATTTTTAATACCTCCAATCCAACAAAATACTGATAAAACACCTTAGTATTAATTCCTTCATTTATAACCACATAAAATAAATAAATCCATCATTTATATCCACTTCAAATAAATATTTCCTTATTATATAAATCAATAATTAATTATTCACAAATAATATTACAGAATTACAATTATGACAACCAGGCAGTTCTCAGGAAAGAGGGGGCTTTCTAATAAGGATTTCTCCATACTGACGCGTAATTAGGTGACCAAACCTCTCTTTAGACAGAACTTTCTAGACATTGCCAATAATGTTATCTAATAATATTATTCAAATAATATGAATTATTGATCGATAATGGGAAAATACTATACAGTGACAATTATTGAAACAACAATAATATAAAATATCAACGCATGACAATTATTGAATCAATAAAATAAAATTTTGAGCGATAACTCTTGTAACAATTATTGAGTAACTGCCTTTCTACGTATGAATTAATAATTCAACAATCTTGTATGCAATCTGGTATACTTCTTGTGTCACCACGATATTCTTGTATTTTAACCACTAGGTATTCCAATA
Organism: Panax ginseng; assembly: GCA_020205605.1. Classification (NCBI taxonomy): domain Eukaryota; kingdom Viridiplantae; phylum Streptophyta; class Magnoliopsida; order Apiales; family Araliaceae; genus Panax; species Panax ginseng. The sequence goes on from CM035135.1 coordinate 29,989,320, forward strand.
GTGTTAACGGTAACAATTACGTCGTTAATTATAAAAACTCATACTTTGTCGTCTTCTTCATCCAACAGTTATTTTGTTATGAGCCCCACAAATGGCTGCGCCGTCGTACGAATATTCCCCGACAAAAAGAATATTCCACGACCAAAAGAATATTCCCCGACAAAAATGAATATTTTATAACCACTTGCTTATTTTATAAAATTTGCACATTTCACCCATAACCAAAGCATTCTATCAAATTAACACCTTATTAATTTAGAATAATGAATAGAGAAAATTCAAATTTATTTATAATAAGTTGGGGTCTTACATTACCCGACTCATCTGATCTCAATCCTCCTTCCAATACTCTTTCAAATACTCAGTTTTCTGCTCTTTATCAACTTATCCAAGATATGGGCTCTCGGTTTGACTCTGCTCTTCAATCAGTCTCAAAACAAATTCAAGAGTTAAACGACAAAGTTGATTATGTTTTAGGACGGATGGAAGTATTGGTCTCTCATCACAACGACTATGTGGTTAAAATCCAAGAATTTGACAAGAAGCTTGATGATGTTCTCTATGAAACTGCTACTGATGAAGCTACCTGACTCCCATCTTTTTGATAATGCCAAAGGGGGAGAAGTTTAAGGGATAAGGGGATAAGGAGAGGATACTAATTTTTTTTGAGATATATTAGACTACCATTTATGTTACTGATGATGTTATTACTATTTTTAATTTGGGATATGATATCTATGTGTTACATGGGCTTATTTATTTAGATATTATATATGTCTCCTTTATCTGTTATTTGTTTCCCTATTTGTTACGGAAATCTTAAATGCATAAATTTAGGAGGAGCTTAAATTTAGGGGGAGCATATGTTGGTTAAAGTAATGCATAAATTGTCATCATCAAAAAGGGGGAGAATGTTAGTTTTTGATTATATGATGTTTTGATTGATGACTAATTTAAGTATATTAGACGTGTGCATGGTTCATGGTGTGTTATTATATTATTAAATATGCATGGATTATGGGTTATAATATTATAATTGATATGCATGGGTTATGGTTATTACATGAACAATTGTTGCTGATTTCCTTCCGTTGTTAGTTGGAATGTTTTTAAAATCAGTTCAGATTTGAATTGAAGTTTATTAATGAAGATTTGAATTGGAGTTTATTAAGGTATGTTGGTTTTTATAATGTCAAATATTATGGTCCTTAATTCCAGCTAGCCCAAATTGGATCTTCTATTTCATCAGAGTATTTCGTGGGTGCTATTTTATTTAAGGATTTTATCTTGCTTAGTGGAGCCCACATTAGTTAGTATTCTATTTTAAAAAGGAGTCTAACAGAAGCTATTGGGTATTATCCTTATTTATCTCCTTTGTTCCTATTTAATTCAGTTGATTGGGTATAGAGTTTCTCTCCTTTATTTCAGCTCTTCAAAATCAAATAGCTGGCGTATATTTGCTTAATATCTTTCTGGTGATACAAAGCTGCTGAAATTATGGGTGGTTGCTAACGGGACTGAGAATTCTTAGCTAACATATTTTATAGTCGTTGCTTGTTTTGTTATATATACCTCTTCTTTTCGGCTGATCAAAAACAACTCAGAACCGACAATTAAGTTGAGAGATTACATTAGAGCTTATCAACTGTTTTTATTCCAGTCATTTATTCTTATCTATTATATCCTTTTGTGCTGGAAATTTTATTCATTGTAAATCAAAGTATTCAAGCATAGCTTTGTCTTGAGGTTTCCTGGTTTAGTTAGTCTATTCATAGAAGGCTCAAGGGTCTCAGAGGTGAGAAGACGTGTAGTGGTGTACAAGTTGCAGAGGTGCAAAAAGGGGGCATAGGTGTCCAACATCAGATTTGAGGCTTCTTTGTAACAGGGAGTAATTTTTGTATTGAGTTTTAAATAGTACTCCCTCCGTCCCAAGATAAAAGTCCTGGTGGACTTTTCACGCATATTAAAAAGATGAATGAAATGACAAAATTATCCATAATAATGTCATTAAATATGGAGAGAGATTTGTAATAAGAAAAATATAAGATATTTAATGCTACGAGTATAATAGAAAAATATGTGTAAAAGTTTGGTTATTAAAAGAAAATGGACATTTAACATGGGACTACCCAAAATAGTAATAAGGACTTTTATCATGGGACGAATGGAGTAATAAAAAGAGTCCAATCCTAGTTGGGATTGGACGTGGATTAGGCCACTAGATAGAGGATAGGGGCTGAACCACGTAAAAATCTTGGTGCCTTTACGTTTCTGCACTTCTACTTTCTGTTTGCTTAAAATTCTGGGTCCGTTACTTTATTAGTTTGTAGATACACGAATCTAGACACTAAAGCAAACAGGTATAGCTGTCTGATAATATTGAACGAAGAACATAAGTTAAAGCAGACACTAAAGCATACATGTGTAGCTGTCTGAATTAAACCTGTAGTAGAAAATTATAAAAAGTTTTCATTATTTATCATTTTAAGCTTAAACACCTATTCACCCCCCTTCTCTAGGTGTGAGTATTTACTGAATTATATATTTTTTTCTTTTATATATGTATATAGGGTTAGGGTTGTTAGGGTTAGGTCTACGGTTAGGGTTAGGGATCGATGTAGGAAGAACACACTTCTGTACAGTTCCGACTAAAAGCATTCATGTTGGCGACTTTAAAACTAGCCCAACATTAAACATGGAATTTGATGGTTTATTCTCTTTTCTTTTTAATTTTCGTTTTAGAAAGAAAAACAAAATAATACTCTCCCCATTCTAGAATAATAGATTTTTTATAAAGAAAAATATATTAAAATTTACCTGTAATTTATTAATTTTGAGAAGAATAAATTATTTACTTTTATATATTACTCTTAGATTGAGTCTCTCATATTTTTTTTTCAATAAATTCTTATTATTGCATTAGTAATCCCAACTCCCCCATAAAAATGTAGTGAGTAATTTTACATAAATTATAATTTCAATACTCAATTATACTTGCTTCTTTTTCCACCTCTTTTCAAGCTCTAATCATGTTATTATTCTTCTTAATGTATGGATATCAAATTGTACTCTAGTTTTGGGTAAAACTTAAAAACATGCATAATTTTGCGGAAATATTTCTAAAATTGGACACTGTACAAATTAAAAATTTTGAGATGACATCACATCCAAATTAATCTGAAGACCTAAGTATATAATTTTGGTGTCCTACTCTTCTAATAATTAATTAACTTGTTTTGAGTTGGATATAACGAAACGATATCACTTTCTCTTTTTAAATTCTATGAAATTGTTGTTCTCTCAAATACTTAACTTAGAAGATTTTCATAATATTGTTTAAAAAAACAGATGACATGCATTATTTTTGATTTAGAAAGAATTATGGGATGTATAATATATTAAAATAAAGCTAACGACCAGCACTTCAAGATTAATCACCTTCCACCATGACATATATTTCATAATATTGTTTTCATAATATTTCAGTAATTTTTCATTTTTGTTATTTTAAGTTATCCTATATTTGATATTGTTATTTTATTTCATAATTATATTGTTTTAATATATTTTAGTATTTACAGATATATGTATATATATATATATATATATATATATATATATATATATATTGTGTAATTTTACTTATTATTTAAAAAATCCAGTATTTTAATTTAATTTTTGTCCGTTTGTATTTTGAACATAATTATTTTTTATTCTGAATATTCTTAATTAGGAAAGTTGCTAAGAGACTGAATTTTTTCTTCAAGTACCAACAATAAAAGAGTTTTTTTGGGTACTCTTTAGAGGTTTAGTGCAGGATACGCAATTTTTATCTAAATGTATACTATGCTTTGCTTTTTATGTTGTTATGGTCGTGCTTAGTCTACATTGTCTACTGCTGTGAATATTTTGGGTATTGCTTGATTTCTGCGGCCAAGAGAGCCAGAGGCTGCTCAAAGTTCCACACCTAGTAGCTAGTGTTTTTGGAGGAATTCTATATGTTTATTTGAAGTTGTTAAAGAGAGACGATTTATGTATATTTTTTCCTTTTTGATTGGAGGTGAGAGTTGGGGGAGGTGGGGAAGTGGGGAGGTGTGTGGGGGGGGGGAGGAAGTGCTTGTTGTTTTCCCTCAGGTGTCCCATTGTAAACGTGTATATATTTTGAGTTAATTCAATCAGAACTTAACCATTCCCGAAAAGAATATATTAGCTTATAGGGTTTTTGGATTTTCCTAATTTTTGACAATTATGTGAATTTTTATTTGAGAGTTTTTATCTTCCTTATGGACACTAAGTTTTGCTCTCCTTGACCTTCACGTCACGTTTGTGTTAGAGTATTAATACAGTTTAACTCCTATGTGGCTGCATCAATTGACATATATTAGGTTTCGATAATTGTATCCTTAATTCGTAAGATGAAGATAGCTTAGTTTGAAAATAAGTTTATTAAAACAACCAAGCATAAACATGATCTTAATTGGAGAAACATATTGAGCAACCCTCTGGCTTTAGTGATCACTAATGAGCCAACACACAAGGCTGCTGATAGGGAATGTGTAACACTCCAATCCCACTTTAAAAAATATAAAAAAAAATTGTATGTATTAAAAAAATTAAATTACTACTAATAATATATTCAAGTCATAAATTTTTGAGACAGCGCCCAAGAAGATATTATTGGGTGGGTTGCTTCAGAATGCTTAACAAAATTTTGAAATTCAATGGTTATGCTAGCTTGCGCATAAAAAATGATGGAAAATCAGTTGTGGATAATGAGATTATAGTAATGCTTAATTCTTACTTCTTGAGGGGTCTATCAAGATTAACAAAGAATATTAATAAGAATATTTCAAACATATTTTAATATAATATTCATATGCAAATGTATATGCATTCGACAATCTCCCTGAAAAAATGGGAGCTTTTTACAATTATCAAAAAAAATAAATTTATTACTTAATTACTAGGTAAAGTACTATTCTTGTTAAAGTATTAATTAGAATATTTTCAAGTCATGTGCATGGCATTGTCTTGTTTAAAGCAATACAAGAAAATTATTTAGATGACGATGAATATCTTCAAGTAATAGATTAATGTTTATATAAAACAATAATCATTACTTAATATAATTCATATGGATATTCTACACTATATATATATATATGTATATATATATATAGAGAGAGAGAGAGAGAGATCTCGTCAAATTGACTTGCACATTGATAGATTCAATAGGATTTTTGTAAATGTTAACCCCAATGTTTAGATTTTACTAGAAAAATGAATTGTTAATGGAATCCAGTTGTTGTAAACAAGTGACCTTAATCATTTAGATCCACCATGCATGAAACTTCTAATTCTGCATATATATTTTGTTCCTATTATTACATGATTATAAATCTGACACAATGTAAGAAATATTACAATAAATAGTCTCCCTCCCCAGTCCCCAGCCACCAAAACTCTTCACATCAAATAATTAGTTTATTAGTGTCTCTTAATGAAGGAAACAATTCAAATATTCAATGAAGGAAAGACAACAAAACTTTTACATAAAGCTTACAACAAGAAGGAAGAAGATCATGAGGGCAATTACTAAGGGAATGCAATCCTTTTTAAGCTGTCAAAGTTGAGGAGCTCTATTTTCAGTAGTGCATAGTGACAATAATCCTATTGGTCATATCTGATTAATGAGCTAAATGAGGCCGCGCGGGATAGTAATTATCTTCCGGCTTAAGATAATAATAAATTCACCAGCAAAAGAAACAAGAAAATTATTTTAAATACAAAGAAATCTCTCAATGTATAAAATTATATTAATCATAAAAAAAAATTGAATAAAACTTAATCCATAAGCCGAGTTTTATAACTAAAGATTTTCTTATCAATTCGTAACAGGATTCCTATAATTATGGAAAAAAACTACTAATGGAAACAAATAACTAAAGTAACAAAGTCCTAATGGGTAACAACTTATTTATAAAGGATTTACTTCCTAATAAAACTCTACTACCATAAAAAAACTAATTAATAAATAATAATAATAAAGTTAATTTGTCGATCTCCCATAGTCATGACAACACAATCCCGAAGACATCCAAACTACCGAAGCCAAACCTCTAGTTTGAAGCCGAAGACGTCAATAACCTCCACGCTTGCGACGATCCTCCAACTCATAATACTCTAAGGCCAAAAACACGTTATCTTGTAACTCGACATCATCAGTCTCACAACCTCCTGCATCAGTCACCCCGGGTTGAAAAGAACTTGTTCTCAAGTTCACATTTTGATCTTCGGTCTGATTAAAGCAAGGGTTTAAATGCTTCACGTTGAAAACGTCCGAAGTCCGTAAATGACTATGAATACGCAACCGATAAGCATTATTATTGATTTTCTGCAAAACCTCATAAGGACCAATCTTCTGATCCTTTAGCTTGTTATATTCAGCAACTGGGAAACGGTCTTAGGTCAATACGGCCCAAACAAAATCACCAACTTCAAAAACAACCGGACGACGACGATGACTGTTAACCCAATCCTTAAACTTAACATTTTTTCTGTAATAGATCGATTCACCTAATCATGGATAATCCTAAGATGAGCTGCCATTTCATCCGCCTTGGGGAGCACTCGTCCAATCCGAGAAATAGGAATCAAATCTAGAACCCCATAAGGATTCTGGCCACAAACTATCTCAATAGAACTTATGTCAGTAGTCGATTCTTCGAACGGTTGTAAGCAACTCTGTTTGAGGAAGCGCCAGATGCCATTGCTTCGGTCTATTTCCAGCCAAACACCTTAAAAGATTACCCAAGCTTTTGTTCACCACTTCGGTTTGACTGTTTGTCTGAGGATGATAAGCACTGCTAAGGTTCAATTGCGTTCCAAGCTTTTCTCATAGACTTCTCTAGAAATTAATCAGAAACTTAGTATCACGATCAGAGGTAATAGACTAGGGAATACCATGCAAACGTGCAATCTCTCAAAAGTAAAGATGAGCGATCTGATTAGCATCCATTGTCTTCCGAGTCATCTTAGAAAATTGATCAACCACCACCATAATCGAATCTATAGCCCACTGAGTTCGGGGTAGACTCAACACAAAATCCATACTAACATCACATCAGGGCCTTTCAGGAACAGGTAAGGGGTTTATAACCCTGTATTGGTAAGAACTCCTTTGGACCTTTGACATACATAACATTCATTCACATAGTTAGCCACATCACTTGAGACCTTCGGCTAATAATAGTCAGCTAATATTAAGGCCAATGTCTTATCTCGTCTGAAGTACTGTCCTTCATTGTGAAGTTCACTTACTATCTTCTGCCGAAGCGAGCAATCTGGAATACATAAGTGGAGTCCTCGAAATAGATACCCATTATGTAAAATAAAGTCATATTGCCGACCTTCTTGTACTTCCTGAACTATCTTCCCAAAAGAAAGATCCCCCTCATACATAACATTAAATATTTCAAACCCTGCAACCTTGTTATGCATAGTACCAAGGAGTAACGCTTTTTGGCTTAACGCATCGGCAACTTGATTCAAACTTCCTGCCAGATGTCGTAAAATGAAATTGAATTCCTGAAGGTACGCCACCCATTTAACATGCCTTCTGTTCAGCTTGCGTTGTCCATTAATATATTTCAAGCCTTTGTGATCAGTCATGAGTATAAACTCCCTTTGTATTAAATAATGTTGCCAATGTTTCAAAGATTGAACAATGGCATAAAATTCCAAATCATAAGTTGAGTTTTTATTCGATCATGATAACTTTTCACTAAAGAAAGCCACTGGCCATCCCTCTTGACTGAGAACGCCACCAATACCAACTTTTGATGCATCATAATTTACTTCAAAGACTTTCTCAAAGTCAGGAAGTGTTAGTACTAGTGCTTCGGTCATATTTTTTTTAACCAGTTAAAAATTGTCTTCGGCCTCTTAGGACCACTGAAATAATTTTCAAGACACTCGGTAATAAGTGAAATTAGAGTACTAAAGTTCTTGATGAACCGTCTATAAAAAGATGCCAACCCATGAAATCTCCTAACATCATGCATAGTCTTCGGCGTAGGTCATACCAAGACTGCATCGATCTTGGATCTGCGTGAACACCCTCGGTAGAAATAATGAAACTAAGGAAAGTTACCGAAGTCGTGAAATAAGAACTCTTCTTTGGTTGGCGAACAAACATTCCTTCCTCAATGCATCAAACACAGTTTGGAGGTGCTCATAATGCCTTTCCCATGTCGGATTGTAGATAATATCATCAAAATAAAAAACTTCAAATTTTTCCATTTAAGGTCATAGTACCTGATGCATAAATCTCATGAATGTACTAGGCGCATTGGAAATTTCAAAGGGTGTAACCATCCATTCATACAAGCTATGTTGTATTTTGAACGATGTCTTCCATTCATCTCCAGGTATCACTCGAACCTGATCTAGCATATCATCCAAATGAGGTATCAAAAATCGGTACTTCGTTGTGATCTTATTGATTGCTCTACTGCCAATGCACATTCACCATGATCCATCCTTTTTTAACACTAACAGAGATGGTACTGCACACAGGCTCATACTCTCACGAATGTACCCCTTCTCCATCAACTCAACTACCTATTTCTAAAATTCTTCGGACTCTTTAGGGTTGAGTCTATATGCTGGCCTATTCAGTAGACTCGACTCTAGAACAAGATTTATTTCATGTTGAATATCTCTTAACAGTAGTAATCCTTGTGGAAGCTCTTCAGGCATAAGATTAGCATATTTCGATAGTAGCTTCTGCACATCGGCTGATACTTTCACGTTTTCATCTGCTAAACTTTTCTCACAAGGAAGTAATGCATATATCACACCTTCACGCTCAACCTTTGTTAGAAATCTCATCATAGATAATATGTTCGGATTCTCGACTGCCTGATCTGAACCGCATTCCTCCCTCTGTGGTGCTAACACAATCTTCTTCCCTTTTATACTAAAGGAATATGTGTTCTTTCAACCATCGTGAATAACTCTTCGGTCATACTACCAGTGCCGGCTAAACAGCACAAGGCACGTATCCATAGACACCACATCGCATTACGTATTATCAAATTATTTCTTGCCGACTGAAAATGATACTAGGCACTTTATATTGACTGTCACCTCATTACCTTTATTTAACCACGATATCTTGTACGGCTTCAGATGTCGATCCGTCTTCAACTGTAATTTCTGAACAACCTTTTCGGATACGACATTTTCACAACTGCCATTATCAATGATCATCTCGCAGACCTTATCTGCCACTGTAAAAGTATTGTGGAAGATATTGGTCCTCAACCAATCTTCTTCAAGTTCTCCTTTAGGAGTTAGCAAACTTTTACGAATGATCAAAGTCTCATGTCCATCTCCATATAATACATCTTCGTCTTCGTACTCATCATACACAGGTCCTTCAGACTCGTCCACGTTTTCTATGTATTCCTCAACCAGGAGATTTTTACCCTTCTTACTGGCGGGTTTTCTGCAATTAGTTGCCTTGTGCCCTTGTTCGTCACATCTATAACATCTGATATTATAGTCGGGGTTATTTTTGTTTTGTTATGGTGTGGAATGGGGTTGTTGAGGTGGGGTTGGTCTATTATTTTGAACGCTTCTCGTTACCAGTTTCCTATTTTATTTTTGATCCACATCACGTGCTCGCTGATAAGCTTCAGAAACATTCCATAATGCATAAAGACTAAGAGCATCCTGTAGGGGATACCTTAATCCCCCCCATATACCTTGCCACTAACTGCTCTTTTGATTCGGATAAATCATTTCGGCCTATCATTTGATAGAACTCCTCTGTATAGTCATCAACTGATTTGGTGTCTTGCCTCAATAGGTGTAGTTGCTTAAACAAGTATTGGGTATAATCAAAAGGAATAAAGTGGCCTTCCATATTCTTTTTCATCTTTTTCTAGTCCGTGATCATCATAGTTGCTCCCAATGGTAATAAGGATTATCAAAGCTGGATTCAGAATCATAAGATTACTTATCCCGATCATGGTTCAGGATTTCTTCAACCCAGAATTTGTCCACGATGACTAGACCTTGCGCCGTTAGACCCTGGGTTAACTCCGCAACTTGTTTATGTAAATCCTCAATCATCACGTCCTGAATGTTACGACCACGGTGCAAGACTTCCTCAGTCGGAACCTGCCCTCGACGACCACGACCACCAGCCATTGAAATTGATGACATCTATTCCTAAGAAGATGTTGAGCTTTGATACCAATTGACGCTGGGCGAAAAAACGTATATCTTGCAGGCTAAGGTAACAATAAATTCACAAACAAAAGAAGCAAGAAAATTACCCTAAGCACAGAAAAATCTCTCAATGTGTAAAATTATATTAATCATAAAACAAGAATGAATAAAACTTAACCCACAAGTCGGGTTTATAGCTAAAGGTTTCCTTGTTAATTTGTAACAGGATTCTTATAATTATAGAAACAAACTTCTAATGGAAACAAATAACTAGAGTAACAAATTCCTAATGGGTAACAACATATTTATAAAAGATTTACTTTATAATAAAACTCTATTACAATAAAAGAACTAATTAATAAATAATAATAATAAAGTCAATATGTCGATCTCTCAAAGTCATGATGCCACAATCACGAAGACATCCAAACTATCGAAGCTGAACCTCTAGTTCGAAGTCAACGACGTCAATAACCTTCACGCCTGCGACGATTCTCCAACTCCTAATACTTTAAGGCCAACAACACGTTATCTGATAATTCGACATTATCAATCTCATAACCTCCTGCATCACTAAAGTTTTTTGTATAATATTGTAATTACTTATTTACTATTAAATGACTAAATATTTCCTGACACTTTGCATGAGATAAGACAAAATATGTGATAAAAAAATAATATATGATAACAAGCTCATCAATAATTATATTAATAATTAAAAAAATATTGTGATTTGAGACATAGTCGTAATTATTAAATAGTTAAATATTTATTTAAATAATTAATAATTGAATTAATATATTCTAGATTTTTTAATCAATTATTAAGCTAAATATTTAAATAGATTATTGTAGATATATTTACTTATGATTATGAGAAAATAATTATTTTAATTTTATTTAAGTTTTAATGAAATTCTATATTAGTATTTATATTGACAAAATTTTCTTGAAATTCTAATTGAATAGAATTATGAAAATCAAATATTAATAAATTTTAATTTAATTATGATATTTAGTTATGAATGAATCCACTATAATTTTTCTATTGATGTTACAGATTATTATGTTTCAAATTCACATATATTATTAATACGATTAATTATGTGATTTGATAAATATTTAAGTTTTAATGAATTAAATTAGTAGGATATTAATTTAATAATAAATTTCACTTAGTAATACTAAAATAATTAAATCACGTGATATGTTAAGAGGTTTTTTCGACATCTTAATATTTTAATAAAATTGTAACAATAAATTATCCTATTCAAATTTATTAAGATATATAGATTAAATAAAACTAATAAAACGAGTACTATGTAGTAATTATTAATGGATAACATGTAGTAATTATTCAAATTTGTAGAGTATTTATACTAATTTGAATAGGAAAGAACTTTTTCTGTTCTTCTTAGAGATATGAATATTTTTAAAATTGGATAATTTTAATTATACAAATTTGAATAATACTTATACTAATATAAATTAGGAAAGCTTTATAAAAAATTGGTTAAACCAAACTAAATCAAGTTTGTGTTTTTAATTATATAGTTTATTGATTCCCCTATATATTATTAAAATAAAATAAAAAATCTAAAATCTAAAATTTAGAAAGCCCAAAAAATCTTCGTGAACTTTCAACTTTACCTTAGCAGATAATTAATAATTCATTGTTAAATAAATTTTTGTTGTTGATAAATATTAATGTTAGATCATAGATGTCAATGAATCCACAACATTATTAGTCTCTCTAAAAACTTGCTACAATTGGGTTTGGGAGGTTTTGTTGAATTTTTTATTTTTTTTTGTTTTGCTCTTCAGCTTTTGTAATGGACTATGTATGCGACCCTATCTACCAGTTATGAATTCCTCACAATAGCAATGGCAAAAATTAGAATATTAGAACTAGTTTCCACTTTTGCCACTTAATATTATGATTCAAAGCCAACCAACGTACATATTGCAGACTTGTTTGCAAAGATAAAGCCTCAGCTTGCAAAATAATTAGTTTTAGCCTGAAAATAATAAAAGTATCCCAAAATAAAATTTCCTCTAAATCCCTATTGATCCCTCCTCCAGAAGCCACATTATTCACAAATGATCCCTATATGTGGTGTCAGTATAAGTTTTATTATAGGAAGAAACTATTAATTCCAATGCCCTTGCTTTAATCGGGAGGTAAAATTTTTATGTTGATAACTTATTAGAGATAATATTATGAAATAATGAAAATGTAAACGATTATTAATTTATATTAATGGGCACAAGACCTAATGACTTCAACTTTTGGATCGACCAAGTTGAGTTCCAAACATGTGTGTTAGAGTCTTGTGTACGCACACGCAAAAGATGTATTGACTGAGTTCAACTGTAAGTCTCTAGTAGAGAGAAAATGAAAGGTTAAAAATATATTACTCTTCGCGTCTCGCAAAAACTAGTTTAGTTTGACTTCTTTTTTTGGTCAAATTGACAAATTTTTGAATTGATAGTTAAGAAAATTTATTTATTTTTTTGAACTTCTAAAAATTGGATGTTGTAGTAAATTAAACTTGAAGTCTTATGGTTATAATATTTGATTTCAAAATTCAAACTAAGCTAGTTTTTTTGTGGAATAGAGGGAGCAGGTGTTAGTAGATGGATGGCTTGGATTTATTGTAGAATGAAATTATATATGTATTGAGTAATGAATACGAATGAGATTGATATTTTCTCTCGGTCTCTATTCTCTTCTTTTCTCTCCCCAGAATTCTCCCAAGTCGAGCTGAGAGACTTAAAACTTCAACTTCAATGTATAACATGAATGTTAGTACTCAACTTTGAGACCTAATTATTAATGGGTAAATATGACTCCAACAATATTCAACTCATTTCCCTCAAAAAACTTCCAAGTTTTGTGTTCCAAATTGACCATAAAAGAAAGGTAAATAGAAAATAACTACTTTGCAAAAGCTAACATATTGTGACTGCATATTTGTTTTATGCAGTCATTCGAAATTAACCTAATCCTGCACATTAAGCTCTAAAGTACCAAAAGATTGCAATATAAATCAACCAAGATCACTAAGAATAAATAAATTTTTAATATCATTAAGTCATTCCTACAGTAATAACTATCTTTGTTTGTAAGGATTACACTTGGGATAAAACTATTAATCTCAAGAGTCTTATTTGTTTTAAAATTTAGACTTTGAACTATTAGTCTAGTGATTATAAAATGACTTAATAGTTTTGAAATTATAATTATAATTCTGGATTATAATCTTAAGATTAATAGTTTTGGGATTATAATAAAACTTAATTCAGTAGCCAACAATTTAGATATAATTTATTGGAAAAAATCACAAAAAAATAATAAGTCTAAGATCTACAAAGAATTAAACTGGATTGTGTACCTTAAGCAACAAAATTAATAATTCATGATCAAAACAAACTATTAACGTCAAGATTCGTCAACGCACATCAATTACCAATAACGCGCACAATTCTACACAGAAACGAAGTCACTCGGAGAAACTTGACGGCCTGAGCCGCCGGAACATAGCTCTGGTGTGAAAATAAGTACATGTTGAATAAAGTTTAACAATGGAGATTTAAGCTTTAGTGCTAAAAATATAGTGAGATATTGACTTGTGAACCAGGGTATAACCTTGTATTTATAGTGATCATACCACTTTCTCCATGTCCGTCCCCGAATGGAAATAAACTTTCTTATTAGGATTGATTCTTTAATGGGACCGAATTGAATCTCCTTAAAGAAAGGAAGTCAGATTCTATCCTGACTCTTTTCTTAGGAGTTAGAAATTAAATAGAGTTAGGAATCTCAAATTTCCTAAAGTTCTCCAATTGCCCAAATGGGCCTACTACGTGGGGAATATTACAACACGTGGACTATGGCCCACCAAATCCACTAGGCCCAAATATTTACGCCTCAACATTGCCCCCAATCTTTTATTATAATGGGTCATTTAATGAAAGAATTCAACATTTAAAGCCCAATAATTGAATATTAAATGAAGAGCCCAAACTTCGGGCGAGCATCCTCGAGCCACACCCACATCAGGAGCCTCATCATTACAGCCCAATTAATACGTCATTCTCAGGAATACGCGCGAATTGAAAAGTACTCGGCCACTTCAAAAGCCCTCTCACCCAAAAATAATCACCAAATTTCAAATCTGATTTTTCAAAAATCAACTAAAAACCCTCTGTAATCTTTACCTTCTTTATGCAATCCCCTTTTTCTGGCGAAAATCATCTCCAACCATCATTCTTCCTTGTTCTTCAATAGCTACCTCGAACATTACTATAAGAAAATAGGGCTATATGAAATTCAGAAGTGTGTGCACACCTAGAGGGGTGGTGAATAGGTGAATATGCTTTAACTGATTAACAATGAGAACTTTTAAATTCATCTGCTAACTGAACTATCCAGACATGTTATTTCCTGTATGTTTAAGTGTATTAAACTAATATACAGAACCTACAAATATGCAAACCTACTGATATGCAGAAACTTCTTCGAATTATTCAGACAAGACAAAACATGTCTGCTTAAATATTTATGTTAACCTGTTATGTAGTAACTTCTTAGATTTTAATAGTGCAGAAAAAAAAATTGTGTGAGAATGCAAAATTGAAACAATGAAAGCAAGATAAACAAAAAACCACAACATGCACCAAGATTTTTACGTGGTTCAGCTCCTATCCTCTAATTCAGTGGCCTAATCCAATGGAGACTCCTTTATTCAAATAAATATTCAATAAATTACAAGTACTCCCTGTTAAAAAGAAGCTCTGAATACTGTTGGACACCACTGTCCCCTTTGCACAACTGCAACCTTTTGCACCTCTGCAACCGTTTGCACCACTGCAACCTTAGAGCTCCTTTTATATAACCCTATCCACCACTAGATCAAAATACAAACCACAATAGGCTTGTATACTTGTTTTAATTAAGAACGAATATGATTACAATATATCTATGAATTTCTAGCACAAGAAATTAATAACAAGGCAAGAACAATTTTGGTAGAAAATTTTCTATTAAAGCTCTGCATTTCTCTATTCGTTAGTTTAAGCTTTAGCCAAGAATGATATATATAGTGAAGAACCAATGGCTAGAAGAACCCAATGTCCCTAATTTTTAGCAAACCCAACAGGAAGAAGAAATAAGTTGTTAAGGAATGATATTTGAATTTGAAAAATAGGCAGCTTGATTAAAGGGATAATATCTTAGAAAACTCGACAGCTAAAAATAAGAGATTAGCTCAATTAACTTTATGAAAAAAATCTTGCCTTTGATATGACTTTGGAAAACATGGTTGAATAAATTCCCAATTGATATGGTTTCCAAATAAATATTTTCAACTTTTGAATTTGAATTTTCAGCATTTGAAATAAGGAATAAGATCTTTATTATGGCTGGATATTTTCTCAATTGATTTGGTTTCCAAAAATTGCTTTTTAAATGATTTGAATTTTAAGCTTATGAAACCTTTTTAAAATTATTTCCAGCAAAATAATTTTTCTTTGAAATTAATTAATCAAGCTAGAAATCCTTACATTTGATTTCCTAAGTGAGATCATAGGGACCTAAACATACATGTGGTGGCTCTAAAGAATATTTCTTCATAAAGACCCACTTGAAATCTTGATACATGCATAATTATTTCATAACCTGAAAATCACAAAATATCTCTATACAAAATATATGTTATCATCATTAAAATAAGAACTTATAAATCAACATTCTCCCTCTTTTTGATGATGATAATATATAACTCTACAAAGTAACTTGTCATCATTAAAACCAATAACATATAAGCCAACACTATGGAGACGGTTTGGGCCAATCGAAATAGAACCAAAAACCGTTGCCATAGGATATGCCAACGATAACCCACCATAGTCGATAGTGTCGCGACCATAGACCTATGTCGACGTTATGATACCCCTATGTTGACAGGTCTACCGTCGCCATACAGTTTTTCCAGTTAAACGTTAGAGAACAAATGATGACTGTCTCGTTACTAACACCGACATGTTATACTATCGACATAAAGATAATAATATCTATGGCGACGGTGCTATCGTCGGCGTAGATATAATAACACCTATTGTTTATACACCTATAGCGACCACAATATCGTCGGTATAGAACTTTTTAAATTTTTTCTACTTGACATGTAATATAATATAGATCTGTTTATTAAAACCACACATTAAACTTAAAAGTCAACCAATTTCAAGTTCTAGATATCTATACAAAAGATACTCAATTCACTTGTAGCTTAAATTTTACATATAATTGGCAAATACTTGACAAAAGGTGCCTTGAATATACTGTTGGGTTATTCCTTCCTATGTGGGTAGGCCCAATTAGTAGTCCATATGTTCTATTAACTCATATAGATGACATAACATAGGTTTCAGGAAAAACAGAAGAAACGCGCGAGTAAAAAAAACAGAAGAGAGAAAAAGGAAAAGTTAATTCCTGTAGGAAATAGTGCAGTATTTTACAACTCAGCAATCGAAAGGTCATTCGTGGTCCGATTAGGCTGATTTTTTGTGGGTAACCCCGTAACTTGTTGTTCTTAAATCAAAACGGTGGGATTGAGCATCGAAATCTTCTAGAATCATATTTTACTGTACATTGTTAATATATTTTTTACAAGAGTTGGTGGAGTTTTTAAGTTTTCTCTTATTATTCTTCTTGTTAAAAATGTAGGCCAAGAATATATTATTCTTGATGGTTGTTGCTGGTTTATGCCTCTAGTTGTTGTTAGAGAGAACGTTGTATTGTCCGTTATTATTGATAGTGGAAGATTTGGTGGACTACGGTCCTGTGGTTTTTACTCCTCACATCAAGGGGGTTTTTATAACGCCCCCAAAATAGGTATACATCATCCATCTTGAGTCGCCAGATACATGGTACATAAATTCAAATATAACTTAATTATACAACAGTTGTGTAAAATACGACAAAATATAGCTGAGAGTTTAAACAAGAATATTGTCATCTAGACAATATCCACACTCAATGGTGTCCTCATTACAATTATTATCATATTATTCCGTAGAATAATGAGGACTACTAAAGCCATTTATCCTGGATTATAACTCCATCCCCCGACTCGTCCCAGCTATATTCTCATTTCCTGAAGAGAACAATGAAAGAAAGGGTGAGCTCAACTAGCCCAGTAAGAAATATTATAACTAAGATAATGCAAAATAAATTATCCTTAGCCTTCAACAATATAACAACTGATATAATACAATAGACAACAAGTTTTAGATCAACAACTGCAGCGAAAATAAGAAATCCATTAGAAGAGTCAAGTAGAGCATAAAATCTACTATCTTCTATGATTTAAAAAGTTTTTCATCAACTTTATCGCTGAGACTCAGCTTAATAAATAAAATCGAATCATCCCTGCACCACGGCCAAGGATATTCATGTAATCAACAATGGTCATGATTATACCAATTAATCCCTGATCATAATCATACCAACAATTGTCCATCAATGAACTACAGGCCCATGAGGACTTTTACCACATCATTCATCACATTACGGTCATGATTATACCGAATAATCCCTGGTCATAATCATACCAAGTCCATCTATTCATGTAAGCCAAAGATGACTTTAATCACAATATAAGTACGAGGATGATGACAATGACATAATAATTGAATAAAACAAGTTCAAGGATAAATTTTAAAGATTTATAATTTAATTTATCTAGCAATAAATAACGTCCAAATTGTCAACATGATACTGCTTTGTAGAGTAAAATTCAAGAATAATATTCATGTACCAAAAACAATTTGGACATAAAAGAAATATATTTTACGGGTGAATAGTATCCCGTGAATAGTACTTCGGGAATAGTACCCCGACACGAAAAGTGTCCAGAATACCCGAGTGAATGATACTAGAGTGAATAGTAATCAGGTGAATAGTAACTCGTGAATAGTACTCTGGCATGAAAAGTGCCCCGAATACCCGAGTGAATAATATCTCAGAGTGAATAGTAATCGGGTGAATAGTAACCCATGAATAGTAACTCGAGTACAAAATACCAAAGAAAATGATATTTCATGACGAGTACAAAAGATATGATATCTCATACAAGTATAATAGAATATCTGAAAACTATGAATGGATTTTCACCGCCATGCGGTAATTCAACGTAGACAGATCATTTCCACAATTTAATAAAGAATGAATCTGAAGGATCATTCACCATGCATGCGATAATCCACATAGGCGGGTTATTCCAATGAATAATAAAGAATGGAACCGGTCACATGCGTAATCCGCCGCAGACGAGATATTCCAATAGAATAATAAAGAATGGAACCAGGTCATGCGTAATCTGCACAGACAGGATATTCAAACAGAATAATAAAGAATGGAATAACAACAGAATTCACCAGGTATGTGATAGACCGCACATACAAGTTATTCATTTTCTACGCTCAAAGCTTTCTTAAACTCTAAATAAATATACTCAAGATTATAGAAGAAGAATTCTTTAAATTTCTGGTGTGTTTTTCAATTCTAACTAAGCATCCTATTTATAGGAGAATGGAAAGGATACTATGTAATAAAATATAATATATTCTATTTATAATTATATAATAAAACAAAATTTATAATACCCCTTACTATAATAATAATAATATCCCTTACCTCCGAAGAAAACTGGATACTGGAATAGTGAAGTAGCAGACTTCACTTCTTCTTTCTCTCTATAGTTTCGCTCTCTATAATTCTCTATAATAATTGCTCTTGTGAGATTTAGTGAATTGGTGAAAAATAATGAAGGAAAGAGTTTCTATTTATAGGAAAATATAGTTTTCATAATTACACATTTTGGGGCTCGAAATATTATAGTATAATACCCTCATCTTTTCCTTTATTTTTAATTTAGTTATGCAAGTATTATCAAACTTGCACCACCTCCCCTAATAGTAAATCATGTGAATCAATAGTAAATCATGTGACTCAATAGTTCTAAACATGTGAAAAAATTAATTATAGTATAGTACCTTCAACTATACCTCCATTTTTAACTTAGTCATGCAATTAGTAATATCAATCTTACACCAACTCCCCTAATAGTAAATGAATGTGAATCAATAGTACACACATGTGAACAAATAGTTATAATCATGTGAATAAATAGCAATTAATTGCTCATTTATCCCGTTAATTACCCGATTGGTCAATATAACCTCCAGACATCAATTAATATCGAAATAAATGTCAATTTTTACTAACACTAATAATTCCAACACAATGGAACTATCAATTTCATCTTTAATCAACACAAACTTATTCATTATTAATATTATAATTCACAATATTTAACAACCAGGTCGTTCCCAGGAAAGAGGGGGCTTTCCGATAAGAATTTCTCCCTATTAGCGCGCAATTACATTATCTAACCTCTCCTTGACAGAACTTCTAGACATTGTCAATATTGCAAATAATAATATGAATAACTTTTTCATCTCAATTATTGATTTGATAATATATATTATGCAGATGATACTGTGACAATAATTGAATCAATAATATGAGAGATATGATGCAGCAATTACTATAGCAATAATTGAGTATAACTGAGTGACTCCTTACGTAAGCATCAATAATCAATACCGTGTGCTACTATGCAACCACACGTATTACTGTACTTTTACTACTGGGTAGTTCAATAGTTTTAACGGTAACACTTTCGCCGTTATTTTTAATTAAAGATACATCTGTCGATTTCTAAATACGACAATACTTCCGTTGGGGGGTCCACCAATGATTATGCTATCGAACGAATATTCTCTGTGAAAATGAATATTCCTCAACACAATGAATAACAACTTGCTTACTTTGTAAAATTTTCAAATATCACCCTTGACTTTAACCCATTCTCAATTTAACCATTTACTAAATAACATAATAATTATAAGAAAATTGAATACTTTCATTTCATAAAATTCGGTGTCTCACACAACGCATCAGCTACTACGTTCGCTTTTCCATGATGGTTTTGAATGTTACGATCATAATCTTTCAACAGCTCGAGCCAACGTCGTTGTCGCATGTTGAGTTCCTTTTGGGTGAAAAAATATTTAAGACTTTTATGATCTGTATAGATCTCCACCTTCTCCCTATACATGTAACATGTAATGCCTCCAGATTTTAAGTGCGAAAATGACAACTACCAACTCTAGATCATGAGTTGAATAATTCCTCTCATATTCTTTGAGTTGTCGTGAGGCATAGGCTATGAATTTCCCATGTTGCATGAGAACACATCCTAACCTTCTACCTGAAGCATCACTGTAGATGACAAATCCCTCCGAACCAGATGGTACTGTCAGAACAGGTGCTGAAATGAATCTCCTCTTGAGTTCTTGAAAACTCTTCTCACATTCCTCGCTCCAACCAAATTTTATATCATTCCGAGTCAGATGAGTTAATGGAGTAGCGATTTGAGAAAATCCTTCCATGAATCTCCGATAATAACCAGCTAAGCCTAGAAAGCTACGTACTTCGGTCACTAACTTAGGTTGCTCCCAGCTTTTAATTGCTTCAATCTTCGCCGGGTCAACAGATATTTCGTGATTTGATATCACGTGCCCAAGGAATGCTACTTTCTTAAGCCAGAACTCGCATTTCTTTAACTTGGCATATAGCTTGTTTTCACGAAGCTTTTGGAGTATCAGCCTCAAGTGCTGCTTATGATCTTCATGACTTTTGGAGTATATGATGATGTCATCAATAAAGACAACAACAAAATGATCCAAATATTCCTTGAATACTCGGTTCATTATTTCCATGAAGGCGGCAGGGGCATTAGTCAATCCAAAAGACATGACTAGGAATTTGTAATGCCCGTACCGAGTTCTGAAAGCAGTCTTTGGAATGTCTTCAGTTTTAATCTTCAACTGATGATATCCAAAACGAAGATCAATCTTTGAAAAGAATTTGTCACCTTGCAACTGGTCAAACAGGTCATCAATGTGAAACAACGAGTACCTATTTTTGATGGTGACATGATTCAAATCCCGATAATCAATACAAAGTTGCATACTCCCATCTTTCTCTTTTATAAATAGAACAGGAGCACCCCAAAGAGACGTACTAGGACAAATGAAACCGATGTCTAACAACTCCTACAGTTGAGTTTTTAACTCCCGAAGTTCAATAGGAACCATTCGATATGGGGCTTTGGAAATGGTTTCTGTACCGGTTTCAAGGTCGATACCAAACTCAATTTCACGCTCTGGGGGTAGGCCAAGAAGTTCTTCAGGGAATACGTCAGGAAATTTATTAACAATAGAAATATCATTCAAGACAGACGTATTTTTGTTTAAATCTATGACATGAGCAAAGAAAACTTGACATCTGTTTTTCAATAAATGAATAGCTTTATGGCTTGAGATGACAGTGATTGACTTTAATGGTTTGGTTGCTTGAATTCGCATAATAGGTTGGTTAGGAATATGAAAGCTGACAACCTTACGAAAAATAATCAATTTTAGCATGATGAGTGGTTAACCAATCAATCCCTAAAATCACATCGAATGCAAGTATTTTCAAAGAGATAAGATCGACAGGTAACGTGCGGTTGCAGATTTGGATCAAACAAGACTTATACACAATGAATGTAATAAAGGTTTCTCCCAACGGAGTTTCAACAGATAAGTCAAAGTCTAATTTCTCCGGAGTCAAATTTAAACATTGAGCACAAGTAGGAGAAATAAAGTATGGGTAGAACCGGTATCAAATAAGGTATAGACTTCGCTAAAATATATGATTAGCTTACCCTTGATCACCTTGTTCGGATTCCTTGCTTTTTGGGAGGTTACGACAAACGTTCTCCCTTGAACTACCAGTTTTTTCTTGTCTGGGACTGCCTTTGATGCCTCCATCCCAGCTGGACTTAACTTTGGTGCACGACAAAATCGGGCTAGGTGACCTTCTCTCCCACAATTGTAACATACTTTGGACTGCTGCGTACAGTTTGGACTGATGTGTCCCTCCCCTCCGCATTTGTAACATACGACCGGCAGTCGTTCTCCTTCCTTAGCAACAGGTGCTAGTGCTGACGTCTTTCCATCATTATTAAATCTCCTCTTCTTGAAATTTCCACTTCTATTATCTTGGCCATGATTACCACCGAAGTGGTTACCATTTCTGGCATGTTGATTTGCTCCACGTTTGTTGTCACCGCTTCGATGACAGCTACCACTGGTATTATCGACTTGCCAATTGCTCTCTCTTGGTTGGATTGACTCATTATCGTGCTCCAATAACTAAGCCATATTTACAACATCTGAATACAAACATAGTTTGTGAGAAATGAGGTATTGACGTATTTCGAGTCTCAAACCTCGTAAAAACATTCGCATCATTCTCTACTCAATATCAACCAAATGGGATGCGAACCGGGACAACTCAGCAAACTTAGCCTCGTACTGCAATACGGTCATATTATTTTGCTCCAACTTGATAAACTCCACCTCCTTCATGTGACGAATACTTTCGGGAAAGTACTTGTCGTTGAACAGTTCTTGGAACTTTTCCCAAGACATTTTGAGTGCAGCGGGCTGAGTACATTTTACTGATTCCCACCAGTAATCTGCCTCTCCTCTCAACAAGAAGGTGGCAAAGGGAACCTTTTGCTCCTCGGAGCATCCCAAGACATCAAATATCTTGGTAATCTGCTTTCTCCACGTCTCTGTCTTAAGTGATTTTGGCTCTCCCAAAAACTTCGGTGGTCCCAGCTCCTTGAACTGCTTAGTAGTGACCATCTGAGATTTGCCAGTGTTTCCACCTGAATTTTGAATAGGAGCAGCTCTCGCCTGATGTTGCATGAATTGCATAAAGCCTCTGAACATCCCATCGTTCATTATTTGATCGGTGTTGTTGTTTTCCTGAGGATTATTGCCTTCTTGATGCACATTATCCTGGGTATTGATCGTTGGTGACTCAACGGTCTCATGTGCTCCATTGCTTATCTCAACATTCTCAGATCTCATTTTCAAACACTGCCACAAAACAAGGGTTAATTGACATGCCACATAATATCCCTATACTCTGACTGGCCAATTAAATAACAAATAAGCTTAGGTAGGTCATACTAGCGAAGGATTTACCCGTCTCTCCCCTCCTAGTTCTAGTCTCACATCTCAGCCAGGGATCATATCCCTAAGCTTTGATACCAACTGTGACACCCCCAAAATAAGTATACATCACCCATCTTGGGTCGCCAAAGATATGGTACTAAATACAAATACAAACTTAATTATACAACATAAGCTAAGAGTTTTTGCACGAATATTGTCTTCTAGACAATATCCAAACTCAAATGGAGTCCTCATTACATTTATTGTCACGCTAAATAGTTTTAACTACTAAAATAACCATCTCGAACCATCACTCCGTTCCCCGACTAGTCCCGGCTACGTTCTCATTTCTTGAAGAGAACATTGAAAGCAAAAGGGTGAGCTCAACTAGTCCAGTAAGAAATATTATGTCTAAGATAATGCTGAATAAATTATCGTTAGCCTTCAATAGTGTTAAACTGATATAATATAATAGACAACAAGTTTAACTGCAGCGGAACAAACAATCCATTAGAAGAGTCAAGTAGAGCATGATATCTACTATCTTCTATGATTTAATAGTTATCATCAATTTTATCGATAAGACTCAGCTTAATAAATAATCCATATCACTGAATTATCCATGATCTACGGGCCAAGGATATTCATTAGTATCACGTCCATGAATTATCCAAGCACTACGGGCTAAAGATATTCGTGTTATCACCAATGGTCATGATCATGCCAACAACTATCCATCAATTCACTACAGGCCAAAGAGGACTTACCACATCATTTGTCTGTAACATTACAGGTCATGATTATACCAATACAAACTTTCCTGGTCATAATCATACCAATCAACGGTCAATCTATGCACTACATGCCAAAGATGACTTTCATCACAATATAAGCGTGATGATAACTACAATGATATAAGAATTTAATTAAATAAAAGCAAAGGATAAATTTTAAAGATTTATAATTTAATTTATCTAGAATTCAATAATGTCCAAATTCTCAATATGATACTGCTTTGGGGAGTAAAATTCAAGAATAATATTATATCAAAAATGATTTGGACCGAAAGGAAATTAATTTTTGTCATGAATAGTACCCTGGTTGAATAGTATTCGAGTGAATAGTACCCCATAAATAGTACTTCGAGAATAGTAACTCGTGAATAGTACCCCGACATGGAAAGATTAAAAATTATCAAGAATGCTCAGAATAATATTTCCATGAAAAGATACTGGATGAAGCACAAATATAAACGATATTCTACTAATTTCATGGAGTATAGAAGCAATACTTATCAACATAAGTGTAGAATTAGGAATATGAAATGAAATAATATTCCTTACATACTACAGAGTATGGAAGAAAATATTATTTCTTACGAATATTGAACAAGAATAATATCACTTACGAATACGAAAGAAATAATACCCCTTACCTTAGTAGGAGATTGGATACTGCAATTGTGTAGTAACATAATACTCTTCTTCTTTCTCTCTTATTCTCTCTATACTTTCTCTCTCTATAGCTTGAATGAATTGGTGAAAAATAATGAAGAAATGAGCTTCTATTTATAGGCTTGGCAGAGTAACGGTAAAATAGTCTTTTCGCCATAATTTATGACATTATCGCTTACATCATCGATCATATGATATCATTGCTTACCTTATTGTTCCGATGACATCATTGCTTACCTCATCGTTCCGATGACATCATTGCTTACATCATCAGAATTCAAATTCAATTTGTTCTCTTCCACCTCATTTTACTTTTATACAATGAATTTACTATAATAATGCTACCATTCAAATTAAAAATCATACTATTATATAATCACATCATACTACTATAATGTAATATTATAATAATATATTTGAATGAATTATTTTATTGGAAAAGATAAAATACAACTTTCAACAAATGTCACATGTTAAAAATTCCTCCGTTTAAATCCATATTAAATAAATATTTCCTTATCATATATCAACAATTTATTATTCACAAATAATATTACAGAACTACAATATTGACAACCATGTCGTTCCCAGGAAAGAGGGGGCTTTCCGATAAGGATTTCTCCCTATTGGCGCGCAATTAGGTGACCAAACCTCTTTCCTCGACAAAACTTTCTAGCCATTGTCAATAATGCTATCTAATAATATTATTCAAATAATATGAATTATTGATTTGATAATATGAAATATTGTGCAATGACAATTATTAAATCAATAATATAAAATATCAACGTAGCAATTATTCAATCAATAAAATAAAATATTGAACAGTAACTATTGTAGCAATAATTGAGTATAATTGAGTGACTTCTCACGTAAGCATCAATAATCAATACCGTGTGCTACTATGCAACCACACGTATTACTATACTTTTATCGCCGAGTATTTCAACAGTTAACGGTAAAACTTTCGTCGTTTATAAAAGTTAGTTCTGTCGTTTTCTAATTTTGACCACAATTCTGTTGTGGGGTCCATCAATGACTGTGCCGTCGTACGTATATTCCCTGAAAAAAAGAATATTCTCCGACCAAATGAATATTTTATAATAACTTGTTTACTTTGCAAAATTAATAAATATTACCCACAACTATAACATTATATCAAATCCACACCATAATATTCAAAAATATATTTTGAGAAAAAAATAATCTTTATTCATAAAAGTTGGGGTCTTACACATCTGATGTAACTCTAAATCATAATGAGCTACTAAAGCCATGACTATTCTAAATGAATCTTTCCTGAATACTGGAGAGAAAGTTTATTACAATCCACACCTTCCTTTTGAGTGAAACCCTTAACAACCAATCGAGCTTTATTCCTTTCAACGTTCCTTTTAGGATCTAATTTGGTCTTATATATAGACCCACTTGCAACCAACAGGTTTAAAACCTTTTGGTAATTCCTCAAGATCCCAAACATTATTAAGCTCCATTGATTTTAACTCATCATTCATGGCTTCAAGCCATTGAGTTGATTGAGCACTCGTAATGGCCTCTTTATAGGAGATAAGATCATTAATCTTACTTAAATCATAGTCAATCTCATTAAGATAGGTTATAAAATCATCAAAATTAATAGGCTTTCTAGGTTTTTTGGACCTACGTAATGGCTACACAATTTCAGGAATATGATTTTCAATAATGCGAGGTTCAACATTAGGTGGTGGCTCAGCTATCTCAAGGGCATCATTCGCCTCAATAGGAGGTTATTGTGCCTCACCCTCTTGAATTACAGGATTAGAAACATAAAACCTGTTTTCTACAAGATCAATTTTTCTAGGCTCACCACTCCCACTTAAATCACCATTCTCTAAAAAACTCTGCATGCCTAGTCTCAATAATTCTAGTGGTATGCGATGGACAATAAAATTTAAAACCCTTAGATCTCTCAGGATATCCAATAAAATGACAACTAATGGTTTTAGAATCAAGTTTCTTTATTTGTGGATTAAAAAAAACCTTAGCCTCGGTTGGACAACCCCACACTAGTAAGTTTTTTAAACTAGGTTTCCTACCTGTCCAAATTTCATAAGGAGTGTTAGGGACAGATTTGCTAGGAACCCGATTTAAAATATAAAGAATTGTCTTTAATGCATCAGTCCACAAAAACATAGGTAATAACATACTACGTACCATATCCATAAGGGTACGATTTCGCCTCTCAGCTGCACCATTCTGCTGCGATGTACCACTTTATTATCTTGAGTGGCGATTCTATTTTCTTGACAAAATAAGGCAAATGGGCCGGGACTATGGCTTCAGTGTTTGGAGTGTTTACCATAATACTCTCACTTTCTATCTCGATCTCACTACTTTAATTTTTCGGTCAAGTTGATTTTCAACTTCAGCCTTGAAAACTTTAAACATATTTAGTGATTCAGAATTTTCATTAATCAGGTAAACATAAGTATAACGAGAATAGTCATCAATGAATGTAATGAAATATTTGTGTCCACCAATTCCTGGAGAAAATAGTCCACAAATATCAGTGTGAATCACCTCAAGAAGTGCACTACTTCTTGTTGCTCCTTTCTTATTTCCTTTCACAAATTTTCCTTTTATACATTCAATACAATGGTCAAGATCAGAAAAATCTAGTGAATGAAGAATTCCATCCTTTACAAGACGTTGCATTCTGTCTTTTGAAATGTGGCCTAAACGTTGATGCCACAATTTTGAAGAATTCTCATTATCTAGTTTTCTCTTATTTTCACTTTTAGAGGTACTTTCTGTCACATTCATTGTTAACAAGGATTCAGAAAATACATTATCCAAATTTATCTTATAGAGGTTTCCCTCTAAAGAGCCAGAACCAATAACATGAGATTAATGATAAATAATTATTTTATTATTCCCAAACTTAAACGAAAATCCATCAACGTCAAATTTAGATACAGAAATTAAATTTCGTGTCATACTGGGAACATAAAGTGTATCATATAAATACAAGATGAAACCACTCTCCAAAACTAAAGGAAGAGTTCCTATAGCTTCAACTTGTATAGACTCTCCATTGCCAACTTTAATGGTTCTTTCCCCCTTTTGGAGTGTCTTCTTTGAAAGGAATCCATGCAATGAATTAGTAATTTGAACTATAGCATCAGTGTCAAGCCACCATGTATTAGAAGGAACATCAATAAAAAGGATTCATAAGTTACATAATTGAAGGATGATATACCTTTCTTCTCAAGTTATTCTCTTAATTTAGGGCATTCTTTCTTAATATGTCATTACTTCTTACAGAAGTGACATTTCTCAGAGTTGTTACCTGAATAATTTGCCTTATTTGTTTTGATAGAAATTAGTTTATCCTTATTCTTAAAATCTTTGCCATTTTTTTTATAAGTCTTCTTCTTATAGGATCCAGTGGTAGTCAAATGAGCAATATTAGGTTTTTCAACCTTAAGCCTTTCTTCATCCTGGACGCACATGGAGATTAACTTGCTCATCTTCCACTTTTCTTTCTGCGTGTTATAATTGATCTTAAATGGATCAAACTGTGCAGGAAGAAAAGTCATAATGAAGTGAATAAGAAAACCCTCAAAAATTGCCATGTCCATACCCTTTAATTTAAAAGCCATGCATGTCGTTCATCATCATAATGTGCTCGCGCACCCCACTAACCCCATCATACCTGCTAGTAAGCATTTTCAAAATAAGGGTACTTACATGAGTTTTAAAAGAACCCTTAAATTGTTACTCGACTAAAGTTAAGTACTCTTTAACATTCTCAAAGTCAGGAATGACTCCTCAAATGACTGTCGTGATAGAGTTTTTCATAATCATAAGGGACATGCAGTTGGATCACTCCCACTTTCATAAATAACCTTTTGATCAATTGAGCTAGTAGTTGTAAGTGGAGCAGGATGATCCACTCGTAGTGCATAGTCCAAAACCATAGTGCCGAGAAAAATTTTCACTTACACTTTTCAAGCAGTAAAATTAGTTTCATTAAAGATTTCAATTCCAGAGAAATACCCAGAAATACTAGTTAGAGTCAATGTTGAAACATAATCAAGCTCATAAACATACTTACAAAAAACTAAAAGAAATCCACAATGTACAACAATAATTAATAATTAATCATAATAAAAATCAACTGTAGGGCAAGCAGTTAGTTACATAAAATCTATTTACAACACCCAAAAATAGATTTTAATGAGATGTTGGTGCATAATTATTAATCTTTCGCTGGTCCAATTAATAATATACTAATAACATCCCCATAAAATAATACACAACACATTTATCCACGCATCACCGTTGGGTAGAAAACGAAATAAACATGTTACTTATGCAATAAAATTTCATTTAATTTTAATTCTAATTTTCCGTTGGGTAAAATTAAAATATTCATTTATTAAATGTAACATTATGTGACTTTTCTTAATCTTTAATTGTTTCAATTAATAACCCTCTGTTGGGTTGATTATTAATTTTAATAATAAAAGAGTCACACATACATGTAAAATTATTATGATCAAACCTAATTTTCTTTAAACAACATATTAATCAAGTTTGAAAATTAACATTATTTATAATAATTTACATGTAACAATTTAAAAGCCCTAATAATATATCATGTTCCAAAATTTAAATTATGATATATAATTATGAACATGAATTGATTATAAAATATTAATATTAATTTTATAACTAAGTACATAAGGACATAATATAAAAAAATATTATATGAATATAATTAGAAATACATAAATAACCATTAAATATTATTGTAGTCTCATGTACAGTAAGACATGAATTATAGGTATTTAAAACAATACTAAGCATGATGCAATAATGCTTTAAATCGAAAATTAAGTAATTGAATTACAATACATGATACTTCAATATAATACTTGATATCCAACATTTGAATAAATTGAATGAACGTAACAGCATATGAACATACTGAATGAACTAAGCATGATGCAATTATGTTTTGAACATTCAGAAAAGGATGTTCATACCATAACAATAAACGTAGCAGGACATGAATTAATTATAAATATTCACCTAATTATTATTTTTATTTTTAACTGAAATACATGATAGCATAATACTGTAATCTAAACAGAATGCTTAATATTGCCAACATGATAACATAGATACTTTGATAATGAAAAGTAAGTATTAAAGAATAAGAATTGCTTTTTAACATATAATGAACAAGTCACTTTTCGGAAAAGTTATTTCTGTTCGAAAATACCATAACATTTAGAATATAGATTAGTTCTGTATTATATCAATAAAGAGATTATGCAAAATTAAAAATTCTAGCATAATATTATAATTATTTTTTTTTTATACAATAACGTAACTATGCTTTGATACCAGAAGTTGAATTAATTATACAGGAACGTGCTATTGCATGGAATAAAAATAAAATCAATAATCATATATTAAGTACTTACATGAATTGAGAGAAGTCATCTTGTATGTGTCACGCTTTCGCTGCGCTTAAGGGTGGAAGTCTTCAATTGCTTCTCTCAATCTTAGAATGGATGTATAGGTGTGCATATAAAAATCTTGAGACGACAATTGGGACCAAACCCTAACTGTTTTATTTATAGAATAGCTAAGGGTCAAAATCGTCCATCAAGATTCTGAAACCTAAGGCCCATTATGCCAAATACTATTAGAAATATTATTTATAGGCCATATAATTAATTACCAAACCCATAAATAAAGTGATTAAATTAATATAATATGTAAATCCAATAATTACATAAATAGTAGAGGCCACATAAGAAATAAAATATTTTAATTACATAAATAGTAGAGGCCACATAAGAAATAAAATATTTTAACACGTAAGACATCTGTTTTAAGAAACACCAACAGATTTACGGATCAGCAGTTTATTTCCATAATAATAAAACAAAGGATCATAGTAAATAATCAATATAGGGATCCACACATTAACAATGAAAAACATATAGATCTTAGAGCATTCACAACAGTTTTTTTATCTTTATTCCTACTTTGCAGTGTTATTGGGTCATTTGTAAAATAAAGATTCAATTTTTTCACTATGTACCTAACAGGTTCCTTATATTGATTCCTTAAATAATGAAATTTAAAAGTTAAAATTTTAAATTTCCAATAGTTAAAATATCAAATTAATAATAATCTTATAATTTATAAAAGAGAGTATAATTTATCAATTATATTTTAATATAAAATAATTTTTATTTTATTTTAAATTTTAAGTAATTTATGAAATGAGTATTGAATGGATTGTAGTTGCAAATGTACATAAGATTAATATTAACTTTTAAAAAGTTAATTTGTGATATTTTTAAATTTAAATTTAATATGATTCATTTAAATTTTGAAAATAATAAATTTTATAATAATTATTATTTTTATAATATTTATAATTATATTGATATAAATTAAATAAATTTATATTAGTTTTAAATTTGAATACGTTTGAAATTAATTTTTAAAATATAAGTTAATATTAAGTTTATAATTTCAAAATAAAGTAGTAAAAAAATGTCAAGATGTGTATGATTGATGAGTTGTTCACTTAAATGAGGGTGTGAAATGTCATTTTGCATATATAGAGAATGATCTTTTGACTCCCTCACTTTGGGGAATAAAATCATATATAGGGATTAAAATAGAGAGTCAAATAAAGATAAGGAAGCTGTTGGATAATGATTTGTTGATGCATTCTTCAAAATTGGAGATAGAAAATTAATTAGGGAAACTGTTGTTAATGCTCTTAGAATCCACAATCATGGGATAAAAACTGAGGGATTGACAGATGGCAAGCTTCTTGAAGAGATGAAAAATAGGGTCTCAAATGAATATGCAGCAAACAATGACACTATGGATACTTATAGAATATATAAAAGGATATTATAGTAATGCAAAATCATCACTGCAATACAACGATAATCTCTCTCGAATATGGTATTGTGAATATATCCTTAAGAATAATGGTGAAAACTAATCAAAGTTCAATTTTAAAAACTATCCCTCACTTTGTAAAGAAAGAACTGCCTAATATACTTGGCTAGTTAATATTAGAATCATAATCACAACTAGATGAACCCAAATAGAAGTGATTGTATTAAGAAATTTAAGGATATTCATTACTTATAAGATTCTAACCAGACTACCAAATATAAATAATAACACACCTGGAATGATATTCTAAAAGGAATCTTACATTGTAAAATCATATATTTTTTATAACACCCCAACTTCATAATCCGTATTACTAAACACGTGTTTTAGTGCAAAACTAAGTGGTCATCAACATAGCTTCTCTATGAAAAACACATAATTAACCTCCCTTGTAGTAATAAGGCTTTTTGCCTCAACATCTATAATCATATTATAACCAATCTTGCACACCGTAAAGAAAGCAGAATCACAACAATTTTAAACCCCGCCAATATGTATTTGCTTAAAGACACTAATTTTAACAAATCAACAAGGAACGTCAGTAACAGCAAGTAGTGAGCAACAAAATCACATTATTATTCATAATAACAACAATTGAACTTAGCACTGACAAATCATTTGAAAAGAAACGTACCTTAGCAATTCCATCAAGAACATCAACACCCAAAACAATTGGATCCTTCTTGTTAAAAACACAGTTTGATATAATCTTTAGAACACAAGGAAATATTGCATCCTCAGCCGTTTCCTTCTTCTTTTCCACCTTTAAAGTGTCAATATAGGCCTTAAACTGATCGAACAAGTGGTAAATGATATCAATAATAACTATTTAGACATCATATTCATCTACATGCTCCCGAGCCTCTAGCGTCACTTTAACATCGTCAAAGGCCAAGATGGTGGCGTACTCTTTCATCTTCTCAAGCATTACACTGGCCTTCATGACATCATTCTTATGAACAGGGTCTATACTTACTTCTAACAGGTATATTTATTGCTGGGGTCATTAAGAACTCCAGCAATGCTTCCCAATGATCCAAGAATAGATGCTTGAACACAAACTCCTTCATCAGTTTTATCAATCATGTTCATCATTGTCATCATATCTTCCATTGTGGGCTCTTTAATATCTTCCAAATCATCATTAGTCCTAACCACATAAATATCTGCGCCTGCAATTCATGTTCAAGGCCCTGCATGAACAGAAAAGAAGAAAAGTACAAGTTACCTCATAGTCCGAAGAAGAAGAGTAGATGGAAGGAACCCATTGGGCTTGGTGATTGTCAATGGTGTTTCAAGGAGGGAGAGTTGCATCTATTTATTATTTAAATAACAATAACTGTTGGAAATTTATAGAAGATGATAAATTATAGAAGAAGTAAAATATAACTTTGAAGAACACTTAAGAATACTTTCATTTCACTTTATTAAAATGATCCAAGTACAAGACTATTTATAGGACTTATAGGACACTTCTAGATCCACAATAATAATCACTACATGACCACATTCATGTACATGAACCTAACCATTACATGTTCCAAGACAATTCAAATACATTCATGCATGTACTTAGATATCACCAATTCATGTACTAATATTAATTAAGATATTTCTTGAATAATCTAGAATATATTTGGTTTAGATGCTAACAAGGCCTCCCGTAAACCAAATTTATTCTTCATAATGTCGTAAAACATTTTGATCTTCCGATTCCTTCAAACGCAAGAAACTCTTTTGTCATCTCCATTGATGTATATGACACAAATGCTTCAAGTTTCCATTTGTTCTTATTGATCTTGCTTATAACTAGCTTCTCACATTTTACATGCTTGTATTTCTTCTCCATTTCATTATTTCTGAACTCATTTTGATCAAAATACTTCTCCATAACCCATTCAATACCTTCCACAACTTGAGTTTCTTTTTTCTTGGTCTTTGACCTTTGGTTTGCACTCTGCTTCCAACTTGGACTTTGTATATGATGTTTCTTTAGCAGTTTTTGTGACTTGAACCTTTTTGGCAACCTTCTTCCTTGTAAAAGTTCTGACAGCAGCAGGATCAGATGATGTGACGTCCAATTGACTAGTAACTTCTGAGTGTGCACTCTTTTCTTCAACATCCTTATCCTCCAACTCATTATTCAAATTTGTCACATTCTCTTCTTCCATCGCTTTACTCTCAGGTTCTTCTTTCTCAAAAGATGCTTTAATTATTGTGTCTTCAAATTCTTTATTTTTGACATGATCTATTTCCTTTTCTTCCCGACATATGTCTTCAAAGTCTTCATTTTTCTTTTCTTCTTCTTCTTCAACTTCATCAATTTCTTCTACAAGTTTATCATCCTCTTCCAAAAACCAAGACTCTTTAGGTAACGATGAACCTTTATAATTCTTGCAAATCAATTCAAGCTCATTCTATAACTGAGATAGAGAATCAAAACTCGCAACACGCATCCAGACTTCTTCATGCATTACTCCTTGCAAAATCTTCCTTGTTCTTTTTTCTTTCATTTCTCGAACCTTTTCTGAAATACACTTTTCTGGATTTGTAATGACATCTTGCCATAAATTGCATTCTCCAAGAAATACTCGAATCCTTATACTCCAAACATTATAATTTGTGAACACTAATTTGGCACCAAACTTAGGAAACATCATTTTTTTTATAATTTACCTCACCGAAAATGCTATAAATATGACAACCTTTGTGACATGCTTTAACTCACAAACTTCTTCAAAAAATTTCTCAACTAGAACATTTGCTAGATTGCAATTTGGAGTTATAACGCGCACACTTTGCACTCGCCCAGCGAAACACTTTGATAGCACTAAGTCACCCTTCTTGGGTCGTCGATTTTACCTTAGCCACTTTAGTTTAACCTTCGAATTAACCTTAGCTCTAATACCACTTGTTGGAAATTTATGGAAGATGATAAATTATAGAAGCAGTGAAATATAACTTTGAAGAACACTTAAGAATACTTTCATTTCACTTTATTAAAATTATCCAAGTACAAGACTATTTATAGGACTTATAGGACACTTCTAGATCCACAATAATAATTACGACATGACCACATTCATGTACATGAACCTAACCATTACATGTTCCAAGACAATTTAAATACATTCATGCATGTACTTAGATATCACCAATTCATGTACTAATATTAATTAAGATATTTCTTGAATAGTCTAGAATATATTTGGTTTAGATGCTAACAATAACCAATAACCCGTATAACAGACAGTATAACCGTACAATACAATAGCAAGATATCCAAAATTCTCAACAGAATGGGAACCAAAAAACTATAAAGCCAAAACGGAATTTAATAACTCAATCATTTCTTAAAGAAGAAAAAAAGTCACAAGTACAAAAAATATACAAAAGAACAATTTAGACTATTAAATTCACCTATACAGTAATCTTGATACCCTGTGCAGCCTTTAATTTCTTTATGGTGCAGTAATCTTGAGACTTAAGCTAAGTTCTGAAATTTCATTCTTCTTCTTTTTTCTGTTTCTTAATTAGGCAACACATAATAACTAAAAGTAATTTTTCATCTAGAATATATACATCAAAACGAAACTAAAAATTATCTGATACATGATACAGTTGTACACAACTCTCCACAAAGATATATATTGTTTTAGTTGTGCTAACTAGACTACCTGTACAGGTTGTTCTAACCATAAAAGGTTGTCTTTCTCACAAAAGCAGAGAAAATGTATCCCATAAATACTGCGTTCAATCACCAATAGCGCGTCCAAATACTGCACAGAAACAAAATCACACGGAGAAACTTGATGGCTTGAACCGCCGGGGGATAGCTCTGGTGTGGGTATAAGTACATGTTGAATAAACTTTAACTATGGAGGCTTAAGCTTTAGTGCTGAAAATATAGTGAGATATTGTGTGTACGTATCTGTGAACTAATGTATAGCTTTGTATTTATAGTGATTACACTACCTCCTCCATGCCCGTCCCTGAATAGAAATATACTTTCTCATTATGATCGATTCCTTAATGAGACCGAATTGAATCTCTTTAAAGAAAAGAAGTCGGATTATATCCTGACTCTTTCCTTAGGAGTTAGAAATTAAATAAAGTTAGGAATATCAAATTCTTTAAAATTCTCCAACTGTCTAAACGGACCTCCTGCGTGGAGAATATTCTTCCATGTGGACTATGGCCCACCAAATCCACCAATCCCAAATATTCATGCCCAACAAAAACTTTACACAGATGTGATCCTTAATTTAAAGAAATCAAGAATTGTACGTTTCTACAACATCGACTTTTATTATACTACAACAAATATCATAAAAATTAAAAAAAAACAAATAGGAACCTTCAAATCGTCCAAGTTTAACTTTATATATAATTATAATAATATATTACTATCAGTTCTAAAATATAAGATCTTTTACCGTCGTAAACGTTACTACTATTTGTTATGATGCTCTTTCAAATAATCATGAAAACTATTAACATAAATTATATTAACGATTCTGTTAGTTCCCAGAGACACAATAGTTATCTAGAAGGGGGATTGAATAGATATCTTTAAACTTCTTTTTAACAAAATGCTTATTAGTTTTGATAATGATTTAAACACATCGGAATTAAGATTGTTTGTTTTCCCTTCAAGATATAATGACTTAATAGGAGTAAAGCAGTTATGACAGTTATAGTAGTTATGACAAGAATATAAGGGACACGGAGATTTTAAGTGGTTCAGAGCATTCAAAGCTCCTAGTCCACTCTTCTACTCCTTGAGTAGGAAATCCACTAAGAATATCTTTACAACTTCCGTATCTCACAGATTCCTTCAAGACCAGCAATCTTGGAACTTCTTAGTTCACTATTGAACTCTTCAAGTCCATCAGACTTGGTGCTTCTTAGTTCACTTAGAACTCTTAAAGTCCTTCTGACTTGGAACTTCTTCCTTCACTTGATGGTAGTTGAGTTCTTGTATGGTGCTACTCAGTTGCTGTTAAGCTTGAGTTTGAAAGAACTGAGTAGCTGAGCAAGCTTTCTTTTTCAGATTGTAGAGTTGAGCGTTAAGTGTTCGTTAGCGTTTTTGTTCAGTACTTGCTTGATACTTTTTGTGACGCCCCCAAAATAGGTATACATCACCCATCTTGGGTCGCCAGAAAATACATGGTACAAAATTCAAATACAACTTAATAATACAACTGTCGTGTAAAATACGAAAAAACATAAACTGAGAGTTTTAATAAGAATATTGTCATCTAGACAATATCCACACTCAATGGAGTCCTCATTACATTTATTGTCACACTATTTAACAGAATAGTGAGAACTACTAATGCTATCATCTGGACCGCCACTCCGTTTCCCGACTCGTCCCAGCTATATTCTCATTTCCTAAAGAGAACAGTGAAAAAAAGGGTGAGCTCAACTAGCCCGAAGAAATATTATGACTAAGATAATGCAGAATAAATTATCCTTAGCCTTCAACAGTATAACAACTGATAGAATATAATAGACAACAAGTTTTAGATCAACAACTGCAGCGGAATAAACAATCCATTAGAAGAGTCAAGTAGAGCATAAAATCTACTATCTTCTATGATTTAAAAAGTTTTTCATCAACTTTATCGTTGAGACTCAGCTTAATAAATAAAATCGAATCATCCCTGCACCACGGCCAAGGATATTCATGTAATCATCAATGGTCATGATTATACCGAATAATCCTTGGTCATAATCATACCAACAACTGTCCATCAATGAATTAAGGCCAATGTGGACTTTTACCACATCATTCGTCACATTACGGTCATGATTATACCGAATAATCCCTGGTCATAATCATACCAAGTCCATCTATGCACGTAAGCCAAAGATGACTTTAATTACAATATAAGCATGAGGATGATGACAATGACATAATAATTCAATAAAACAAGTTCAAGGATAAATTTTAAAGATTTATAACTTAATTTATCCAGAAATCAATAACGTCCAAATTGTCAACATGATACTTCTTTGTAGAGTAAAATTCAAGAATAATATTCATGTACCAAAAATAATTTGGACAGAAAAGAAATATATTTTTTGGGTGAATAGGTATCCCGTGAATAGTACTTCGGGAATAGTACCCCGTGAATAATACCCCGACACGAAAAGTATCCCGAATACCCGAGTGAATGATACTAGAGTGAATAGTAACCCATGAATAGTAACTCGTGAATAGAACTCGGCACGAAAAGTGCCCCGAATACCCGAGTGAATGATACTAGAGTGAATAGTAACGGGGTGAATAGTAACCCATGAATAGTAACTCGTAAAAGAAAAATACCAAAGAAAATGATATTCCATGACGAGTACAAAAGAAATGATATCTCATATGAGTATAATAGAATATAAGAAACTACAAATGGATTTTCACCTGCCATGCGGTAATCCACGTATACAGTTCATTTCTACAATTTAATAAGGAATAAATACGAAGGATCATTCACCATGCATGCGGTAATCCACATAGACAGGTTATTCCAACAGAATAATAAAGAATGAAATAACAAAAAAATTCACCAGGCGTGCGATAGATCGTATAGACAGGTTATTCCAACAGAATAATAAAGAATAGAACCAGGTCATGCGTAATCCGCACAGACAGGATATTCCAACAGAATAATAAAGAACGGAACCAGTGTCGTATGTAATCCGCATGCAGATGGGATATTCCAATGAATAATAAAGAATGGAATAACAACAGAATTTCACCATGTATGCGGTACTTCACATAGACAAGTTATTCCAACAGAATAATAAAGAATGGAATAACAACTCCTACGAGTATTGAAAGAAAATAATTTCTCTTCATGAATACGAAAAATAACACCCCTTACCTTAGAAAAAACTGGATACTTGAATAGTAAGGTAGCAGACTTCTCTTCTTCTTTCTCTCTATAATAATTGCTCTATAGCTTTAGTGAAATGGTGAGAAATGAAGGAAGAATGAGCTTCTATTTATAAGAAAATATAGTTTCAATAATTGCACGTTTTGGGGCTCAAAATATTACAGTATAATACCTTCCTCTTTTTCTTCATTTTTAATTTAGTCCTGCAAGTATTATCAAACTTGCACCATCTCCCCTAATAGTAAATCATGTGAATCAATAGTAAATCATGTGAATCAATAGTTCTAGACATGTGAAAATACGAATTACAGTATAGTACCTCCATCTATACCTCCATTTTTAACTTAGTCATACAAGTATTATCAATCTTGCACCACCTCCCCTAATAGTACAAGAATGTGAATCAATAGTACACACATGTGAACAAATAGTTATAATCATGTGAATTAATAGCAATTAATTCCTTATTTATCCAGTGAATTACCCGATTGATCAATATAACTTCCAGACATCAATTATCATCGAAATGAATATCGATTTCCACTAACACTAATAATTCCAACACAATGCAACTATCAAATTCATCTTTAATCAACATGAACTTATTCATCATTAATATTATAATTCACAATATTTAACAACCAGGTCGTTCCCAGGAAAGAGGGGGCTTTTCGATAAGGATTTCTCCTTATTGGCGCAATTGATTAGGTGACCAAACCTCTCCTTGATGTAACTTCTAGACATTGTCAATATTGCAAATAATAATATGAATAACTTTTCTCATCTCAATTATTGATTTA
Organism: Panax ginseng; assembly: GCA_020205605.1. Classification (NCBI taxonomy): domain Eukaryota; kingdom Viridiplantae; phylum Streptophyta; class Magnoliopsida; order Apiales; family Araliaceae; genus Panax; species Panax ginseng. The sequence continues at coordinate 30,028,835 of CM035135.1, forward strand.
ATAATATATATTATGCAGATGATACTGTGACAATAATTGAATCAATAATATGAGATATATGATGCAAAGAATTATCGTAGCAATAATTGAGTATAACCGAGTGACTTCTTACGTAAGCATCAATAATCAATACCGTAATGCTACTATGCAACCACGCCAGACATCGTACTTTTACTCTTGAGTAGTTCAACCATTTTAACGGTAACACTTTCGCCGTTATTTTTATAAAAAGATAATTCTGTCATTTTCTAACTACGACAATACTTCCGTTGTGGGGTCCACCAATGATTGTGTCGTCATACGAATATTCCCCGACCAATCGAATATTATATAACAACTTGCTTACTTTGCAAAATTTATAAATATTACCCACAACTATAACATTATATCAAATCCACACCATAATATTCAAAAAAATATTTCGAGAAATTTAAATCTTTATTCATAAAATTTGGGGTATCACAATCTCCCCTCTTTATGAAATTTCACCCTCGAAATTTACATACGTACCTGGTATGCTGAAGAGGTGAGGATACCTTTACTTCATTTCAGATTCTAACTCTTGAGGTATAACCTTTGAGTGTCGAATAGGATCCTTCTTATCCAAGATTTTAACATGTATCTCCTCATACATTAAATCTTCTTCTATCTCGTCTAGTTCCAATTCAATAATGTGGTTCGGGTCATCCACATAATTACATAACATCGATACGTAAAAAAGGTTATGAACACGCGACATACTTAGCAGTAAAACGAGTCTATAGGCCACAGTTCCTACTCGATCGAGGATTTCAAATGGGCCAATAAAATCGAGTGTTGAGATTTTCTCTCTTCTTCGATTCTTGCTTCTAGAATAAAGCCCTCTTGAACCTTCTTCTTCACATTCATCAGCTCTGAGTATGTAGCTTGAGCGGCTTTAACTTTATCGATTAAAGTCGATTCTAATCGTATATTTGTTATCTTCACGTGGGTCCCTAGAGTCTTTAACTTTATCTTCATCATTTGCAAGTTATACGAAATGGGTCTTTGTGTTAACAATGTTGCACTCGTAAACGCATACGATCTTCTACTCAACACGTCAGCTACCATGTTCGCTCTTCCACGATGATATTGAATGGTATAATCGTAATCTTCAACAGCTCGAGCCAACGTCTTTGGCGCATAATACGTTCGTTTTAGGTGAAGAAATATTTAAGGGTTTTAGAAATGGGTTTTGTACTGGGGTCAATACAAAATTTGATTTCACGCTCTAGGGGTAGGCTAGGAAGTCTTCAAGAATACGTCAGGAAATTTATTAACAATAGAAATATCATTCAAAACTGTGACTCTCATCCAAGACTTGGATAGTACGTCATATTTATACCTATCAACTTGCCACCGTTATTCATAGCTTCCCCTACCGAAAGTTCGGCTTCGGTGCATTCCACATAAAGGCTCGGGACTCTGGCTTGATATAACAGTGATTAACTTTAGTGGTTTAGTTACTTGAATTCGCATGATAAGTTGGTTAAGAATATGAAAGCTAACAACCTTACGAAAAACATGATGAGTAGTTAACCAATCGATTCCTAAAATCACATCAAAGGCAAGTATTTTCAAAGAGATAAGATCGACAGGTAACGTGAAAGTGTCGATTTGAATCAAACAAGATTTATAAACAGTGGAGGTAACGAAGGTTTTTACTAATGAAGTTTCAATCGATAAGTCAAAGTCTAATCTCTCCGGAGTCAAATTTAAATGTTGAGCACAAGCAAGAGAGATAAAAGAATGGGTAGAACCGGTATCTAACAAGGTATAGACTTCGCAAAAATTTATAATTAACTAACCCGTGCTAACTTCGTTCGGGCTACTCGCTTTTTGAAAAGTCACAAAAAACGCTCTTCTTGAAATCATCGACTTTGTTTTGTCCGTATCCGCCTTTAGTGCCACTGTCCCAGCTGGACTTGACTTTGGTGCACGATAAAATAGGGTTAGGTGACCTTCTTTTCCATAATTGTAACATGCTTTGGACTGCATCACGCAGTTTGGACTGATATGTCCCTCCCCTCCGCATTTGAAGCATACAATTGGTGGTCGTTCTCCTTCCTTGAAAATGGGTGTTGGTGTTGCTGTCTTTCCATCATTGTTGAACCTTCTCTTCTTAAAATTTTCACTCCTATTATCTTGGCCATGATTACCACCGAAGTGGTTACCATTTCTGGCATGATAATTTCCTCCACGATGGTTATCGTTGTTCCGATGGCAGTTGCCACCGATACGATTATTATCTTATTGTTGGTCGTTGCCTTTTAGTTGTCCTGACTCATTATCGCGCTCCAATAACTGAGCCCTATTCACAACATCTGAATATAAACAAAGTTTGTGAGAAATGAGGTATTGACGTATTTCGGGTTTCAAACCTCTTAGAAACATTCGAGTCATTTGCTCCTCATTATCGACCAAATGGGATGCAAACCGGGATAACTCCGAAAATTTAGCCTCGTATTGCAACACGGTCATATTGTTTTGCTCCAACTTGATAAACTCCACCTCCTTCATGTGACTAATACTTTTGGGAAAGTACTTGTCGTTGAACAACTCTTGGAACTTCTCCCAAGACATCTCGAAAAAGGCCAGTCGGGAACGCTTTTACGATTCCCACCAGTAATATGCCTCTTCACGCAACATAAAGGTGGCAAAGGGAACCTTTTGCTCCTCGGAGAATCCCAAGACATCAAATATCTTTGTGATCTGCTTTAACCACATCTCCGCCTTAAGTGGTTCTGGCTTTCCCAAAAACTCCCATGGCCAAGCTCTTTGAATCGCTTAGCGGTGACCGACTGTAATGTGGGTTGCTATTGTTTCCACCTGCATTATGAACATGAGTCTCTCTGACCTGATGTTGCATGAATTGCATAAAGCCTCTGAACATCCCATCGTTCATCATCTGATCAGTGTTGTTATTTACTTGAGGATTATTGTCTTCCTGTTGCACATTATTCTGGGTATTAATCTGTGGTGACTCAACGGTCTCATGTGCTTCATTGCTTATCTCAACATTTTTGGATGCCATTTTCAAATACTGCCACAAAACAAGGGTTAATTAACATATCACATATTATCCCTATACTCTGACCGACCAATTAAATACCAAATAAACTTAAGTAGGTCATACTAGCGAAGGAATTTCCCGTCTCTCCCCTCCTAGTTCTTGTCTCACATCTCATCTAGGGAACATATCCCTAAGCTTTGATACCAACTGTGATGCCCCCAAAATAGGTATACATCACCCATCTTGGGTCGCCAGAAAATACATGGTAAAAATTTCAAATACAACTTAATAATACAACTTTCGTGTAAAATACGCCAAAACATAAACTGAGAGTTTTAATAAGAATATTGTCATCTAGGCAATATCCACACTCAATGGAGTCCTCATTACATTTATTGTCACACTATTTAACAGAATAGTGAGAACTACTAATGCTATCATCCGGACCGCCACTCCGCTCCCCGACTCGTCCCAAATATATTCTCATTTCAAGAGAGAACAATGAAAGAAAGGGTGAGCTCAACTAGCCCAAAGAAGAAATATTATGACTAAGATAATGCGTAATAAATTATCCTTAGCCTTCAACAAAGATAACAACTTATAGAATACAATAGACAACAAGTTTTAGATCAACAATCGCAGCAGAATAAACAATCCATTAGAAGAGTCATGTAGAGCATAAAATCAACTATCTTCTATGATTTAAAAAGTTTTTCATCAACTTTATCGCCGAGACTCAGCTTAATAAATAAAATTGAATCATCCCTGCACCACGGCCAAGGATATTCATGTAATCATCAATGGTCATGATTATACCGAATAATCTCTGGTTATAATCATACCAACAACTGTCCATCAATGAATTAAGGCCAATGAGGACTTTTACCACATCATTCGTCACATTACGGACATGATTATACCGAATAATCCCTAGTCATAATCATATCAAGTCCATCTATGCACGTAAGTCAAAGATGACTTTAATCACAATATAAGCATGAGGATGATGACAATGACAAAATAATTCAATAAAACAAGTTCAAGGATAAATTTTAAAGATTTATAACTTAATTTATCCAGAAATCAATAACGTCCAAATTGTCAACATGATACAGCTTTGTAGAGTAAAATTCAAGAATAATATTCATGTACCAAAAATAATTTGGATGTAATAGAAATATATTTTTTAGAATTGAATAGTATCTCGTGAATAGTACTTCGGGAATAGTACCCCGTGAATAATACCCCGACACGAAAAGTGTCCCGAATACCCGAGTGAATGATACTAGAGTGAATAGTAATCAGGTGAATAGTAACCTGTGAATAATAACTTGTAAATAGTACTCCGGCACGAAAAGTGCCCTGAATACCCGAGTGAATGAAACTAGAGTGAATAGTAACGTGGTGAATAGTAACCCATAAATAGTAACTCATAAAATAAAAATACCAAAGAAAATGATATTCCATGATGAGTATAAAAGAAATGATATCTCATACGAGTATAATAGAATATACGAAACTGCAAATGGATTTTCACCCGTCATGCGGTAATCCACGTAGACAGATCATTTTCACAATTTAATAAGGAATGAATACGAAGGATCATTCACCATGCATGCGGTAATCCACATAGACAGGTTATTCCAACAGAATAATAAATAATGGAATAACAAAAGAATTCACCAGGCGTGCGATAGATCACACAGACATGTTATTCCAACAAAATAATAAAGAATAGAACCAGGTCATGCGTAATCCGTACAGACATGATATTCCAACAGAATAATAAAGAACGGAACCAGGTCATGCGTAATCCGCATAGACAGGATATTCCAACAAAATAATAAAGAATAGAATAACAACGGAATTCACCGGCATCACGATAGAATCGCACGCATGAGTTATTCCAATGTAATAATAAAGAATGGAATAATAAAAGAATTTCACCATGTATGCGGTACTTCGCATAGACAGGTTATTCCAACAGAATAATAAAGAATGGAATAACAACTCTTACGAGTATTGAAAGAAAATAACTTCTCTTCATGAATACAAAAAATAATACCCCTTACCTTAGAAAAAACTGGATATTTGAATAGTGAGGTAGCAGACTTCTCTTCTTCTTTCTCTCTATAATTTCTCTCTATAATAATTGCTCTATAGCTTTAGTGGTAAGAAATGAAGGAAGAATGAGCTTCTATTTATAGAAAAATATAGTTTCAATAATTGCACGTTTTGGGGCTCAAAATATTACAGTATAATACCTTCCTCTTTTTCTTCATTTTTAATTTAGTCCTGCAAGTATTATCAAACTTGCACCATCTCCCCTAATAGTAAATCATGTGAATCAATAGTAAATCATGTGAATCAATAGTTCTAGACATGTGAAAATACGAATTACAGTATAGTACCTCCATCTATACCTCCATTTTTAACTTAGTCATACAAGTATTATCAATCTTGCACCACCTCCCCTAATAGTACAAGAATGTGAATCAATAGTACACACATGTGAACAAATAGTTATAATCATGTGAATTAATAGTAATTAATTCCTCATTTATCCGGTGAATTACCCGATTGATCAATATAACTTCAAGACATCAATTATCATCGAAATAAATGTCGATTTCCACTAACACTAATAATTCCAACACAATGGAACTATCAAATTCATCTTTAATCAACACAAACTTATTCATCATTAATATTATAATTCATAATATTTAACAATCAGGTCGTTCCCAGGAAAGAGGGGGCTTTCCGATAAGGGATTTCTCCTTATTGGCGCGCAATTAGGTGACCAAACCTCTCTTTGACAGAACTTTTAGACATTGTCAATATTGCAAATAATAATATGAATAATTTTATCGTCTCAATTATTGATTTAATAATATATATTATGCAGATGATACTGTGACAATAATTGAATCAATAATATGAGATATATGATGCAGCAATTACTGTAGCAATAATTGAGTATAACTGAGTGACTTCTTACGTAAGCATCAATAATCAATACCGTGTGCTACTATGCAACCACGCGTATTACTGTACTTTTACTACCGAGTAGTTCAACCGTTTTAACGGTAACACTTTCACCGTTATTTTTATAAAAAGATAATTCCGTCATTTTCTAACTACGACAATACTTCCGTTGTGGGGTCCACCAATGATTGTGCCGTCATACGAATATTCCCCGACTAATCGAATATTATATAACAACTTGCTTACTTTGCAAAATTTATAAATATTACCCACAACTATAATATTATATCAAATCAACACCATAATATTCAAAAAAAATATTTCGCAAAATTTAAATCTTTATTCATAAAATTTGGGGTCTCACACTTTTCATATGCTGATGTTTTGTATATATGATGCCTTTGAAATGTATCCGTTAAATTATTAAATGCATTTGACATTTCTGACTTTGATGGAGACTTTTTGCACAACTTCTGATTAGCAAACTGGCCCACTGACATAGCAGACTGCTGTTTCACCTAACACCTGAAAAGGTGTTTTCTACTGAGCCAGAGTACTTTCCTTAGTTTCTTCAATACGTTTCTTTGTTATATACTAAGGATGACTGTTGTGTCATTGGGACACCCGAGGTCTTCAATGTCTATAGCTCATTCCATATTTGTTGTGATTTATGTTTAAACAAATAGACGAAGCTCGATGCTTCTGACGCAGACAGATGAAGCACTACAATTCTAATCGTGGTGTCTTGCCACCTTGGTACTTGATCTAGTGCTGATAGATGAGAACACTACGATTTCTCTTAAGTACTGGTGCACTACGATCTTCACTTGCTTGACTTGCAGACTCTACGCTTCCGAGAGCACTCTACGACCTCTAATTTGGCTCGACAAGCGTTAAGACTGCTCTACGACTTTGGAGAGGCCCTTCAAAATAGATACACTACGATCCTCGATGCTCTACAATTCTGCCTTGTCTTCTGCAATCTCTTGATCATCTTGATAGACTACGATTTAGTTGAAGCCTATCTATTACATCTCAAGTTATAGATCAACCTAACAGCTTTGATCTTTTCTTTTATACATTCATTTACAGAATGATAAACATTAAAGTCCAGATCAACCTAACAAATTTGATCAAAAACTAATTCCTTGTACATGTGTTCCTTTGAAGGACTTTACATATAATCAAGACTACTAACTTTTAACATCAAATTTTAAATATGCAATCTCCCAACAATCTCCCCCTATTTGATGTTGACATAACCAAGGAGATATGACTTGGTGTTTCAGTGAGCAGCTGAAACCTCTAGAGAATAAGCATGAATTTATTGATGTTTGTAAAGACAGATATTACAATTAAGCTTAGTTACATCAATAAGAAAGGAGTTTCAACTTATCTCTATTTCTTCTGCCTTTTGTTCCTTGGAGGATTTGCATACTCTTGAGCTCTTCTTCTCCTGCTGACTTCATCTCTTCATGTTATATCTTCCATCTCACTTTGACTTAGCCTTGGTTAATGTTCGTGTCTATTCATGAATGCAGGATCTCTAATTGGCATTTTTAGGCCTATGGTGGTCACCTCTTGTGAGCTTGGAGAAGGCCTTTGACTCCTTAGTGGTTGTGCCATGAGAATTTGTTGCTGTTTAGGTTGTGGAGTCTGATGGCAAGACTGTCTTGCAGGAGAACTTGTGGGGGAACTTCTTGAGAAGTGAGCAATTTTACCTTTGCCTTTGCCTCCTTTGCCTTTTCCTTTTTCGCCTCCTTCCCCTTTATTCTCACCCTTTATGTCAGCATCAAGGGTTCGAATATCTTCAGATAAGCGAGTCATGCCTTGGACTAGTTCGTTGAGTTGAGTCTGGGATTGAACAATGTCTGCACAATTTTCCTGAATCAGAGAGTCAGTTCGAGCTTCTCTCTTTTGCAGAATGGCCAAAATATTTTCTGTTTGTTGCATTTGACCCATGGAGAATGCTTGGAATTCTTTCATTTGGGTCTTTAGACTCGTGAGATTTTCCATCAGAAGTTGATTTTGGGATTCTTGAGTATTTTTTAAAATAAGAACAACATCCATGTGCTTCTTGGCAGCTAAAAAGTGGATTTGATCCCTTTCATTGATATTGTGGATCATCTCTTTTATTATCTCCCTAAGCTTCTTTGTCAGTTCAGAACTTAGGTTGCTTGGAAGAGTATTGGTAGCATCAATCAAATGAGTCAGCCTCATATGAACAAGTTCGGAGTGAACTTCAAGATCTTCTTGTATGTCCTTGTTCACTTTCTTAGTTGCTTCTAACAACTCCGTTTTGGTGGGGAGGTCAGTTATAAGTTCAAGGAGTTGCGAAATATTTGGAGGAGAGGTTCTTGAATGTTGACCTTGCATTTGGTAGAGAACAAGATCAAGACTAAAATAGTCGTTGGTTGAGGAAGACGGTATGTCTGATGGAGGGGCATGTGTGTGAGGTTAAGCTTCGAAATGGATTGAGTCTACGATCTTAACAGGTGACTCAACGACTGGTGCATGTGACTCTACGATTGGATGTGGCTCAATAATCGTAGAGGGAAAGATGATAGGATATTGGATCAAAACAAAGTTTGGCACATTTGGTTCATCAGTTACCGAATGTTGGGATTCTATAACTGGAAATTGATTGAGTGGATGAAGTATCACTTCCAACCACCTTGGTGATTCATAGAATTGATTGAAAAATGATGGTGGACAGTGATTTACCCTAAAAGAGATAGAAATAGTTTATACCTCATGCCCATATTCTGAAGAGGGGCTGTTGGTGATCAGTTTTCAGGCAAAGTTGATTTTGCCTGGGAATCCATGAGCTAGCACCGAAATTGCTGGAAAGGCTTTGAAGGTCCAGAATATGTGATCCCATGAGTTGAGGATTTGGGCTCTGTGAAATGGCATCATAGGTAAATAGGAGAACAGTTGATTGTAGTTAGCTCTCCTATCTCCATCACAACCCACAACAATGATTTTAACTTCTTCATCCTCTTCTTCTTCTTTGTCTTTATTTGAAATTTCCACCACATCAATTATCTCCACTTGATTTCTTTGCTCTTCTGCTCTTTCATCCTCCATAACTTCAATCCTTTCCATTTCTATAATTTCTGAAATTGGAATCTCTTAAGGGATTGAGGAAGATTCATGATGATCTCTTGGCAATTCCTCCTCAGCTGTAGCTTTATCTGACATAGGGACTTCGTGAGGCTCCCCCTCAACTTGACATATATTCTCCTTACTAGCTTCGGGTAGTCCCTTCTCTGCAGCTATCCTTTTATCTTCCTCCTTTAACGCTTTTTCATTGACAAGAATGTATTTCTTGACAAGTTTTCTTTTTAACTTCCTAGGCTGAGCCACATCCTCAGCACTATCTTCAACTTCAGCTCTGAAAGGTTGATCAAGCTGAGAAGCTGTTGCAGCATCCTCTTCGAGAGTGGTGTCCAATCTGAATTCTACGATCGGTAGAGACTCTACGATCAAACAAAAAGAGGCCTTCTTAGACTTATGACTCCAATTTCCTTTCTTGAGCAGCTGAGAGATGGTAGCTTTGTCTTCTTCTTCCTCAGAATGTTGTTCTTTTCTTTTCAATTTCTTTAGAGTTTCAGTGCCTGAACTCTCTTGAGGTGCCTTAGTAGTCGAGCCTTGAGGCTCCTATGCCATTTGAGCCTTCATTTTTCTTTTACCCTTGCTTTTTCTGATTAAAGCAATGGGTTCTTCCTTTTTGATTTATTCTTCTTCTTTAGTCTCCTTTACAACAAAAATATTTCCTAGTATTCTAGTCTCCTTTGCATCACCAGTTCTTCCATTGGACTCAAATATCATTTTAACATTTTTAGCTGGATTTCTTTTCCAATTTTCAAATAGCTGTTGGGTCATCCTTCTGTTGGGATTAATGGATTCTCCTTCATTATCTACAATTTTGTCACCCAGTGCTGATTGCAGGATGATGCTTATAAACCGCCCATAGAGCATCTTACCAGAGCTCTTTGATTTCTTTAAATTGAGCATCCACTTCCCAATCCAATCGATGAGTAGGGCTCCAAAGTTAAGTTGTATTCCATAGCAGATTGTTGTCATAAGTTTCAGTTGTACTTCATTCACTGAGTTGTGGCCAGAGCTTTTGCAACATATGCACTTTCTAACAATGTCAGCCAAAAACTCATATTTTTGGGGAAACTCCTTCTTTGTGTACCCTTTGACAGTCTGATTCTTTTTTTGATACATCTTCTTCAGTCCATCATGGAAATCGATGACCTCTATCGATAGGAGTCCCTTTGACTTGAAGCCTAGTGCCAGATTTATTTCTTCAGCCTTGAGCTTGAGTTGTACTCCCCTGACTTTTGTGGTGATGATGTTGTTCTCAAAAACTCCATTGCTATAAAATTCCTTTATTAGCTTTCGGTAGATTCACGTGCTGGTGCCCAGAGCATCCTTAAGACCATCTTTCTTTACCAGAGACAGAATCTTGTAGAATTGAGAGTCAGTTATCTTGAACTCGTCAAAATAGAGTCGGTAACCAGGGATAATACTTGAAGCAGCCATTAATTTTCTTGCACTGAGGTTGGTTGAGTGTTTCTGATAGTTAGGGTTTCTGCTGGTAGAGAGAGAGGAATAAGATTTTTGAACTTCTCATTTCAAAAAGATATTTTCAAACTGTATTTATAACTTCCCTCCTCTTAGTGGGGCATGTGTCAATTTCTGCTTGGCTCCACGATTTTAACTTGTGTGGAAAATACTGATTTGCCCTTAGCTCCTCCTGAGCTAGTGTAGTCTTTAGGAGGACTACGATCGTCGAGGTAGCACTACAGTCATTGAGGTTGTCATTGTGATTGTTGAGTCCACTGCTGAATCTGCTCTACGAACATTATCTGCTCTGTTCCTTGTGATGAACTTTTGACTTAGCATTTCTTCTGAGTTAAGGTAGCTCAAGAAGGGCCAACCTCGTAGAATGAACTAAGGATTGGGTTTGTCCCTGAAGTGCTTAACAGAGAGATTGCTTGGATTTGTTGGAACTTTTGTCATCACAGGATGCTTCTTTGTCATGTTGAGGAAGCTCTACGATCGTGGACTTTCTTTGGTCATGTCTACGATTTTGAGCATAGCCTTTATATCTGTATGGTTAGCACAAACTAGAGCATAGATTTTATGGTTGTAGATTTAGCATGCCTAGCTCACTTATTAATTTATTAAATCTGGATTCATCTAGAGGCTTTGTAAAGACATCAACAAGTTGATTTTTAGTAGGGATGTATTGTAAAGAGATCCCTGATAAAATGATATCTTATTTCTATATGCTTAGTCCTAGAATGCATGACAGGATTGTGTGTTATTGCTATGGCACTTGTGTTATCACAATGAACATGTATAGATTTGAAATCAAACCCATAATCTGCTAGTTGATTTTCATCCATAAGATTTGAGCACAACAAATTTGCCGGCAACAATATATTTCAACCTTTCTGCATTGTTGATGTGAATCTTGAGTTTTGCTTCTTGCTAACCTGTGACACAAGTCTGCTTCCCGAGAATCGACAAAAGCCACTAGTAGTTTTTCTATCTATTTTGCAACCTGCAAAATCAATATCTGTGTATCCTATCGGTTCAAAAGAGGAATCCTTCGGATACCAAAGCCCCAAGTGAGGTGTGCCTTTGAGGTACTTGAAAATCCTTTTTACAGCAGTTAAGTGTGATTCCTTAGGATTAGCTTCAAATCTAGCACATATGCATGTTGCAAACATTATGTCTGGTCTACTGGCAGTTAGATATAGAAGAGAGCCTATCATACCTCTGTATTGAGTTATGTCAATACTTTTACCTTTTTCATCTTTGTCAAGCTTGGTTGCTGGAGCAATTGGGATTTTCATGGGAGAGGTTGATTCCATGCCATACTTTTTAAGTAAGTCTTTAATGTACTTGGGTTGGTTTATGAAGATTCCTTCATCAGTCTGCTTTACTTGTAATCCAAGAAAGAAATTCAACTCACCCATCATGCTCATTTCGAACTTGCTCTGCATAAGTTTGACAAATCTCTTACACAATTTTTCATCAGTAGAGCCAAAGATAATGTCATCAACATATATTTGAACTAATAAGACTTTGTCTTTATGCTTTCTAAGAAATAATGTGGTATCTACTCTACCTCTAATGAACCCATTTTCAATAAGAAAATTAGTTAATGTTTCATACCATGCTCTAGGTGCTTGTTTAAGACCATATAAGGCTTTGTCTAATCTATAGACATAATTAGAGAGAGTTGGATTGATGAAACTTGGAGGTTGTTCCACATATACTTCTTCTTGAAGTTCACCATTCAGGAATGCACTTTTGACATCCATCTGAAAGACTTTGTATTTCATGTGAGCAGCAAAGGCAAGAAATATTCTGATGGCTTCTATTTTGGCAACAGGTGCAAAGGTCTCATCGTAGTCAATGCCTTCTTCTTGAGAGTAACCTTTGGCCACTAGTCTTGCCTTATTCCTTATTATTACTCCATCTTCATCCATCTTGTTCCTGAAGACCCACTTGGTGCCAATGACAGGATGACTCTTTGGTCTTGGAACTAATCTCCATACTTTGCTTCTTTTAAACTGATTTTGTTCTTCTTGCATAGCTTCTAACCAGCTGGAGTCTTCCATAGCATCTTCTATCTTCTTGGTTTCCATTTGTGATAGAAAGCTCAAATAGAAACACTCATTTTGGGTGGCAGCTCTTGTTTTGACTCTTGCATTTGGGTCTCCAATGATTAAGTCTTGAGTGTGATCTCTTGCCCATCTATCTCTTGTTGGAACATCTGTCCTAATGCCTTCTTGTCTGAGACCTTCAAGATCAATTTCAGCTTCTTGATGTGGAGGTTCGTTGTCTTGCGTAGTTCTCTCTACGATCTCCTCTTCTTGCTCGACGATTTCATTTTCTAGAACTACGATCATGGTGTTGAGCTCGATGACTTCATCTGAATTATCATTTGAAGTGTCTTGACGCACTATTTGGCCCAAGTTTGTTTCATCAAAAATGATGTGGATCGAGACTTCAACAATCAGTGTCTTTTTGTTGAACACTATATAAGACTTATTGTCTGTGGCATATCCGAGAAAGATTCCTTTGTCTGACTTGGGTTGGAACTTTGTCAGATACTGCTTCCCATTGTTGAGAATGTAGCATGCACAACCGAATACATGGAAGTAGCTGACATTTGGCTTTCTTCCTTTCCACAGTTCTTAGGGAGTCTTCTTAATTGTAGAGTGTTTACGCGATCTATTCTGAGTGTAGCATGCAGTGTTGACAGCTTCTACCCAAAAGTATTCAGGCAGATGGGCTGCTGCTAGTAGAGTTCTTCCAGCCTCTATCAACGTTCTGTTCTTTCTCTCGGCTACTCTATTTTGTTGAGGGGTTTGTGGAGCTGAGAAGTTGTGACTGATGCCATTGTCTATGCAGAATTTGTCCATCTCAGAAAAGTCAAATTCTCTGCCATGATCACTCCTTATAGCCTTGATTTTCTCCCCTTTCTCGTTCATCACTAGTCTGAATATTTTGATTAATTGGGAGCTAGTTTCATCTTTTGAGTTTAGAAAGAACACCCATGTGAATTTGGTGTAGTCATCCACTACGACCAGTAAGTATATCTTCCCTCCAAGGCTCGTTGTTAGAATTGGCCCAAATAGATCCATGTGAAGCAGCTGCAGAGGTTTATCAATTGAGTTGACAGTTTTGCTCTTAAATGAGTTTCTAGTCTATTTTCCAAGTTGACAAGCATTGCATGGCCTTTCTTTGACGAAGCTGAACTTAGGTAAGCCTTCTACTAGATCCTTTGAGGCCAGTTTAGACATGCTTTTGAAGTTGAGATGAGACAATATTCTATGCCATAACTAGCTCATTTCTTCAGATGCTTTAGCCAGAAAGCATATCATCTCGTCCGAGCTTAGTTGATCAAGATTGACAATATATACGTTGCCTTCTCTTGTTTTAGTCAGCTTTATAGAGGATGTCTTCAGGTCTCTGACTTGACATTGATTGTTGAGAAAAGTGACTTGATGACCCTTGTCGCAGAGTTGGCTTATGCTCAAAAGATTTTGTCGTAAACCTTCAACATAGGCTACTTTACTGAAAGATACTGCACCATTCCCAGCTGAGCCATATCCTCTTGTCTTGCCAGAGCTATTGTCTCCGAAGATGACTGACAGACCTTCCTTCTCTATGTAATTAGACAGAAGGGCTTTGTTCCCTGTCATGTGCCTTGAGCATCCACTGTCCAGATACCAAGTTGTGATCGTGGAGTTTGGTTCTTGTGGTAAGGTAAAACTCTCATTTTGGTACCCATACTTGCATGGGTCCTACTTTGTTAGTACCCTTAGGAACCCAGATTTGCTTAATTATGGGTTTCACATGCATAGGATTATGGTAGCATATTGCAGCCTTATGACCAGTCTTATTACATACAAAACATCTAATATAATGCATGCTTGTGTGTGTGTGGATTCTTCCTCCATTTGGACTTATGTGGGTTTTCAGCAATTCTTCCTTTATACTTATTCTCTTTTTTTTCATGTGTCCTTGTGTTTTATGACTTGTGAAGAATGGGGCTTAACTCTTTTGTTCCTTCTAATTGGTTCGTTGAGTCGATTTTACTAGACTTTATGACCTTTCAAGGTTGGAGAGTAGAGACTGAGTTACTTTTCTCTTTTCTGAAACCTAGGCCAGTATGAGATCCTTTATTCCTTGTAGCATAGGGTGGATCTGAAGAGGAGGGTTGGACTGGTTCTTCCTTCTGTGAGGATTTCAAAATTTTAATGCTTCTACTAAAATTTGAATCATTACTAGAACTATTTTCCTTTATCTTTTCCACATATGGTTCTGAGGTGGGTTCCCCAAAACCTAAACCTGTTCTGTCAGAAGCACTTCTCTAAATGGAGATCAGGGAGTCCATGGAAGAAGAGGATTTATTCCATGTAGAGATTGTCCTTTCTAGTTCCTCAATTTTAGAGGTCAGACTTGACCCTCTTTGTTCATTAAGTTCATTGGTCTGTTTTAAGAACTTATTCTCAGCTTCAAATTTGCAGAGAGAGTTAGTACTTAGAAGAGTTGTTTCTAGTTCTTCCTGAACTTTCTCTTTTTGAAGAAGAGAATAATCTTTGGACAGAACTCTGAACCATTTCATGTATTGATGCAGATCGGATGTTATGCCATGTAGAGCAGTTCTTAAGTCATCAATGTCTACATCAGGAGAGTTAAAGTCAAATACCTCATCTATACTTACTTCAAGTATGTCAAATTTCTTCTTATCCTTTGTATGTTTGGCAATCAGACAAAGATTTGCCACTTGAGGATCTTCATCATCTCCAGATTCGGGAGTTAAGTCGTTGTCTGAGTCACTCCACGATCCTCCGACCACAAGACCTTTATCTTTCTTCTGGAGCCTCTTGTTGCCTTTGAATTCTTTCTTTGAATTCTATCTTTTCTTGGTTCTTCTCTGAGAGGCTTGTTGCAGTTTGCAATGAAATGGCCAAGCTTTTTGCAGTTGTAGCATAAGTCATTTATTTGCTCCTAACTGTTGTAGTTGTTGATTTTCTTAGGTTTGCTGGTTCTGCCTTGACATAAGAACCTTCTGAGTCTTCTTACCAGAATAGCAAAGTCCTCATCATCATCTTCATCATAGTTAGAGTCATTTTCAGTGTTGTCTTTGGAGATGTTATCTGTTGCTTTGAGAGCAACTCCTTTATCTTTCTTTCTTCCTTCAGATAGAGTTTTTGCTCTTTGAGTCAGCTCCAGTTCATATGTGAGAAGGTTGCCATATAACTGTTGAACAATCATTCCATGGAGATTCTTTGACTCTCTGATGGTAGTGGCTTTGGCATCCCACTTGCTAGGTAAAGCTCTCATGAACTTTATGATTATATCTTTATTTGGATAGATCTTTCCATAGGCTCGGAGAGAGTTGAGCAGTACATTGAATCTTTCATAGGTGGAAGTGACATTTTCTCCTTGAACGTGTGCAAACATTTCATATTGCTCAGTCATGAGAGATTACTTGTTTTCTCTGACTTCTTCTGTTCCTTCATGCATGATGAGCAATGCTTCTCATACTTCTTTTGCTGTTTTACTATTGACCACATTCTCAAACAGGTTATCTTCTAAAGATTGGAATAAAATGTTCTTGGCCTTTTTGTCGAGTTGGACAACTTTCCTTTCGTTGTCAGTCCATTCTTCTTTGACCTTGATCTGAATTCTATTTCGGTCATCTACAGTAGGAGCACACTTGGTAGGAATGTAGGGCCCATTTTGAACAGTTTCAAATAGATCTTCATCTATTGAATCCATGTAGGCTTGCATACGAACTTTCTAGTTGGCGAACGTATCTTTGTTACACATAGGTGGCTTGCTGCCTCCTCCAGTCTTTGATTCGCTTATCAGATGTGCCATTGGATCTACTTAAGGTTTGTAGGCTATTTGATAGAACCTGCTCTGATACCAATTATTAGTTCCCAGAGGCACAATATTTATCTAGAAGGGGGGTTGAATAGATATTTTTAAACTTCTTTTTAACAAAATACTTATTAGTTTTGATAATGATTTAAACACAACAAAATTAAGATTTTTTTATTTTCCCTTCAAGATATAATGACTTAATAGGAGTAAAGCAGTTATGGCAGTTATAGCAGTTATGACAAGAATATAGGGGACACAGAGATTTTAAGTGGTTCAGAGCATTCAAAGCTCCTAGTCCACTCTTCTACTCCTTAAGTAGGAAATCCACTAAGAATATCTTTACAACTTCTGAATCTCACAGATTCCTTCAAGACCAGCAGTCTTGGAACTTCTTAGTTCACTATTGAACTCTTCAAGTCCAGCAGACTTGGTGCTTCTTAGTTCACTTAGAACTCTTCAAGTCCTTCTGACTTGGAACTTCTTCCTTCACTTGATGGTAGTTTGAGTTCTTGTATGGTGCTACTCAGTTGCTGTTAAGCTTGAGTTCGAAAGAACTGAGTAGCTGAGCAAGCTTTCTTTTTCAGATCGTAGAGTTGAGCATTGAGTGTTCTTCAGCATTTTTGTTCAGTACTTGCTTGATAGTTTTCATCTGCTAATGTTTTGTATATATGATGCCTTTGAAATGTATCCGTTGAAGTATTAAATGCATTTGACATTTCTGAGCTTTGATGGAGACTTTTTGCAGAACTTCTGATTAGCAGACTAGCCCACTGACACAGCAGACTGCTGTTTCACCTAATACCTGAAAAGGTGTTTTCTGCTGAGCCAGAGTACTTTCCTTAGCTTCTTCAATACATTTCTTTGTTATATACTAAGGATGACTATTGTGTCATTGGGACTCCCGAGGTCTTCAACGTCCATAGCTCATTCCATATTTGTTGTGATTTATCTTTAAACAAATGGACGAGGCTTGATGCTTCTGACACAGACAGATGAAGCTCTACGATTCTGATCGTGGTGTCTTACCACCTTGGTACTTGATCTGGTGCTGATAGATGAGAACACTACAATTTCTCTTAAGTACTGATGCACTACGATCTTCATTTTCTTGACTTGCGGTGCCACTACGCTTCTAAGAGCACTCTCGACCTCGATTTGGCTCGACAAGCGTTAGAAGCGCTTTACGACTTCAGAGAGGCCCTTCAAAATAGATCTATGAGGTCTGACATATGGCTGTCAGACAACTTTTTCCAACTTTTCCAGATTTGAGAAATCTTTAAATTCGAGCACTTTGATGTTATATATCTGGGATCTAATAACCCAGATCACTAAATGACATCTTATAACACACTTCTAAACAACAAATCACATAATCACCTAAAATTTTAAGGATCTAGCAAGGCTTAGGGTTTTATACCTTTAAAGCTTTGATCCTTGAACTTCTAATCTTTGATCTAATATTGGAAAGTTAAAGGTTGATCTAGTCCTAACTTAACACTCATATTCACTCTCAATCTCGAATTCTAGAGAGAGAGAAAAGTCTTGGACAAAATGAAAAGTAAAGTAACTTTTCTTACTTTAAATCTCCTATGTTTAGATTCAATGTATGAAAATCTTGCTAGGTGGCAAGTAAATCTCATCTTATAAGATATAATGCACATGGCATATCAATTATAGTGAGTCACCAAGATTTGGTGTGATCTTTTACTTAAGAAGTAAGAAAAGGGCATTTTGGTCATTTCAGTATTTCATTTTAAAGGCATACTTGCCATTTGCCCTAACCCTTAGGGTTTAGGGTTTAACCATTAGATTTTGAAATTAAATTTCTAGGATTTCCAAATTAGGTTTCCAAGATAGAAAATTAATATTTCTAAATAATAATTAGGATTTTATAATTATAATAAAATTTCCTAATCATAATTCAAGCTTGCTAATTAGGATTAATATTTTCTAATTAAAATTGCTAATTAAGCAATTAAGGACAAAATTGTATATTAGGGTTTCCAGCTGAACAATTAGGGTTTTCTAATAATCAATTAGGGTAATCCCTAATTAAACATATAATCAATAACATAAAAACCTTTATACTTATCTTCAAGCTCCCAAATTAGGATTTCGAAATCCCAAATCTGAAATTAAGGTTTGAGATCCGGTTTCTAGGGTTTCTTATCCATTCTTAGGGTTTTCTAGCCTGAGCGATGACGTTTACATATATACTTTGGGTTTGCCGGTGATATAGGCTATCTGGTCAACCTTGACCCATAACCACATATTGTACACATATAATACAGAACATATACACATATACACTTAATCCTGAATAATTCACCAAAATCCTTTACAAAATTTTGAAATCCTCAAAATTCCTTCCCAAAAATGTTAAATCCATACACTCATTTTCCATACAGATTCTAATATTGAACCTTAAATCAATCAATTATGATTTTAAAAATTTTCTAAATTCTCGGGTTGTCACAGTTCACTTGGAACTCTTCAAGTCCTTCTGACTTGGAACTTCTTCCTTCACTTGATGGTAGTTTGAGTTCTTGTATGGTGCTACTCAGTTTTTGTTAAGCTTGAGTTCGAAAGAACTTAGTAGCTGAGAAGCTTTCTTTTTCAGATCGAGAGTTGAGCGTTGAGTGTTCTTCAGCGTTTTTGTTCAGTACTTGCTTGATACTTTTCATCTGCTGATGTTCTGTATATATGATGCCTTTGAAATGTATTCGTTGAAGCATTAAATGCATTTGACATGTTTGAGCTTTGATGGAGACTTTTTGCACAACTTCTGATTGGCAGACTGGCCCACTGACACAGTAGACTGTTGTTTCACCTAACACCTGAAAAGGTGTTTTCTGCTGAGCCAGAGTACTTTCCTTAGCTTCTTCAATACGTTTCTTTGTTATATACTAAGGATGACTATTGTGTCATTGGGACTCCCGAGGTCTTCAACGTCTATAGCTCATTCCATATTTGTTGTGATTTGTCTTTAAACAAATGGATGAGGCTCGATGCTTCTGGCACAGACAGATGAAGCTCTACGATTCTGATCGTGGTGTCTTGCCACCTTGGTACTTGATCTGGTGCTGATAGATGAGAACACTACGATTTCTCTTAAATGTCTTTGGTGCACTTCGATCTTCACTTGCTTGACTTGCGGACTCTACGCTTACGAGAGCACTCCAGGGTCTTCAACGTCCATAGCTCATTCCATATTTGTTGTGATTTATCTTTAAACAAATGGGCGAGGCTTGATGCTTCGACACGCATGCGGATGAAGCTCTACGATTACGATCGTGGTGTCTTACCACCTTGGTACTTGATCCGTGGCGATAGATGAGAACACTACAATTTCTCTTAAATCTTGATGCACTACGATCTTCATTTGCTTGACTTGCGAATACGCTTCACGCTTCTAAGAGCACTCTCGACCTCTGATTTGGCTCGACAAGCGTTAGAACCGCGCTACGACTTCGAGAGGCCCTTCAAAATAGATCTATGAGGTCCGACATATGGGTTGTCGGACAACTTTTTTCCAACTTTTCGGTTTGAAAATCTTTAAATTCGAGCACTTTGATGTTATATATACCGGATCTAACAACCCGGATCACTAAATGACATCTTATAACACACTTCTAAACAACAAATCACATAATCACCTAAAATTTTAAGGATCTAGCAAGGCTTGGGGTTTTATACCTTTAAAGCTTTGATCCTTGAACTTCTAATCTTTGATCTAATATTGGAAAGTTAAAGGTTGATCTAGTCCTAACTTAACACTCATATTCACTCTCAATCTCGAATTCTAGAGAGAGAAAAAGTCTTGGACAAAAATGAAAAGTAAAGTAACTTTTCTTACTTTAAATCTCCTATGTTTAGATTCAAAGGTATGAAAAATCTTGTTAGGTGGCAAGTAAATCTCATCTTGTAAGATATAATGCACATGGCATATCAATTATAGTGAGTCACCAAGATTTGGTGTGATCTTTTACTTAAGAAGTAAGAAAAGGGCATTTTGGTCATTTAAGTATTTCATTTTAAAGGCATACTTGCCATTTGCCCTAACCCTTAGGGTTTAGGGTTTAACCCTTAGATTTTTGAAATTAAATTTCTAGGATTTCCAAATTAGGTTTCCAAGATAGAAAATTAATATTTCTAAATAATAATTAGGATTTTATAATTATAATAAAATTTCCTAATCATAATTCAAGCTTCTTAATTAGGATTAATATTTTCTAATTAAAATTGCTAATTAAGCAATTAAGGACAAAATTGTATATTAGGGTTTCAAATTTGAACAATTAGGGTTTTAAATAATCAATTAGGGTAATCCCTAATTAAACATATAATCAATAACATAAAAACCTTTATACTTATCTTCAAGCTCCCAAATTAGGATTTGAAATCCTCAAACCTGAAATTAAGGTTTGAGATCCGGTTTCTAGGTTTCTTATCCATTGCTTTAGGGTTTTCTAACCCAACGATAGCGTTCTTAATATATACTTTGGGTTTGCAAGATATAGGCTATCCGGTCAACCTCTTGACCCTTAACCACATATTGTACACATATAATACGTAACATATACACATATACACTTAATCCTGAATAATTCACCAAAATCCTTTACAAAATTTTGAAATCCTCAAAATTCCTTCCCAAAATGTTAAATCCATACACTCATTTTACATCTAGATTCTAATATTGAACCTTAAATCAATCAATTATGATTTTAAAAATTTTCTAAATTCTCGGGTTGTCACAGTTCACTTGGAACTCTTCAAGTCCTTCTGACTTGGAACTTCTTCCTTCACTTGATGGTAGTTTGAGTTCTTGTATGGTGCTTCTTTCGGTTTTGTTAAGCTTGAGTTCGAAAGAACTTAGTAGCTGAGAAGCTTTCTTTTTCAGATCGAGAGTTGAGCGTTGAGTGTTCTTCAGCGTTTTTGTTCAGTACTTGCTTGATACTTTTCATCTGCTGATGTTCTGTATATATGATGCCTTTGAAATGTATTCGTTGAAGCATTAAATGCATTTGACATGTTTGAGCTTTGATGGAGACTTTTTGCACAACTTCGATTGGCGATATTGCACCGACCACGATGGTTGTTGTTTCACCTAACACCTGAAAAGGTGTTTTCTGCTGAGCCAGAGTACTTTCCTTAGCTTCTTCAATACGTTTCTTTGTTATATACTAAGGATGACTATTGTGTCATTGGGACTCCCGAGGTCTTCAACGTCTATAGCTCATTCCATATTTGTTGTGATTTGTCTTTAAACAAATGGATGAGGCTCGATGCTTCTGGCACAGACAGATGAAGCTCTACGATTCTGATCGTGGTGTCTTGCCACCTTGGTACTTGATCTGGTGCTGATAGATGAGAACACTACGATTTCTCTTAAGTACTGGTGCACTACGATCTTCACTTGCTTGACTTGCAGACTCTACGCTTCTGAGAGCACTCCCGAGGTCTTCAACGTCCATAGCTCATTCCATATTTGTTGTGATTTATCTTTAAACAAATGGACGAGGCTTGATGCTTCTGACACAGACAGATGAAGCTCTACGATTCTGATCGTGGTGTCTTACCACCTTGGTACTTGATCTGGTGCTGATAGATGAGAACACTACAATTTCTCTTAAGTACTGATGCACTACGATCTTCATTTGCTTGACTTGCAGACGCTACGCTTCTAAGAGCACTCTACGACCTCTGATTTGGCTCGACAAGCGTTAGAACTGCTTTACGACTTCAGAGAGGCCCTTCAAAATAGATCTATGAGGTCTGACATATGGCTGTCAGACAACTTTTTCCAACTTTTCCAGATTTGAGAAATCTTTAAATTCGAGCACTTTGATGTTATATATCTGGGATCTAACAACCCAGATCACTAAATGACATCTTATAACACACTTCTAAACAACAAATCACATAATCACCTAAAATTTTAAGGATCTAGCAAGGCTTGTTAGGGTTTTATACCTTTAAAGCTTTGATCCTTGAACTTCTAATCTTTGATCTAATATTGGAAAGTTAAAGGTTGATCTAGTCCTAACTTAACACTCATATTCACTCTCAATCTCGAATTCTAGAGAGAGAAAAGTCTTGGACAAAAATGAAAAGTAAAGTAACTTTTCTTACTTTAAATCTCCTATGTTTAGATTCAATGTATGAAAATCTTGCTAGGTGGCAAGTAAATCTCATCTTGTAAGATATAATGCACATGGCATATCAATTATAGTGAGTCACCAAGATTTGGTGTGATCTTTTACTTAAGAAGTAAGAAAAGGGCATTTTGGTCATTTCGTATTTCATTTTAAAGGCATACTTGCCATTTGCCCTAACCCTTAGGGTTTAGGGTTTAACCCTTAGATTTTTGAAATTAAATTTCTAGGATTTCCAAATTAGGTTTCCAAGATAGAAAATTAATATTTCTAAATAATAATTAGGATTTTATAATTATAATAAAATTTCCTAATCATAATTCAAGCTTGCTAATTAGGATTAATATTTTCTAATTAAAATTGCTAATTAAGCAATTAAGGACAAAATTGTATATTAGGGTTTCCAGCTGAACAATTAGGGTTTTCTAATAATCAATTAGGGTAATCCCTAATTAAACATATAATCAATAACATAAAAACCTTTATACTTATCTTCAAGCTCCCAAATTAGGATTTCGAAATCCCCGAAACTGAAATTAAGGTTTCAGATCCGGTTTCTAGGGTTTCTTATCCATTGCTAGGGTTTTCTAACTGAACGATGACGTTCTTAATATATACTTTGGGTTTGCCAGTGATATAGGCTATCTGGTCAACCCTTGACCCTTAACCACATATTGTACACATATAATACAGAACATATACACATATACACTTAATCCTGAATAATTCACCAAAATCCTTTACAAAATTTTGAAATCCTCAAAATTCCTTCCCAAAAATGTTAAATCCATACACTCATTTTCTGTCTAGATTCTAATATTGAACCTTAAATCAATCAATTATGATTTTAAAAATTTTCTAAATTCTCGGGTTGTCACAGTTCACTTGGAACTCTTCAAGTCCTTCTGACTTGGAACTTCTTCCTTCACTTGATGGTAGTTTGAGTTCTTGTATGGTGCTACTCAGTTTTTGTTAAGCTTGAGTTCGAAAGAACTTAGTAGCTGAGAAGCTTTCTTTTTCAGATCGAGAGTTGAGCGTTGAGTGTTCTTCAGCGTTTTTGTTCAGTACTTGCTTGATACTTTTCATCCATTGATGTTCAGTATATATGATGCCTTTGAAATGTATTCGTTGAAGCATTAAATGCATTTGACATGTTTGAGCTTTGATGGAGACTTTTGCACAACTTCTCGATTAGCGATCGCCCAATCGACACGATGGTAGATCGTTGTTTCACCTAACACCTGAAAAGGTGTTTTCTGCTGAGCCAGAGTACTTTCCTTAGCTTCTTCAATACGTTTCTTTGTTATATACTAAGGATGACTATTGTGTCATTGGGACTCCCGAGGTCTTCAACGCCTATAGCTCATTCCATATTTGTTGTGATTTGTCTTTAAACAAATGGATGAGGCTCGATGCTTCCGCACGCATGCATGAAGCTCTCCACGATTACGATCGTGGTGTCTTGCCACCTTGGTACTTGATCCGTGTCGATAGATGAGAACACTCACGATTTCTCTTAAGTCTTCGTGCACTACGATCTTCACTTGCTTGACTTGCGACTCTACGCTTCGAGAGCAGCACTCCAGGTCTTCAACGTCCATAGCTCATTCCATATTTGTTGTGATTTATCTTTAAACAAATGGACGAGGCTTGATGCTTCTGACACAGACAGATGAAGCTCTACGATTCTGATCGTGGTGTCTTACCACCTTGGTACTTGATCTGGTGCTGATAGATGAGAACACTACAATTTCTCTTAAGTACTGATGCACTACGATCTTCATTTGCTTGACTTGCAGACGCTACGCTTCTAAGAGCACTCTACGACCTCTGATTTGGCTCGACAAGCGTTAGAACTGCTTTACGACTTCAGAGAGGCCCTTCAAAATAGATCTATGAGGTCTGACATATATGGTCGTCGTACAACTTTTTTTCCAACTTTTCCAGATTTGAGAAATCTTTAAATTCGAGCACTTTGATGTTATATATCTGGGATCTAACAACCCAGATCACTAAATGACATCTTATAACACACTTCTAAACAACAAATCACATAATCACCTAAAATTTTAAGGATCTAGCAAGGCTTAGGGTTTTATACCTTTAAAGCTTTGATCCTTGAACTTCTAATCTTTGATCTAATATTGGAAAGTTAAAGGTTGATCTAGTCCTAACTTAACACTCATATTCACTCTCAATCTCGAATTCTAGAGAGAAAAAGTCTTGGACAAAATGAAAAGTAAAGTAACTTTTCTTACTTTAAATCTCCTATGTTTAGATTCAATGTATGAAAATCTTGCTAGGTGGCAAGTAAATCTCATCTTGTAAGATATAATGCACATGGCATATCAATTATAGTGAGTCACCAAGATTTGGTGTGATCTTTTACTTAAGAAGTAAGAAAAGGGCATTTTGGTCATTTCGTATTTCATTTTAAAGGCATACTTGCCATTTGCCCTAACCCTTAGGGTTTAGGGTTTAACCATTAGATTTTTGAAATTAAATTTCTAGGATTTCCAAATTAGGTTTCCAAGATAGAAAATTAATATTTCTAAATAATAATTAGGATTTTATAATTATAATAAAATTTCCTAATCATAATTCAAGCTTGCTAATTAGGATTAATATTTTCTAATTAAAATTGCTAATTAAGCAATTAAGGACAAAATTGTATATTAGGGTTTCCAAATTTGAACAATTAGGGTTTTCTAATAATCAATTAGGGTAATCCCTAATTAAACATATAATCAATAACATAAAAACCTTTATACTTATCTTCAAGCTCCCAAATTAGGATTTGAAATCCTCAAACCCAAAATTAAGGTTTCGATCCTATTTCTAGGGTTTCTTATCCATCTTTAGGGTTTTCTAACCGAACGATGACGTT
This sequence comes from Panax ginseng, assembly GCA_020205605.1. Classification (NCBI taxonomy): domain Eukaryota; kingdom Viridiplantae; phylum Streptophyta; class Magnoliopsida; order Apiales; family Araliaceae; genus Panax; species Panax ginseng. Next base: position 30,054,327 of record CM035135.1, read on the forward strand.
TTAATATATACTTTGGGTTTGCCAAAGATATAGGCTATCCGGTCAACCCTTGACCCTATAACCACATATTGTACACATATAATACGTAACATATACACATATACACTTAATCCTGAATAATTCACCAAAATCCTTTACAAAATTTTGAAATCCTCAAAATTCCTTCCCAAAAATGTTAAATCCATACACTCATTTTCTGTCTAGATTCTAATATTGAACCTTAAATCAATCAATTATGATTTTAAAAATTTTCTAAATTCTCGGGTTGTCACAGTTCACTTGGAACTCTTCAAGTCCTTCTGACTTGGAACTTCTTCCTTCACTTGATGGTAGTTTGAGTTCTTGTATGGTGCTACTCAGTTTTTGTTAAGCTTGAGTTCGAAAGAACTTAGTAGCTTAGAAGCTTTCTTTTTCAGATCGAGAGTTGAGCGTTGAGTGTTCTTCAGCGTTTTTGTTCAGTACTTGCTTGATACTTTTCATCTGGCGATGTTACGTATATATGATGCCTTTGAAATGTATTCGTTGAAGCATTAAATGCATTTGACATGTTTGAGCTTTGATGGAGACTTTTGCACAACTTCGATTAGCGGATCGCCCAATGACACGACGATGAGATCTGTTGTTTCACCTAACACCGAAAAGGTGTTTTCTGAGAAGCAGTAGTACTTTCCTCCTAGCTTCTTCAATACGCTTTCTTTGTTATATACTAAGGATGACTATTGTGTCATTGGGACTCCCGAGGTCTTCAACGTCTATAGCTCATTCCATATTTGTTGTGATTTGTCTTTAAACAAATGGATGAGGCTCGATGCTTCTGGCACAGACAGATGAAGCTCTACGATTCTGATCGTGGTGTCTTGCCACCTTGGTACTTGATCTGGTGCTGATAGATGAGAACACTACGATTTCTCTTAAGTACTGGTGCACTACGATCTTCACTTGCTTGACTTGCAGACTCTACGCTTCTGAGAGCACTCCCGAGGTCTTCAACGTCCATAGCTCATTCCATATTTGTTGTGATTTATCTTTAAACAAATGGACGAGGCTTGATGCTTCTGACACAGACAGATGAAGCTCTACGATTCTGATCGTGGTGTCTTACCACCTTGGTACTTGATCCGTGTCGATAGATGAGAACACTACAATTTCTCTTAAGATCTTGATGCACTACGATCTTCATTTGCTTGACTTGCAGACGCCACGCTTCTAAGAGCACTCTCGACCTCCGATTTGGCTCGACAAGCGTTAGAACCGCTTTTACGACTTCGTAGAGAGGCCCTTCAAAATAGATTCTATGAGGTCCGATATATGGTCATCGAGACAACTTTTTCCAACTTTTCCGGTTTGAGAAATCTTTAAATTCGAGCACTTTGATGTTATATATCCGGGATCTAACAACCCGGATCACTAAATGACATCTTATAACACACTTCTAAACAACAAATCACATAATCACCTAAAATTTTAAGGATCTAGCAAGGCTTAGGGTTTTATACCTTTAAAGCTTTGATCCTTGAACTTCTAATCTTTGATCTAATATTGGAAAGTTAAAGGTTGATCTAGTCCTAACTTAACACTCATATTCACTCTCAATCTCGAATTCTAGAGAGAAAAGTCTTGGACAAAAATGAAAAGTAAAGTAACTTTTCTTACTTTAAATCTCCTATGTTTAGATTCAATGTATGAAAATCTTGCTAGGTGGCAAGTAAATCTCATCTTGTAAGATATAATGCATGGCATATCAATTATATAGTGAGTCACCAAGATTTGGTGTGATCTTTTACTTAAGAAGTAAGAAAAGGGCATTTTGGTCATTTCAGTATTTCATTTTAAAGGCATACTTGCCATTTGCCCTAACCCTTAGGGTTTAGGGTTTAACCCTAGATTTTTGAAATTAAATTTCTAGGATTTCCAAATTAGGTTTCCAAGATAGAAAATTAATATTTCTAAATAATAATTAGGATTTTATAATTATAATAAAATTTCCTAATCATAATTCAAGCTTGCTAATTAGGATTAATATTTTCTAATTAAAATTGCTAATTAAGCAATTAAGGACAAAATTGTATATTAGGGTTTCCAAATTTGACAATTAGGGTTTTCTAATAATCAATTAGGGTAATCCCTAATTAAACATATAATCAATAACATAAAAACCTTTATACTTATCTTCAAGCTCCCAAATTAGGATTTGAAATCCCTAAACCTAAAATTAAGGTTTCGGATCCTGGTTTCTAGGGTTTCTTATCCATTGCTAGGGTTTTCTAACCCGAACGATGACGTTCTTAATATATACTTTGGGTTTGCTAAAGTGATGATATAGGCTATCCGTCAACCTTGACCCTTAACCACATATTGTACACATATAATACGTAACATATATACATATACACTTAATCTGAATAATTCACCAAAATCCTTTACAAAATTTTGAAATCCTCAAAATTCCTTCCCAAAATGTTAAATCCATACACTCATTTTCTCTGCTCAGATTCTAATATTGAACCTTAAATCAATCAATTATGATTTTAAAAATTTTCTAAATTCTCGGGTTGTCACAGTTCACTTGGAACTCTTCAAGTCCTTCCGACTTGGAACTTCTTCCTTCACTTGATGGTAGTTTGAGTTCTTGTATGGTGCTACTCGCTTTTGTTAAGCTTGAGTTCGAAAGAACTTAGTAGCTGAGAAGCTTTCTTTTTCAGATCGAGAGTTGAGCGTTGAGTGTTCTTCAGCGTTTTTGTTCAGTACTTGCTTGATACTTTTCATCTGCTGATGTTCTGTATATATGATGCCTTTGAAATGTATTCGTTGAAGCATTAAATGCATTTGACATGTTTGAGCTTTGATGGAGACTTTTTGCACAACTTCTGATTAGCAGACTGGCCCACTGACACAGTAGACTGTTGTTTCACCTAACACCTGAAAAGGTGTTTTCTGCTGAGCCAGAGTACTTTCCTTAGCTTCTTCAATACGTTTCTTTGTTATATACTAAGGATGACTATTGTGTCATTGGGACTCCCGAGGTCTTCAACGTCTATAGCTCATTCCATATTTGTTGTGATTTGTCTTTAAACAAATGGATGAGGCTCGATGCTTCTGGCACAGACAGATGAAGCTCTACGATTCTGATCGTGGTGTCTTGCCACCTTGGTACTTGATCTGGTGCTGATAGATGAGAACACTACGATTTCTCTTAAGTACTGGTGCACTACGATCTTCACTTGCTTGACTTGCGACTCTCACGCTTCGAGAGCACTCCCGAGGTCTTCAACGTCCATAGCTCATTCCATATTTGTTGTGATTTATCTTTAAACAAATGGACGAGGCTTGATGCTTCTGACACGCATGTATGAAGCTTCCACGATTCGATCGTGGTGTCTTACCACCTTGGTACTTGATCTGGTGCTGATAGATGAGAACACTACAATTTCTCTTAAGTACTGATGCACTACGATCTTCATTTGCTTGACTTGCAGACGCTACGCTTCTAAGAGCACTCTACGACCTCTGATTTGGCTCGACAAGCGTTAGAACTGCTTTACGACTTCAGAGAGGCCCTTCAAAATAGATTCATGAGGTCCCACATATGGTCATCCGGACAACTTTTTCCAACTTTTCCAGATTTGAGAAATCTTTAAATTCGAGCACTTTGATGTTATATATCTGGGATCTAACAACCCAGATCACTAAATGACATCTTATAACACACTTCTAAACAACAAATCACATAATCACCTAAAATTTTAAGGATCTAGCAAGGCTTAGGGTTTTATACCTTTAAAGCTTTGATCCTTGAACTTCTAATCTTTGATCTAATATTGGAAAGTTAAAGGTTGATCTAGTCCTAACTTAACACTCATATTCACTCTCAATCTCGAATTCTAGAGAGAAAAGTCTTGGACAAAATGAAAAGTAAAGTAACTTTTCTTACTTTAAATCTCCTATGTTTAGATTCAATGTATGAAAATCTTGCTAGGTGGCAAGTAAATCTCATCTTGTAAGATATAATGCACATGGCATATCAATTATAGTGAGTCACCAAGATTTGGTGTGATCTTTTACTTAAGAAGTAAGAAAAGGGCATTTTGGTCATTTCGTATTTCATTTTAAAGGCATACTTGCCATTTGCCCTAACCCTTAGGGTTTAGGGTTTAACCCTTAGATTTTTGAAATTAAATTTCTAGGATTTCCAAATTAGGTTTCCAAGATAGAAAATTAATATTTCTAAATAATAATTAGGATTTTATAATTATAATAAAATTTCCTAATCATAATTCAAGCTTGCTAATTAGGATTAATATTTTCTAATTAAAATTGCTAATTAAGCAATTAAGGACAAAATTGTATATTAGGGTTTCCAGCTGAACAATTAGGGTTTTCTAATAATCAATTAGGGTAATCCCTAATTAAACATATAATCAATAACATAAAAACCTTTATACTTATCTTCAAGCTCCCAAATTAGGATTTCGAAATCCCTGAAACTGAAATTAAGGTTTCAGATCCGGTTTCAGGGTTTCTTATCCATTGCTAGGTTTTCTAACCTAACGATGACGTTTTAATATATACTTTGGGTTTTGCCGGTGATATAGGCTATCCGTCAACCCTTGACCCTTAACCACATATTGTACACATATAATACGTAACATATACACATATACACTTAATCTCGAATAATTCACCAAAATCCTTTACAAAATTTTGAAATCCTCAAAATTCCTTCCCAAAATGTTAAATCCATACACTCATTTTCCATCTCAGATTCTAATATTGAACCTTAAATCAATCAATTATGATTTTAAAAATTTTCTAAATTCTCGGGTTGTCACAACCACTTGAACTCTTCAAGTCCTTCCGACTTGGAACTTCTTCCTTCACTTGATGGTAGTTTGAGTTCTTGTATGGTGCTACTCAGCTTTTGTTAAGCTTGAGTTCGAAAGAACTTAGTAGTCGGTAGCTTTCTTTTCGGATCGAGAGAGTGAGCGTTGAGTGTTCTTCAAATGCTTTTTTGTTCAAGATTTGCTTGATACTTTTCATCTCGCCGATGTTCTCGTATATATGATGCCTTTGAAATGTATTCGTTGAAGCATTAAATGCATTTGACATGTTTGAGCTTTGATGGAGACTTTTTGCACAACTTCGATTAGCGATCGCCCACCGACACAAAGATGGATCGTTGTTTCACCTAACACACCGAAAAGGTGTTTTCTGCTTGAGCAGTACTTTCCTTAGCTTCTTCAATACGCTTCTTTGTTATATACTAAGGATGACTATTGTGTCATTGGGACTCCCGAGGTCTTCAACGCCTATAGCTCATTCCATATTTGTTGTGATTTGTCTTTAAACAAATGGATGAGGCTCGATGCTTCCAGCACGCATGTATGAAGCTCTCACGATTCTCGATCGTGGTGTCTTGCCACCTTGGTACTTGATCCGGTGTCGATAGATGAGAACACTACGATTTCTCTTAAAGTCTTGGTGCACTTTCGATCTTCACTTGCTTGACTTGCGGACTCTCACGCTTCGAGAGCACTCCCGAGGTCTTCAACGTCCATAGCTCATTCCATATTTGTTGTGATTTATCTTTAAACAAATGGACGAGGCTTGATGCTTCCGACACGCATGGATGAAGCTCTCACGATTCGATCGTGGTGTCTTACCACCTTGGTACTTGATCCGGTGTTTATAGATGATGAGAACACTACAATTTCTCTTAAGATCTTGATGCACTACGATCTTCATTTGCTTGACTTGCAGACGCTTACGCTTCTAAGAGCACTCTCGACCTCGATTTGGCTCGACAAGCGTTAGAACCGCTTTTACGACTTCGTGAGAGGCCCTTCAAAATAGATTCATGAGGTCCGATATACGGTCGTCGTAATAACTTTTTTCCAACTTTTCCAGTTTGAGAAATCTTTAAATTCGAGCACTTTGATGTTATATATCTGGGATCTAACAACCCAGATCACTAAATGACATCTTATAACACACTTCTAAACAACAAATCACATAATCACCTAAAATTTTAAGGATCTAGCAAGGCTTAGGGTTTTATACCTTTAAAGCTTTGATCCTTGAACTTCTAATCTTTGATCTAATATTGGAAAGTTAAAGGTTGATCTAGTCCTAACTTAACACTCATATTCACTCTCAATCTCGAATTCTAGAGAGAGAAAAGTCTTGGACAAAAATGAAAAGTAAAGTAACTTTTCTTACTTTAAATCTCCTATGTTTAGATTCAATGTATGAAAATCTTGCTAGGTGGCAAGTAAATCTCATCTTGTAAGATATAATGCACATGGCATATCAATTATAGTGAGTCACCAAGATTTGGTGTGATCTTTTACTTAAGAAGTAAGAAAAGGGCATTTTGGTCATTTCGTATTTCATTTTAAAGGCATACTTGCCATTTGCCCTAACCCTTAGGGTTTAGGGTTTAACCCTTAGATTTTTGAAATTAAATTTCTAGGATTTCCAAATTAGGTTTCCAAGATAGAAAATTAATATTTCTAAATAATAATTAGGATTTTATAATTATAATAAAATTTCCTAATCATAATTCAAGCTTGCTAATTAGGATTAATATTTTCTAATTAAAATTGCTAATTAAGCAATTAAGGACAAAATTGTATATTAGGGTTTCCAAATTTGAACAATTAGGGTTTTCTAATAATCAATTAGGGTAATCCCTAATTAAACATATAATCAATAACATAAAAACCTTTATACTTATCTTCAAGCTCCCAAATTAGATTTTGAAATCCCGGCCTAAAATTAAGGTTTCGTGATCCTGCTTTCTAGGGTTTCTTATCCATTGCTAGGGTTTTCTAACCGAACGATGACGTTCTTAATATATACTTTGGGTTTGCCAAAGTGATATAGGCTATCCGTCAACCTTGACCCTTAACCACATATTGTACACATATAATACGTAACATATACACATATACACTTAATCCTCTAATAATTCACCAAAATCCTTTACAAAATTTTGAAATCCTCAAAATTCCTTCCCAAAAATGTTAAATCCATACACTCATTTTCCATTTAGATTCTAATATTGAACCTTAAATCAATCAATTATGATTTTAAAAATTTTCTAAATTCTCGGGTTGTCACAACACTTGGAACGCTTCAAGTCCTTCCGACTTGGAACTTCTTCCTTCACTTGATGGTAGTTTGAGTTCTTGTATGGTGCTACTCAGTTTTTGTTAAGCTTGAGTTCGAAAGAACTTAGTAGCTGAGAAGCTTTCTTTTTCAGATCGAGAGTTGAGCGTTGAGTGTTCTTCAGCGTTTTTGTTCAAGATTTTTTGCTTGATACTTTTCATCTCTGCGATGTTCAGAGTATATATGATGCCTTTGAAATGTATTCGCTGAAGCATTAAATGCATTTGACATGTTTGAGCTTTGATGGAGACTTTTTGCACAACTTCTGATTAGCAGACTGGCCCACTGACACAGTAGACTGTTGTTTCACCTAACACCTGAAAAGGTGTTTTCTGCTGAGCCAGAGTACTTTCCTTAGCTTCTTCAATACGTTTCTTTGTTATATACTAAGGATGACTATTGTGTCATTGGGACTCCCGAGGTCTTCAACGCCTATAGCTCATTCCATATTTGTTGTGATTTGTCTTTAAACAAATGGATGAGGCTCGATGCTTCCGCACGCATGTATGAAGCTCTCACGATTCGATCGTGGTGTCTTGCCACCTTGGTACTTGATCCGGTGTCGATAGATGAGAACACTACGATTTCTCTTAAGATCTTGGTGCACTACGATCTTCACTTGCTTTGACTTGCGGACTCTCACGCTTCGAGAGCACTCCCGGAGGTCTTCAACGTCCATAGCTCATTCCATATTTGTTGTGATTTATCTTTAAACAAATGGACGAGGCTTGATGCTTCCGACACGCATGATGAAGCTCTCACGATTCGATCGTGGTGTCTTACCACCTTGGTACTTGATCCGGTGTCGATAGATGAGAACACTACAATTTCTCTTAAGTCTCGATGCACTACGATCTTCATTTGCTTGACTTGCAGACGCTTACGCTTCTAAGAGCACTCTCACGACCTCCGATTTGGCTCGACAAGCGTTAGAACCGCTACGACTTCGAGAGAGGCCCTTCAAAATAGATCTATGAGGTCCGACATATGGTCGCCGTAACAACTTTTTCCAACTTTTCCAGATTTGAGAAATCTTTAAATTCGAAAGCACTTTGATGTTATATATACGGGATCTAACAACCCGCATCACTAAATGACATCTTATAACACACTTCTAAACAACAAATCACATAATCACCTAAAATTTTAAGGATCTAGCAAGGCTTAGGGTTTTATACCTTTAAAGCTTTGATCCTTGAACTTAATCTTTGATCTAATATTGGAAAGTTAAAGGTTGATCTAGTCCTAACTTAACACTCATATTCACTCTCAATCTCGAATTCTAGAGAGAAAAGTCTTGGACAAAATGAAAAGTAAAGTAACTTTTCTTACTTTAAATCTCCTATGTTTAGATTCAAAGTGTATGAAAATCTTGTTAGGTGGCAAGTAAATCTCATCTTGTAAGATATAATGCACATGGCATATCAATTATAGTGAGTCACCAAGATTTGGTGTGATCTTTTACTTAAGAAGTAAGAAAAGGGCATTTTGGTCATTTCAGATTTCATTTTAAAGGCATACTTGCCATTTGCCCTAACCCCTTAGGGTTTAGGGTTTAACCCTTAGATTTTTGAAATTAAATTTCTAGGATTTCCAAATTAGGTTTCCAAGATAGAAAATTAATATTTCTAAATAATAATTAGGATTTTATAATTATAATAAAATTTCCTAATCATAATTCAAGCTTGCTAATTAGGATTAATATTTTCTAATTAAAATTGCTAATTAAGCAATTAAGGACAAAATTGTATATTAGGGTTTCAAATTTGAACAATTAGGGTTTTCTAATAATCAATTAGGGTAATCCCTAATTAAACATATAATCAATAACATAAAAACCTTTATACTTATCTTCAAGCTCCCAAATTAGATTTTCGAATCCCTAAAACCAAATTAAGGTTTCGGATCCTATTTCTAGGGTTTCTTATCCATTGCTAGGGTTTTCTAACCTGACGATGACGTTCTTAATATATACTTTGGGTTTGCCAGTGATATAGGCTATCTGGTCAACCCTTGACCCTTAACCACATATTGTACACATATAATACAGAACATATACACATATACACTTAATCCTGAATAATTCACCAAAATCCTTTACAAAATTTTGAAATCCTCAAAATTCCTTCCCAAAAATGTTAAATCCATACACTCATTTTCTGTCTAGATTCTAATATTGAACCTTAAATCAATCAATTATGATTTTAAAAATTTTCTAAATTCTCGGGTTGTCACAGTTCACTTGGAACTCTTCAAGTCCTTCTGACTTGGAACTTCTTCCTTCACTTGATGGTAGTTTGAGTTCTTGTATGGTGCTACTCAGTTTTTGTTAAGCTTGAGTTCGAAAGAACTTAGTAGCTGAGAAGCTTTCTTTTCGGATCGAGAGTTGAAGCGTTGAGTGTTCTTCAAATGACGTTTTTGTTCAAAAAAGATTTGCTTGATACTTTTCATCTGGCGATGTTACAGTATATATGATGCCTTTGAAATGTATTCGTTGAAGCATTAAATGCATTTGACATGTTTGAGCTTTGATGGAGACTTTTTGCACAACTTCTGATTAGCAGACTGGCCCACTGACACAGTAGACTGTTGTTTCACCTAACACCTGAAAAGGTGTTTTCTCACTTGAGCAGTACTTTCCTTAGCTTCTTCAATACGCTTTTTGTTATATACTAAGGATGACTATTGTGTCATTGGGACTCCAGAGGTCTTCAACGTCTATAGCTCATTCCATATTTGTTGTGATTTGTCTTTAAACAAATGGATGAGGCTCGATGCTTCTGGCACAGACAGATGAAGCTCTACGATTCTGATCGTGGTGTCTTGCCACCTTGGTACTTGATCTGGTGCTGATAGATGAGAACACTACGATTTCTCTTAAGTACTGGTGCACTACGATCTTCACTTGCTTGACTTGCAGACTCTACGCTTCTGAGAGCACTCCCGAGGTCTTCAACGTCCATAGCTCATTCCATATTTGTTGTGATTTATCTTTAAACAAATGGACGAGGCTTGATGCTTCTGACACAGACAGATGAAGCTCTACGATTCTGATCGTGGTGTCTTACCACCTTGGTACTTGATCTGGTGCTGATAGATGAGAACACTACAATTTCTCTTAAGTACTGATGCACTACGATCTTCATTTGCTTGACTTGCAGACGCTACGCTTCTAAGAGCACTCTACGACTTCTGATTTGGCTCGACAAGCGTTAGAACTGCTTTACGACTTCAGAGAGGCCCTTCAAAATAGATCTATGAGGTCTGACATATGGCTGTCAGACAACTTTTTCCAACTTTTCCAGATTTGAGAAATCTTTAAATTCGAGCACTTTGATGTTATATATCTGGGATCTAACAACCCAGATCACTAAATGACATCTTATAACACACTTCTAAACAACAAATCACATAATCACCTAAAATTTTAAGGATCTAGCAAGGCTTAGGGTTTTATACCTTTAAAGCTTTGATCCTTGAACTTCTAATCTTTGATCTAATATTGGAAAGTTAAAGGTTGATCTAGTCCTAACTTAACACTCATATTCACTCTCAATCTCGAATTCTAGAGAGAAAAAGTCTTGGACAAAAATGAAAAGTAAAGTAACTTTTCTTACTTTAAATCTCCTATGTTTAGATTCAATGTATGAAAATCTTGCTAGGTGGCAAGTAAATCTCATCTTGTAAGATATAATGCACATGGCATATCAATTATAGTGAGTCACCAAGATTTGGTGTGATCTTTTACTTAAGAAGTAAGAAAAGGGCATTTTGGTCATTTCGTATTTCATTTTAAAGGCATACTTGCCATTTGCCCTAACCCTTAGGGTTTAGGGTTTAACCCTTAGATTTTTGAAATTAAATTTCTAGGATTTCCAAATTAGGTTTCCAAGATAGAAAATTAATATTTCTAAATAATAATTAGGATTTTATAATTATAATAAAATTTCCTAATCATAATTCAAGCTTGCTAATTAGGATTAATATTTTCTAATTAAAATTGCTAATTAAGCAATTAAGGACAAAATTGTATATTAGGGTTTCCAGCTGAACAATTAGGGTTTTCTAATAATCAATTAGGGTAATCCCTAATTAAACATATAATCAATAACATAAAAACCTTTATACTTATCTTCAAGCTCCCAAATTAGGATTTCGAAATCCCCGAAACTGAAATTAAGGTTTCAGATCCGGTTTCTAGGGTTTCTTATCCATTGCTAGGGTTTTCTAACTGAACGATGACGTTCTTAATATATACTTTGGGTTTGCCAAAGTGATATAGGCTATCCGTCAACCCTTGACCCTTAACCACATATTGTACACATATAATACGTAATATATACACATATACACTTAATCCTGAATAATTCACCAAAATCCTTTACAAAATTTTGAAATCCTCAAAATTCCTTCCCAAAAATGTTAAATCCATACACTCATTTTCTGTCTAGATTCTAATATTGAACCTTAAATCAATCAATTATGATTTTAAAAATTTTCTAAATTCTCGGGTTGTCACAGTTCACTTGGAACTCTTCAAGTCCTTCTGACTTGGAACTTCTTCCTTCACTTGATGGTAGTTTGAGTTCTTGTATGGTGCTACTCAGTTTTTGTTAAGCTTGAGTTCGAAAGAACTTAGTAGCTGAGAAGCTTTCTTTTTCAGATCGAGAGTTGAGCGTTGAGTGTTCTTCAGCGTTTTTGTTCAGTACTTGCTTGATACTTTTCATCTGCTGATGTTCTGTATATATGATGCCTTTGAAATGTATTCGTTGAAGCATTAAATGCATTTGACATGTTTGAGCTTTGATGGAGACTTTTTGCACAACTTCGATTAGCGGATCGCCCACCGACACACGATGGTTTGTTTCACCTAACACACGAAAAGGTGTTTTCTCACTGAGCTGCAGTACTTTCCTTAGCTTCTTCAATACGTTTTTTGTTATATACTAAGGATGACTATTGTGTCATTGGGACTCCCGAGGTCTTCAACGTCTATAGCTCATTCCATATTTGTTGTGATTTGTCTTTAAACAAATGGATGAGGCTCGATGCTTCTGGCACAGACAGATGAAGCTCTACGATTCTGATCGTGGTGTCTTGCCACCTTGGTACTTGATCTGGTGCTGATAGATGAGAACACTACGATTTCTCTTAAGTACTGGTGCACTACGATCTTCACTTGCTTGACTTGCAGACCTCTGATTTAGCTCGGCAAGCGTTAGGACTGCTCTACGACTTTGGAGAGGCCCTTCAAAGCAGATACACTACGATCCTCGATGCTCTACGATTCTGCCTTGTCTTCTACAATCTCTTGATCATCTTGATAGACTACGATTCAGTTGAAGCCTATCTATTACATCTCAAGATATAGATCAACCTAACAGCTTTGATCTTTTCTTCTATACATTCATTTACAGAATGATAAATATTAAAGTCCAGATCAACCAAATAAATTTGATCTATCACTAAGTCCTTGTACATGTGTTCCTTTAAAGGACTTTACATATAATCATGACTATTAACTTTCAACATCAAATTTTAAATATGCAATCTCCAACAGATTCATTTTTGCCTTATCTTTTAATTACCAACTTATCTTTTTATTTCAAGATTTCAAGTAAAGAATATATAAGATATTATGTAAATCCTTATCATTTTTAGTCCAACGCACTTGTAAATTAAGTTGCATGCGTCAACCCTTGAAATGTGTAATTCTTTTTTGTTTTAAATTTTCAAAGGCTTCCCGGTTCCACTTTTCAGGAGAAATTTTAAATTTTTTAACTTGCCACTAATTTTTATCAATGGATACCCAACACAAGGCATGGTCCAATTCTATTCAACAAAAGACATAAAATTAGGTTGATTTGTCCACATTTTGAGAAATTAAACCTTATGATAGGTTTATAGGTTTAATTTCAGCAAAATTAAAAAACTGAAAATTTTACTATTTTTGCTTATATATTAAAAGGCTAAATGCACTATGTTACATCAAATATTACCAAATTCATAATTCAGATCCCAAAGTAATTGGACTTACAAATTGCTACATAAACTACCTAATTACATACAATGTCAACTCTAAAATCATTTTCTGGCAAAAATTGACCGAAATATTTCATTTTTCAAAAACTCATTTGATTGTATACGGTTTGACTTCATTAAACAATAAAAATACTAATTTAAGGAATTATTTTTATAATAACTAATTTAAAGAGTTAATAATATAAAAAAAACCATTAAAACAAAAAAAATCACCACACAACCGTCGCCCCTCATCACCACCACTGCCCCGACCATTGTTGCACCACCACTACGACTAACATCACCAAAATCATTGTCAACTCCTCCATCTCCATCATCAATCAAGCACTCATTTCTTTCCTAAACTCCAATCTTATCTCGAACTTCACAATCACAACATAATCTTAAAAATCTTCATTTTCAAATAGATATATATGAGTACAAAATTGAAAGCAAAGTGAGTATCAACAAATAAATAAAAATTTAAACCCACCTCGTTCATCTTCTCCTGTCGTTAAAATTGAACCCATATTTTGATGATTTCTTCTTAAATGGTGTGAAAATTTTAGATGGTGGTGAAAATTGAAAGGGATTCCATGAAAGGTGAAGAAGAAAAAATTAGGGCTCATAAGGAGAAGGTGAAAGATGAAGATGAAGATGAAGATGAAGATGAAGATGAAGATGAAGATGAGGATTTCTAGACATTTTACCCCCTCAGTTCGATTAGCACATTCTAGATGAAGAATAGGATTTGATAATAAGGCTGTCATGATTGAATTGGAAAGATGCGAATCTTTGCAAATGGGGTCCTCTAACAAATTCCTCCATAAGCACAAAATCAATTTTGTAGCTCATGATTATCTCCCTTACGCCATTATAATGAAGCTGCAAATGATGTTTACGATATTGTCAAATCAATCAGTAACTTTAGTATATGATTTACATTATAATCAGTATGTGATTTTGAATTTGGATCTGATGTATTCGGGAAGGAGTTTTGGAGTTAGCTATGTGAAGGAGCAGGGCTTAAATTTATTGTGGAAAAATTAGGAAGCAAGTGATTTAATTATATATATTATTAATTAGTACTATTTTTTTAAAAAAAAATCTGTTAAACATTATGTAGTATAATTTTTAATATTTGAAGTCAACATTGTGACGCCCCCAAAATAGGTATACATCATCTATCTTGGGTCGCCAAATACATGGTACTGAATACAAATATAAACTTAATTATACAACATGAGTTGAGAGTTTTTACATGAATATTGTCTCATAGACAATATACTAACCATCTCGGACCATCACTCCGTTCCCCGACTAGTCCCGGTTACGTTCTCATTCTTGAAGAGAACAATGAAAGCAAAAGGGTGAGCTCAACTAGCCTAGTAAGAAATATTATGACTAAGATAATGCAGAATAAATTATCGTTAGCCTTCAATAGTGTTAAACTGATAAAATACAATAAATATCAAATTTAACTGCAGTGGAACAAGCAATCCATTAGAAGAGTCAAGTAGAGCATGATATCTACTATCTTCTATGATTTAAAAAGTTTATCATCAATTTTTTATCACTGAGACTCAGCTTAATAAATATTTCATATCACTGAATTATTCATGCACTACGGGCCAAGGATATTCATTAGTTTCACAACCACGAATTATCCATACACTATGGGATAAGGATATTCGTGTTTTCACCAATGGTCATGATCATACCAACAACTGTCCATCAATGTACTATAGGCCACTGAGGAATTTTATCATTTATAACATTACATGTCATGATTATACCGAATGATCTCTGGTCATAATCATACCAATCACTAGTCCATCTATGCACGTAAGACAAAGATGACTTTCATCATAATATAAGCATGAGGATGATGACAATGATATAAGAATTCAGTTAAAAGAAAGCAAAGGATAAATTTTTAAAGATTTATAATTTAATTTATCCAGAATTCAATAATGTCCAAATTGTCAACATGATACTTCTTTGTGAAGTAAAATTCAAGAATAATATTGTATCAAAAATAATTTGGACAGAAAAAAATCAATTTTTGTCATGAATAGTACTCCGAGTGAACAGTACCCCGTGAATAGTACTTTGTGAATAGTACTTTGGAAATAATACTCCGTGAATAGTACTTTATGAATAGTACCCCATGAATAGTACCCCATAAATAGTATATTGTGAATAGTATTTCGTGAACAGTACTCCAGCATGAAAAGTTCAAGGATATTCTACTAATTTCACGGAGTATAAAAATAATACTTTAACAAATTGAGTGTAGAAGTAGGAATACGAAAAAGAAATAATATTACTTACATACTAAAAAGTATAGAAGAAAATATTATTTCATACGAATACTGAACAAAATAATATCCCTTACCTTAGAAGAAGACTGGATACTGGAATAGTGAAGTAGTAGAATACTCTTCTTCTTTCTCTCTATAGCTTCTCTCTCTATAATTGCTCTTGTGAGTCTTAGTGAATTGGTGAGAATGAAAGAAAAATGAGATTCTATTTATAGGAAAACATAGTTTCGATAATTGCACGTTTTGGGGCTCTAATTATTACAATATAGTACCTTCGTCTTTTCCTCCATTTTTAATTTAGTCCTACAAGTATTATAAACTTGCACCACCTCCCCTAATAGTACATGCATGTGAATCAATAGTACATGCGTGTGAATCAATAGTTCCATTCACGTGAACAAATAGTTATATGCATGTGAACTATTAGCAATTAATTGCTCATTTATCCGATTAATTACCCGATTGGTCAATTTAACCTCCAAAAATTAATTATTATCGAAATAAATGTCGATTTTAACTAACACTAATAATTCCAACACAATGGAAACATCAATTTCATCTTTAGTTAACACGGACTTATTCATCATTAATATTATAACTCACAATATTTAACAACCAGATCATTCTCAGGAAAGAGGGGGCTTTCCGATAAGGATTTCTCTATTATTAGCCTAATTAGGTCACCAAACCCCTTTCCTG
This sequence comes from Panax ginseng, assembly GCA_020205605.1. Taxonomy (NCBI): domain Eukaryota; kingdom Viridiplantae; phylum Streptophyta; class Magnoliopsida; order Apiales; family Araliaceae; genus Panax; species Panax ginseng. The sequence goes on from CM035135.1 coordinate 30,070,538, forward strand.
CATGTAACTTTCTAGACATCGTCAATAATGCAAATAATAATATGAATAACTTTTTTCGTCTCAATTATTGATTTAATAATATAAAATATTATGCGATGATAATCTTGTGACAATAATTGAATCAATAATATGAGAGATATTATGCGGCAATTCATCGTAGCAATAATTGAGTATAACTGAGTGACTTCTCACGTAAGTATCAATAATCAAAGATACTGTACAATACCGTGTGCTACTATGCAACTACGTGTATTACTGTACTTTTACCACCGGGTATTTCAACAGTTAACGGTAAAACTTTCGCAATTAATTTTATAAAAAGAAATTTCTGTCGTTTTCTAACTTCGACAATACTTCCATTGTGGGGTCCACCAATGATTGATTCGTAGTACGAATATTCCCTGTTAAAACGAATATTCCCCGACCAATCGAATATTTTATAACAACTTGATTACTTTGCAAAATTTGTAAATATTACCCACAACTATAACATTATATCAAATCCACACCATAATATTCAAAAATATATTTTGAAAAAAATTAATCTTTATTCATAAAAGTTGGGGTCTTACAACCTCCCCTTCTTATGAAATTTCGTCCTCGTAATTAGGGTATGTACCTAGTATGTCGAAGAGGTGAGGATACCTTGATTTTATTTCAGATTCTAACTCTCAGGTCATTTCCTCTACATCGTGGTTTCTCCACAAAACTTTGACTTGAGGTATAACCTTGGAGCGTAGAATATGATCCTTCTTATCCAAGATTTTAACAAGTACCTCTTCATACGTTAAATCTTCCACTATCTCGTTCGGTTCTAATTCAATAATGTGGTTCGAGTATTTCACATATTTATGTAACATAGATATGTAAAAAATGTTATGAACACGAGACATATTTGGCAGTAAGGCGAGTCTATAGGCCACAGTTCCTACTCGATCGAGGATTTCGAAAAGGCCAATGAATCGAGGATTGAGCTTTCCTCTCTTTCCAAATCTTGTAACTCCTTTCCATGGAGAAACACATAATAACACATGCTCTCCAACATTGAATTCCACGTCTCTTCGATGAAGATCAGCATAACTCTTTTGTCGATCTTGTGAGGTCTTTATACATTATCGGATCATTTGAATCTTCTCCGTAGTCATACGTATCAATTTTGGTCCCAACAACGTTGCTTCACCCACCTCATCCAAGCATACTGGAGAACGACACTTACGTCCATACAACGCCTCGAATGGAGCCATGCCAATACTTGCTTGATAACTGTTATTGTAGGAGAATTCCACAAATGGTAAGAAATTGTCCCAACTTCCTTTGAAGTCAAGAACACAAAGTCTTAATAAATCTTCAAGAGTTTGAATAGTCCTCTCCGACTGCCCATCCGTTTAAGGATGATATGTCGAACTGAATCATAAATCCATGCCCATAGCTTTTTGTAAACTAACCCAAAATCGTGAAGTGAATCTTGGTTCTCGATCAAAAATTATGGATATTGGCATACCATGCAGCCTTACAATCTCATTTATGTAAATACAAGTAAGACGTTCAAGTGAATAAGTTTCTTGTACAGGTAATAAATGAGCAGACTTGGTCAATCTATCAACAATGACCCAAATCACATCTATACCTTGAGAAACCTTGGGAAGACCAGTAACGAAGTCCATGGTAATGTGCTCCCACTTCCATTTTGGAATTTCAAGTGGTTGCAATAGACCTGTTGGCACTTGATACTCCGCCTTGACTCGTTGACACGTTAAACACCTTGAGATAAACTCTGCGATCTCTCTTTTCATATTTCTCCACCAAAATATATGTCAAAGATCACGATACATTTTGGTACTCCCAGGATGGATTGCAAATGGTGTGTTGTGTGCCTCCATCATGATCTTATACTTTAAATCAAGGTCGTTAAGAACACAAAGTCTAGAATTGACTCGAAGTATTCCTTCTTCATCGATTCTTGTTTTCGAGACAGCACCTTCTAATAATTTCTTCCTCATACGCATCAGCTTCGGGTCTGTAGCTTGAGTAGCTTTAACTTTATTGATTAAAGTCGGTTCTACTCGTATATTTGTCATCATCACGTGGGTCCCTGGAGTCTTTAACTCTATGTCCATCCTTTGTAAGTCATACGAAATGGGCCTTTGTGTTGACAATATCGCACTCGTACCCATATATGATCTTCTACTCAATGTGTCAGCTACTACGTTCGCTTTTCTAGGATGGTATTGAATGGTATGATCGTAATCTTTCAACAGCTCGAGCCAACGTCGTTATCGCATGTTGAGTTCCTTTTGGGTGTATAGATCTCCACTTTCTCCCCATACAGGTAATGCCTCCAGATTTTAAGTGCAAAAACGACAGCTGCCAACTCAAGATAATGAGTAGGATAATTCCTCTAGTATTCTTTAAGTTGTCGTGAGGCATAGGCTATGACTTTCCCATGTTTCATGAGAACACATCCTAACCCTCTGCTTGAAGCATCGTTGTAGATGAAAAATCCCTCCGAACCAGATGGTATTGTCAGAAAAGGTGCTGAAATGAGCCTCCTATTGAGTTCTTGAAAACTCTTCTAACATTCCTCGCTCTAATTGAATTTTGGATCTTTTCGAGTCAGATGAGTTAATGAAGTAGCGATTCGAGAAAATCCTTCCACAAATATCCGATAATAACCAGCTAAGCCCAAAAAGCTACGTACTTCGGTCACTAACTTAGGTTTCTCCCAGCTTTGAATTGCTTTAATCTTTGCCGGGTCAACAGATATTCCGTGATTTGATATCACGTACCCAAGGAATGCTACTTCCTCAAGCCAAAACTTGCATTTCTTTAACTTGGCATATAGCTTGTTTTCACGAAGCATTTGGAGTATCAACCTCAAGTGTTGCTCATGATCTTCACAACTTTTGGAGTATATGAGGATGTCATCAATAAAGACGACCACAAAATGATCCAAATATTCCTTGAATACTTGGTTCATCATATCCATGAAGGCAGCAGAAGAATTAGTCAATCCAAAAGACATGACTAGGAATTTGTAATGTTCGTACCAAGTTCTGAAAGTAGTCTTTAGAATGTCACCGATTTTAATCTTTAACTGATGATATCCAGAACGAACATTGATCTTTGAAAAGAATTTGGCACCTTGCAACTAGTCAAAAAGGTCATCAATGCGAGGCAACGGATACCTATTTTTGATGGTGACATGATTCAACTCTCGATAGTCAATACAAAGTCGCATACTTCCATCTTTCTTCTTCACAAATAGAATAGGAGCACCCCAAGAAGACGAACTAGGACGAATGAAACTGATGTCTAACAATTCCTGTAGTTGGGTTTTAATTCCTGAAGTTCAATAGGAGCCATTCGATATGGGGCTTTGGAAATGGGTTTTGTACCGGGTTCAAGGTCAATACCAAACTCGATTTCACGCTCTAGGGCTATGCCAGGAAGTTCTTCGGGGAATACGTCAAGAAATTTATTAACAATAGAAATATCATTCAAATCTGACGTATTTTTGTTTAAATCCGTGACATGGGCTAAGAAAGCTTGACATCCATTTTTTAATAAACGAATAGCTTTATGGCTTGATATGACAATGATTGACTTTAGTGGTTTGGTTGCTTGAATTCGCATAATAGGTTGGTTAGGAATATGAACAACCTTACGAAAATAATCAATTTTAGCATGATGAGTAGTAACCAATCAATCCCTAAAATCACATCAAATGCAAGTATTTTTAAAGAGATAAGATCGACATGTAATGTATGGTTGCCGATTTGAATCAAAAAAGAATTATAAACAGTAGATGTAATGAAGGTTTCTCCCAACGGAGTTTCAACAGATAAGTCAAAGTGTAATTTCTCAGGAGTTAAATTTAAAAGTTGATCGCAAATAGGAGAAATAAAAGAATGGGTAGAACCAGTATCAAATAAGGTATAGACTTCGCTAGAGTTTATGATTAGCTTACCTGTGATGACTTTGTTCGGGTTCCTCACTTTTTGGGAGGTCACAATAAACGCTCCCCCTTGAACTACTAGCTTTGACTTCTTTGGGATGGCATTTAGTGTCACCATCCCAACTGGACTTGGCTTCACTACACGAAAAAATCTAGCTAGGTGACCTTCTTTTACATAATTGTAACACGCTTTGGACTACATCCTGCAATTTGGACTGATGTGTCCCTCCCTTTCGCATTTGAGGCATACGATCGGTGGTCGTTCTCCTTCTTCATCAACGGGTGTTGGTGCTGACGTCTTTCCATCATTGTTGAATCTCCTCTTCTTAAAATTTCCACTCATATTGTCTTGGTCATGATTACCACCGAAGTGGTTACCATTTCTAGCATGTTGATTACCTCCACGTTTGTTGTCATCGCTTCGATGACTGCTACCACTAGAATTATCATTTTGTTGGCTGCTTTCTCTTGGTTGGGTTAACTCATTATCGTGCTCCAATAACGGAGCCCTATTTACAACATCTGAATACAAACACAGTTTGTGAGAAATGAGATATTGACGTATTTCAGGTTTCAAACCTCTTAGAAACATCCGCGTCATACGCTCGTCATTATCAACCAAATGGGATGCAAACCAGGAAAACTCGGCAAACTTAGCCTCGTATTTCAAGTTGTTTGGCTCCAACTTGATGAATTCCACTTCCTTCATGTTATTAATACTTTTGGGAAAGTACTTGTCCTTGAACAGTTCTTGAAACTTCTCCCAAGACATCTTCAATGCGGCAGGTTGAGTACGTTTTACTGATTCCCATCTTATGTGCTCCATTGCTTATCTCAACATTCTCGGATGTCATTTTCAAATACTGTTACAAAACAATGGTTAATTGACATGTCACATATTATCCCTATACTCTGACCGACCAATTAAATACCAAATAAACTTAGGTAGGTCATACTAGCGAAGGAATTACCCGTCTCTCCCCTCCTAGTTCTAGTCTCACATCTCAGCCAGGGATCATATCCCTAAGCTTTGATACCAACAGTGACGCTCCCAAAATAGGTATACATCACCCATCTTGGGTCGCCAAATACATGGTACTGAATACAAATACAAACTTAATTATAAAACATGAGCTGAGAGTTGTTACACGAATATTATCTCACAGAAAATATCTAAACTCAAATTCAATCCTCATTACATTTATTATCACACTAAATAGAGAGGACTACTAAAACAACCATCTTAGACCATCACTCCGTTCCCCGACTAGTCCTGACTACGTTCTTATTTCCTGAAGAGAACAATGAAAGCAAAAGGTTGAGCTCAACTAGCCTAGTAAGAAATATAATGACTAAGATAATGCAGAATAAATTATCGTTAGTATTCAACAGTGTTAAACTGATAAAATACAATAAACATCAAGTTTAACTGCTGTGGAACAAGCAATCCATTAAAAAGAGTCAAGTAGAGCATGATATCTACTATCTTCTACGATTTAAAAAATTTATCATCAATTTTATTGCTGACACTCAGCTTAATAAATATTCCACATCACTAAATTATTCATGCACTACGGGCCAAGGATATTCGTGTTTTCACCAATGGTCATGATCATACCAACAACTGTCCATCAATGAACTACGGGCCAATGAGGACTTTTATCATTTGTAACATTATAGGTCATGATTATACCGAATGATCCCTGGTCATAATCAGACTAATCACCAGTCTATCTATGCACGTAAGCCAAAGATGACTTTCATCACAATATAAGCATGATGATGATGACAGTGATATAAGAATTCAATTAAAAGAAAGCAAAGAATAAATTTTTAAAGATTTATAATTTAATTTATCCAGAATTCAATAATGTCCAAATTGTCAACATGATACTGCTTTGTGGAGTAAAATTCAAGAATAATATTGTATAAAAAATGATTTGGACAGAAAAGAAACCAATTTTTGTCATGAATAGTACCCTAGGTGAATAGTACCTAAGTGAATAGTATTCCGTAAATAGTACTTCATGAATAGTACTTTAGGAATAGTACTATGTGAATAGTACTCTATGAATAGTACTTTGTGAATAGTATTTCGTTAACAGTATTTCGACAAGAAAAGCTTAAAATTTAACAAGAATGTTCAGAAAAATATCCTTGTGAAACGATACTAGATGAAGCGTAAATTTCAAGTATATTCTACTAATTTCACGGAGTATAGAAGCAATACTTTAACAAATTGAGTGTAGAAGTAGGAATACGAAAAGAAATAATATTACTTACATACTACAGAGTATGAAATAAAATATTATTTCATACGAATACTGAACAAAATAATATCTCTAACCTTAGAAGAAGACTGGATACTAGAATAGTGAAGTAGTAGAATACTCTTCTTTTTTTTCTCTATAGCTTCTCTCTCTATAATTGTTCTTGTGAATCTTAGTGAATTGGTGAGAATGAAAGAAGAATGAGCTTCTATTTATAGGAAAACATAGTTTCGGTAATTGCACGTTTTAGGGCTCGAATATTACAGTATAGTACCTTCGTCTTTTCCTCCATTTTTAATTTAGTCCTACAAGTATTATCAAACTTGCACCACCTCCCCTAATAGTACATGCATGTGAATCAATAGTTCCATTCATGTGAACAAATAGTTATATGCATATGAATTAATAGCAATTAATTGCTCATTTATCCGATTAATTATCCGATTGGTCAATTTAACCTCCAGAAATCAATTGTTATCGAAATAAACATTGATTTTCACTAACACTAATAATCCCAACCCAATAAAAATATCAATTTCATCTTTAATCAACATGAACTTATTCATCATTAATATTATAGCTCACAATATTTAACAACCAGATCATTCCCAAGAAAGAAGGGACTTTCCGATAAGGATTTCTCCCTATTGTTGCGCGATTAGGTGACCAAACCCCTTTCCTCGACAGAACTTTCTAGACATCGTCAATAATACAAATAATAATATAAATAACTTTGTCGTCTCAAGTATTGATTTAATAATATAAAATATTATACAAATGATATTGTGGCAATAATTGAATCAATAATATGAGAGATATTATGCAGCAATTACTGTAGCAATAATTGAGTATAACTGAGTGACTTCTCACATAAGCATAATATCTCTCATAATATAAAACAAGAAAACCCTAAAAGCAAACAAGAAAACAAGAAAACAAGAAAACAAACCCCTAAAACTGCTAAAAATTCAGAGAATTTTAAAATTCACATTATAAAATTAATTCTAATTTAGAGAATTTTGGAAAACAAGAAAAGTCTATTATTCATAAAACTGCTACTTCCCATCATAACAAATGTTTAAATAACAAAACCCTAAAAGCGGAATCCAAAACGGAAATGAAAAACTAATAAGGAAAATTACAAAAATAACCCGAAAATAATAAAATATAACTTTGAAGGCCTAAATGATAGAATTTGACCAAAAAAACCCTGCAGTTCATGACCAAATTGCTCGTGACTTTTGATCGTTGACCCGTTGCCAATGAAATTAGTCTCCGAAAACGCAAAAATCCGACACTCCAAACTTGACAAAAATTACCAAATTGCCACTGGATTAAATCTTTCCATAATCTATCAAATCTTTCCATAAACTGGATCAAATCTATCAAATCTTTTCATAAACTGACACGCTTGCTCTTCAACTGCATCATTCTCCCCAAGGTGGACAGAATTCGCCCTCGAATTGTCGTTATCAGAAGAATCGCATGTGTAAGGAATCAAATGCTTGACATTAAAAACATTCATTGTACGAATATGACAACGATAACCTTATACAACTTGTTGATTCTACGAATACCAGGAAATAGGCAACAAAATTCTAATTTAGAGAATTTTGGAAATTAAGAAAAGTCTATTATTCATAAAATTGTTGCTTTCCATCATAACAAACGTTTAAATAACAAAACCCTAAAAGCAGAATCCAAAACGGAAAAGAAAAACTAATAAAAAAAATTACAAAAATAACTCGAAATTAAAAAAATGTAATTTTGAATGCCTAAACGATGGAATTTGACCAAAAAATCCTGCAGTTCACAAGCAAAATGCTAGTACTTTTGATCGTTGACCCGTTGCCAATGAAATTAGGCTCCGAAAACGCGAAAATCCGACACTCCAAACTTGACAGAAATTACCAAATTGCCACTGGATCAAATCTTTCCAAAATCTATCAAATCTTTTCATAAACTGGATCAAATCTATCAAATCTTTTCATAAACTAACACGCTTGCTCTTCAACCGCATCACAACATTATCTGGGTTGAACTGTGTTTAGAAGTATTTTAATTTAGAGTTAATTGTATTAAGAAGTATTTTAATTTGAGGTTAATTGTATTTACAAGTATTTTAATTTTTTAATGAAGTCAAACTGTATCTGAATACGGTAAAATCGTATAAAACAAATCGGGTTGCCGGTCGGGTCGGTTATTCTGGCCAATTTCAGCTGAAAAATAATTTTGGGGTCGACATTGTATTCAATTAGGTAGTTTATGCAGCAATTTGTAAGTCCAATTATTTAGGGGGGCCGAATTATGAATTTGGTGATACTTGGTATAACGTGTATTTAACCTTATATTAAAAAGAGTAATACTATGAACACAAATTATACACAAAAAATTATAAATATGTAGTATAAAAAAAAAAGAAAAATAAAAATCGAGACCAACAATTAAATATTTTACACATTTCACAAATTTTTGTATAGAGCTTGTGCACATTGTATTATTCCACTAAAAATGCCGATGGTTCACTACACATGCATGGCGTGTGCCACGCATGCTAATGGTTACAATCCCTCTATCTTATAGAAAAAATTCCAAAGTATAGTTAGTTTGTTAGTAAATTAAAATTACATAGGATTATTTTTGTCATAAATTTGTACAAATCAAGCACGAGCTCTATATGTAACGCAACTCCTGTCCAAGACCGCGGCAGAGGCCCAATCCAAAACGTTCACTTTTTACAAATGTTATATACTTATACTGACTCCAATCTCCATGGCTCCATCTCATAAACAAATTTTTATTTATTTGTTTTGATGTTGCAGAGATTACATCCCCTTTTATTTTTCAAAAATCTTTTTCTTGTTCCAGAATATTCTGAAATTCAACTCCTATTCTTTTTGAAAATTAAAAGGGGATATAAACAAATGCAAATATCTGTGAACTCCTTCCAAATTTCTCAAAACCTCGTTTTTTCCTAAAAATATTTCCAAAATTCCTCCGACTCCAACAAATTAACTTTCTTTGAAAAAAGGAAATAATTTTTGGAAAGTCCCAGCTTCTAGCATCAGCAATATCTTTAGGGAATTGATATTTGTACATGCATTTATTTTTAATATTTTCACGTGATCCTCTCTCACATTAATATACGGTGGATCACACCTTCATGTGAGAAGGAACCATGTAGTAATATCAAAAACACATGTCGAAATAGTTCTCTCCTATGATGGTACAAAAAAAGGAAAAAAAAAAAGAGTTAGAATTACGCAACCACATTACTTCAAATTTAATTTCTATCCTAGATCTCACCAAGTGTTTATGCAGCTTTAACAAAATGGTGTGATGATCCAAATGAATACAATATTGGGGAGATGGTTAACTAACTGCATAAAAATGATAGAAATTTAACCATTTTATCAGCTGCATGTAAAAGCTTTGTCAAGTCTTATGAACAATTTCAAGAGGGCGTGGGCCCTATATGGATTACTCTTGGAATTCTACTATTTTTCATTTTGGCCTTCTAACTATGTTTGTTGGGTTTTTAAATAAAAGACTTAAAGGAGTTATATTTTGGATTAGGCCTAGATGAACCACCAAGAGTAGTTACTAATTTAATTAGAACCAGCCTGAAAGGATGAACCACCATGTGCCATGTTTAGGTAAGGGCTTCCTCGGGTATGTTTTTGGGTTATCATCATCCAAGGCCAATATTGATCATCTCGTACCATACTCCTCTCCTTCCTGATCTGTTCCTGACTAGGTTTTTCCTTCCGCAAAAGAACTGCACACACTAGGGTTTTATGTCCTATTTTTCCACAAAAAAACACAAGGATGGGAGATTCTCACATTGCACTAGTTGAATGAAGGACTCACAATCAATCCTTTTGATCAGCAGAGTATCAAGGAAGGAGGGCTAAATATTAAACACCTTGTTGATTGGAATCAAGCTTTGATCCTCTTACAGCTATGGAAGCTTGTTGAACGCTAGCTGCTCCACTTCTTTGTGAGCATCTTGGGTAAAACAAACACTTCTCAAACAAAAATATTTTTAGAATATTAAAATCTCTTCTGATTGCTCCTGAATTTGGAGAAAAATTCTAAAACTCGGATTAATCGCCTCACAGCATATCAAATTTCATATTGGAAATGGCTCAAAGATTAGTTTATGGTTTGATCCTTGGATTAATTCTAAGCCCCTTGCAACATCTCTCTCTGATCCTCTAATTACTCAATCTGGTCTAGGTCCCATGCTTTAGTTTAGAATATCATTGACCATTCTAGATGACAACTCCCAACTTCCAATCACCTAGTTTTTCTCTCATGTAGAACAAATTTTGATTACACTGGACAATGCAACTCTAGGTCCTTTGATCGTCTTACTTGGACAATTGGGATTCTCCGCATGTTAAAGCCCACACCATTTGGGATTCAATTCTGAATAGAGGGCACAACATCTAATGGCACTCAATCGTTTGGCACAAAGTCTTAACTCCACGATTTTACTTTATTATTTGGCTGACTTTTCACAAAAGGTTGCATACCCTAGATATTCTTGTTGGCTATTAGATGAATCTCGACCTTAATTACCTGTAGAATATGTGTCAACAATTTGAAATTATATTTGAGCATTTGTTCTTTAACTGCTCGTTCTCTTATCAGGTGTTGCACCCAATGCTGAAATAGTGCGGTTGGCAGGGATTCGAATAAGGATTGAAACTCACTCTCCAACTAACTTCTCTATCGCAACGGGAGGCAGATGCAACATGAGATTCTTAATCTGAGTTTCGTTGCAACCAGGGTTGTTCCTGAGATTTTGGTGGAAAATGAAAAAAAGATAAAAATAAATAAATAAAAGTACAAGCTATATTCAAAAAAATATATATTTCCGGAGCTTAAAACATAATAGTTCGACTATAGTAAAATATATGACAACTTGAACTATAACAAAGTATATGAGAAGTTCGACTAAACAGTTCGACTACAACAAAATATACGAGAATACATTCATTGAAAGATACTTATTCTAATATTCACTACAAGAAAAAGGCTTTTTTGCGACCGCCCAATAGCAACCGCATTCGGTCGCCAATAGACATCAGCGTCCGAATGTGGTCACTAATATAGGTCGCACATAATCTAGTCGCAATATCAGCTACCGCCAAAAAGTGACCGATTCCTTCGTTGAGTTAAGTCATCGTGAGTCAGGTGTCAGAGGTGACGTGGCCCACGTGTCAGCGACCGACGGGCTGGTCAGAACCTCGAGCCATATGCAGTCGTTGAAAAGCATTAGCGACCGCATGCAATCACTGATATGTAGTTTTAAAGAAAAATGTTTGTTTTGTGGATTTACAAAAAAAATTTACCCACTTTATATCCCAACACACAACAATATATAAATAAACCAACATCCATACAAATCCATCGATATCCATATAATACAATTTCATAAAATCAACACAATAATATATACATCCACGCATACTGTGCTCATATAATATATAAACAAGTACAGTCTGAATAAAATTTATATACAAATGTCATAACGTATAATATAAACATGCATTCAATTATTCAGCGGGTAAAAATAATAATCAAATGTTGATTAACAAGACAAAGAGGGAATATATAAATGCCTTCACAGATCAATATCGTCCAGATGAGGCTGTAAGAAAAGAATAAAACATGTATTATTGAATGTAAAGTAAAACTAAACATGCAAAGTAGTACATAAAGTTAAACAATGACAAGATTACCTCAGGCTCATCCTGCTGCTATGCTGCTCTCATCATTACATCTGCTAACTCCTCGGGACTCAAAGACTACAGATGTCCGCCAAGTGTGAGAAGAATATTTTAATTCTGACATATTGCTCTCACACACAATAGGAGTGTCTTGGCGTCGGATGCCAAGAAATCGAGTAGATCGACTAAGAGTCACTGCTACCACTAATAGTCGGTCGTCAAATGCTTTTTCCTTAGCCTTTGACATATTTCTTCTTCAAAACCGACGCCCTCTCCCATAATTCTTGATCAATCGGCGGGTTAGAAATTAAATAATTAACAATAAATATAAAATACTTAAGAATGATGTAAAAATTTATAAACATATCAAAGTATACCGCTATCTAGATAGTTTTAGGCAAACCATCGCGGATGGCCACATTCACATTCAGTCAGTGGTTAGGTTGACCTTGAGACGAAGCATCTTATAAAATTAATATGCTCATATATTAATAAGTAAACATGTGTGATATACTAAAATTAAAACTGAAACTTTGCAAAATGTGTACACTACAAGAAAATAAGCTAATTCCGACGGAATTATTTCCGACGCACTACATTTCGTCGATATTAGGATTTTTTCGAGGGAATAATCAGTCGAAACTATGTTCCTTGAAAATAGTTTATTTCCGACCGAATTTCGTCTGAAGTAGGGCTGGTGGCGCCAAGATTCCCGCCAGCGTCAAATATAACCTCAACGGAATGAGGGTTATTTCCGAGAGAATATCCGTCAGTCTTAAGTTAATTTTGAGAGACCTAAATCCGACGGAACTTCAGTCAAAAATAAACCTAAAAAACCTATTTGACTTATTCTTCTCCAGCGCCCTCTCATTTTCATATCTCTCTCTCTATAAATTTTTCATCAGTCTCACTACTCTCTCTCTCTCATACCTCCCACTCCCAACCCTCTCCCCCCATCCCCCACCCCCCCCCCCCCTCCTGTGCACCCCACTCCCTAATCCCCCCACCCGCCTTGCACCCCACCCCACCCACCCCTGTGCCCCCCCACTTCCAACCCCCCCTGGGTCTCCCCACCCTTCCCCGGTACCTGGACTCCAACCCCATGTCCCACCACCCACCACCCATTGCCACCCCACCACCACCATCGCCACGGCCACCGACTCCATTGCATTCCACTGTCACTGTTCTCTCATAATTTTCCATGTATTGAGTATTATATGTTAGTAGTATGAAATTTGTGTATGAATTTGATGTTATAATGTTCAATTGGTCTAAATTTATTTTGTTTTTGGATTGATATTACTAAAATTTTGGTATTATGATGTATGATTTCTATTTTTGGTTTATAATTTATCTGAAATTGGTCATTTGCAGCTTCTGTGTATAGCATCTATTTTATTGTTTGGTTTTGTTTTTCTTTATGCAATTGTAGTGTATTTCTTCAATTTCAATATTGTATGTTGTATGTTCATAACAGTAAAGGAATATGATGCTTGATATTTCCGACGAAATTTCCCACGAAAATTCTGTCAGAATTCTTGAGATGCAAAATATGTTGGCTCTACTAACTATTTATATATTACTTAATTTTCTAATACTAAAAGTCACTAATTAAGTAGCTTTTACTTAATTAGTTTCTGACGAATAAAATCAAATAATGTATACTTCAAATATCAATTAATTTAATCAACCTTATTAAAAAAACAAAATAAAATAAAAATTCATTATTCCATATACTAATATATAATTTAGAATAAAATAAAATAAAGTTTAATAAATGAAATAAATATAATTTAATAAATAGATTAAATTAAATTTACTAAAATAAAATATAATACAAAATAAATAAAATAAATTTATTCAATTAAATTAAATTAATTTTAATACAAAAATTAAAATTAAAATTAATTAATAAATAAAATTAATAAAACAATAAATTTGATTTAATTTAGTTTATTAAATAAAAAAATTTTAAAAATTAGATAATATAATATAATTCAAAATAAATTAAAATAAAATAAAATGATAAATTAAATTAAATTAAATTAAATAAAACAAATTTGATTTAATTTAATAAATAAATGAAATTTAATAAAAAAAATATTTAAAAATATATAATATAATACAAATAAAATACAATTTAATAAAAAATAAAATAAAAATAAAAATAATAAAATAAAATAAAATAAACTAAGTAGCATTTGCTTAGTTGGGATGCAATTCAATAGAAAATATAATAATAAACTAAGTAGCATTTGCTTAGTTGGGATGCAATTCAAAGAGACTGAATATATAAGAATGTTGTTGTGGAAATAAAATAATATACTTTGGAACTTAATTAGAAACACGTTTGACAAGTAGGATTGAATATCGAACAGTAGTCTCTATAGATTCTAAATAACAATTCTCATAAACTAAATACCACTTACTTAGTTTATCATTGGCAAAATAAAATAATTATTCTCGAATGTAAGTTAGTCCTGACGAACATTCTATCAGAAATAAATCCCTCGGAAATTATTATTTTCAACCGAATAATCGACGAAAATAAGCTCAACGACATTATATTCGTCTGAATTTCTGACGGGCTATTCCGTCGGAAGTAATGTTATTTTTGGCGGAATAACATTAATTCTAACGGAGTAGTCCGTCGAAAATAGCCGGTTTTCTTGTAGTGGTACCCTGGTCGTAATATGCTATAACTATGATATACTACTGCCCTTGTAGGTCTCTTTCGCCTTTTTGCTTTCAGGTACACCTGAGGATCTATTCGAGACGGCAGTCTTGCGTCTCTTGACCCAGCTCTCAGCTCTCTTGTGATAAACCATATTTTTAGGAATAAAATTTAAATAAGAATTTAATAATTAATAAAATTCTTATTATAAGACGCATCAAGTTTGAATGAATAAATATATATGCTATATATATTTATTTGATTTATGTGATTATGTGATGGGTATATATATATATATATATATATATATATGTGTGTGTGTGTGTGTGTGTGTGTGTGTGTGTGTGTGTTAAGTGATCAGTCATCTTTTGTTTAAGTTATGATTGTGAATTAAGCATAATCTTAAATTAAGATTTTTAAATATTTATTAAATAAAATAAATATTTTGATTAGAAATTATTATGGAAATACGTTATTTGGTGTGAATGAGTTAATTATATATGTGAGATGTACATATATATTTATGTGCTTAAGTGGAAAGCTTTTGGATTAGTAAAATAACTAATTCAATTAAAGGAACCCATTAATTAAATAAATTAGTGGACTAATAAATGGCTAAAT
The DNA here is from genome assembly GCA_020205605.1 of Panax ginseng. Lineage (NCBI taxonomy): Eukaryota > Viridiplantae > Streptophyta > Magnoliopsida > Apiales > Araliaceae > Panax > Panax ginseng. Next base: position 30,085,796 of record CM035135.1, read on the forward strand.
GGAATTTTAAAGTTAAAACAATAAATTCTGAATGTAAAGAATAAAATATTCTGAGCATGTGGGAATTAAAATTTTCAATTTAATTTCATGCAAGATAAACCTAATGTAAATCCAATTTGTAATATAAAATTGGTTGAATGGGAAGATAAATGTGGGATATAATTATCAACCAATTACAAACAAGGTAGTATTTATCAGCAATTAGAAGAAAGGGGAAAAAGAAAAAAATGTGTAGGCAAATCAATTATTGGGAAATCAGACACGCTTAATTGCTCTGACCCTTCTACTCCTTATAACGCTCAGCCAAATTAAAATCATGTAAAGCCTAATTCTTCAGTTTCTTTGTGTAGAGAGAGAGTATGAGAGTGAAATGGGTTTTGGGTGAGAGTTGAAGGGAATTTTAAGAGAAATCAAGGAAGAAGAAGGAAGGGATTGATCAAGCATTCTGCATCATCTAACTAGGTTAAAGAAGATCTAAGAGGTAAGAAAGAAACTCCAAAACTCCCAATTCCTATTTCTTAAGTTTTGTTCTGTTAGAAGTTGTTTGGTTGAATGAGTTGGAGAATAATTCAAATTATGTGATTTCAATTGATTAATAAACTGATTAGTGTTATTTGCAAGTGAAATCGAAGAAAAAAAATTCGAATTTGTGTGTAAACAGAAAGAAAATGACATTTGGACTAATTTTAGACATTTTGATCTGTTTTAGAGATTTTTATGGTGGTGTGTTTATGTTTAAAAAATTTAGTTTGAAGGATTTATGTTATACTCCTCTGAGATATAGAAATTTACCAATTTGAATGAACTAAAATGGATTTAAAACGAATCCGTGGTGGAAGATTTAGTAAAATATGTAAAAATATGAAAATCTAGCATGAACACCAAATTTGAGACATTAAAGTGGTTTATTAAAATTTATGGAATGCTGTAATCATTTTTTAAGTATAAAGTTTGGTGTTTAATGAGTTTATAGAGTTGAAAACGAGTTTAATTTGATAATGGGTGAGGAGAAAATGATTTTCGGATGAAAACAGAGTATGAAATCGAACTGCATAAAATGAATTTGTATCCCAGCGTGGCCGCGCTGGAAATCAAGCCAATCTTGGCGTTGCCGCATTGGTAGCAAGGTCAAAAGTGGCGCGGCCACGCGTAAAGAGCTTTTATAAGTATGGCCAAGAGAGACTTAACTCAATAAATTTTTGTGAACACTATTCACATAATATGATAAAATGGAAAGCCTTAGAAACTTAACTGGATGTTAAGTGATCATTGAAAGAAGTATTGAGAGGCATGAAATAAATGTAACTCAATTTATTCAAATAAACATTATATAGATAATGTGATGAAATGAAAGGCGTTGAAGACTTAAAGAAATGTTAAGTAACACTTTAAAAGAAAAATTTTAGAAGTATGTTGTGAAAGTTCTTGATTAAATTGAATAAACTTAATATACATCTAAGGTGATGTAAAGGTAAACTTTAAATAATTAATGGAACGTTAAGTGTCTATTAAAAGAGAAATATAAAGAAATATGAGACGAAGATTAACTTAATGACTTAACTAAATATGAAGTGTCAAACAAAGAGGAACATGAAGGGAGATAAGATAAAGTTTATTTAATTAACCTTAAGTAGGCTCATGATATGGATTCAAGTCTGGAGTTAGATTTTCAAGCATTTTATATCTTGAATTAATAAGCTATGAGTAAGAAAGGGGTTAAGTTTTGAAAGTTAGTCAAGGGTTTTACCTTAAGTTAAATATGAATTAAATTGAAAAGGGTTGTATGATTGATGTGAATTTACGTGTGATGATATGACTATATAGGATTCATGAAGCGCAGGTAGCGGTAGTTGTAATCAACTCGCAAGGCAAGTTTTTCAGTTCCAATGTGTTATATGAGCTTGATATTGTTTATTTGTGATCTATTCTTCAATGAATATGTTGGATTATGTATGTATGATTCTCTACAAATTGCGAAAGACAACTTATGACTAAATTGATTTAATTGTGGAATTCAATCTTTATATGATATGTGTAACACAACATTTATGATATGTTTAGTTAAATGATTATGATTTATAAACTGAGCATGATATTATGTGCTATATGAAGCATGAAAACTGTTAGATTTGCGGAGCAATCGAGCTCAATTTTGCAGAACAAAATTTTTGCAAGTTAAGGATTCAAGGTAATAATATGTGCTATCTGGATGATAAGGATTAGAAGTCCTGCAAGGAAAAAAATTTCTTTAGCTAGAAGTATTACTTTGAACCATGCTAACAGTTTCCGGTGTATGTAGATGACAGGTTATAATGTGTATGTAATACCAGGTTGTGAATATTGAATTATTCGATATATATAAAGGTTATTGTATTGAGACTTCTATATCTATACAACAACTCTAATGATATGGATCGTAAAATAAGTGCAATTATGGAATATAAGGAATCGTAAATGTTGCGATTCAGAGAATAAAAGAAAGAAGAAATTTTTTTTAATTATTTCGTATTTTAATTATTTATAACAACGAATAATGATGGAAAACTAATTCAAGATGATTTCTAACACACAAGATCGATATTAAAGAATAGTACTGATTTTGGGGTCGTTACATCTTCACTGGGAACACATCTCAGCTCATATGGTCTGTGCGCTCCACCAGGTTGAATGGCAAGAAAAATGGTGGCCCCTTGATGGTCCACTCCATTCTAATTCCTAGTTGTGATCCTCTCTTCCTCTCTACCTATTGGACTATTACTTCCTTAGTTCAATTACAATGCACTAACAACTTCTTTTTTTTTTTTTTTTTTTTTGGGGGGGGAAGCTAGCTCTATATGGCTGAGTTCTCCCCCCTACAGGTCAGTTCTTGGCCCCTACTTGGCCTCTACAATGCCCCCTACTCAGCCCCCAACAAACTTAACAGTCATATCATAGTCCAGCTTACACAATCCCTCAATTAATGTTTAATAAAAACTTAGCAGTCTCTTATTGTTAAAGATTATTGAGTTATTATTATTTTTCAATAACAAACAAAATAAAAAGGGATTGAATCCATTATTTTTGGTTTGGGTGGGCCGGTGGCACTTTCTTTTCGTAGGAGCAATTTTGGATGGTCGCCTTTTTTATGTCTCTTGTTTTTTTAAACATATAAGTCTAGCTCTATTGTTTCTGTTAGTATATGGTTAAAAATATGCTTTACTTTACCCGCTGAGATATTAACAACACATGATAATTGCTTTAAACTTTCCCGACTTAAACTATTGATTCTCTTACCTAAATTCTCTTTTTAATTATCTAGTTGGATAAGGAGAAAGGTCTGTATTGAATTTTGGACAAAATGTATGGGGGATTAAGTAAATTAGAGAGAAATAGAAGAAATTTTTGTTACACATTAGCTAAGACAATAATCCCGCAACAACCGCAACCCCAACCCCCAACCCATAACAAGAAATAGAATTCATCAAAAGAACTCCCAATGCACTTTTTCTTTATACACAAAATTTTCCAAATAACACTTTTCTTAATAATAAAAAATTGCATCAAACTTTCATTAATTTCCTTAAATATTACACTACTTCCAAGCACTTACAAGTATTATCCAAGCACTGTAATATTCAGGCAACAAAAGAACTAATAGATTGTTGCAACATCAATTTAAAAATAGTATCACAAGTACTGAATTTCTCCCAACTCACACATGCATGAACCTAAAGTGAGCAAAGGTCATACCTACCAGTTTCAAAAAGTTCAATAAGAAGAAATTTTGTATTTCACAATAATTCTATTAATCATACATGTGCATCTGTATTTGAAAAATACATATAGTGACATTCTTCCCAAAACAAAGAAAAGAATGCCCTAAATATTAACTTACCATTTTATAGCAGACAAAAAAAATTACAAGCAATCAAGGAATTAATACCTGATCAGAAGGCATGACTTAAGCGGTGGTGGCTTCCCTCTTCTCCCTCTTCTTTTTTCTCCCTCTCCTCGACCGGAAATCTCCTTTTTTCCTTTTCTCCCTATTCTTTTTTCTCCCTTTCTCCCTCATCTTTTTCCTTTCCTCCGTTCTTAGTTTGCTCGACTGCCTGGTTCTGGTTAGGGTTAGATTAAAAAGGATCAACGACCACTTTTTGAGACCGTCTGCGGTCACTAGTTTGTAATGACGTGGATGCATTAGCGACCGCTGGTCGGTCGCGAACCTTTACTAGTTGTAACAAACATCCCCGCCAACATTTGCGCTAAATTTTTGGAGAGAAATTTACATCAGCGACTGCATTTCGGTCGCTAATATTAATAGCGACCAATTGTAACTCAAGCGGTCACTAATACTAGTCGTTATTAAAAACATTAGAAATCGAAACTTGTGGTCATCATTACAAATGGTCGTTGTTGGCCCATTTTCTTGTAGTGATTCTAAGAGGCAAAACTTTCAATCAAATGTTCAAAATCATATATATATATATATATATATATATATATATATATATATATATATATATATATATATATATATATATATACTATATAAAAGTAGTATGCATACAAGTCAATCATGTATGATGATAAAGCATATACTTTGTAATTAATCTTATTTATTTATTAATAAAAATATCTATTTACTAAAGGCACTTAATTTATCTACATGGTGTTGTTTTAATGATATGTGATAAACCCATAGTTTTAAGGAATGCTTTTAGAATCATGATGAGATCATGCTAATGAGATCTAAATTCTTAGATAGCTTAAAAACTAAAATATTCTCAATCAATGGATTACTAAAAGCGGGGTTAGTGGATCCGAATATATTGGTACATACGTTGCTTGCTCATTGGATGGGGATGATTGATCTCATAATCATTTGTATGGAGACACTAAAGCAATTATGTAGGTGCTTATTGGAGAATAAGTTCACTGAACGTGACTCGCTAAGGAATACTTAATGGAGTTTTACTTGTCTGTCAATAGGAATTCCTGTAGTGATAGTTGTACAAGTGATCCTTAGATTTGAGATCATCATAGTATCTTGTGTATAATGAAATACATTTTAACTTATTCCTTAAGACCCTTAGGGTATATCAAAGGGTATGCTTGGGTATAATATATAGAGATAATGAATGATCAATAAAGAATACCATTTCTAGTTAAAGAAGAGAAATATCATATGTGATTCGATAAATTACAACCCAAGAATCCTTGGCCAAGGTGAAATGAAATTAGAAAAGAGTTTCTAATTTGCATTCATTCGGAGTTGTGCATTTGGGAATCGAAATACATACAATTTAGTAAAATAAGATTTGGCAATAACTCCATATCTTATATTTAATTGGGACATTGTATGGTGGAAGGATTGAATTGAACGGTAACTATTTACTCAAAGGTTCTTTTGTGATTAATGTTGAAATCTATATTATCTGGAAAGTCGTTGATCGCTAAGAAGGTTTATCCTTATTGTAGAATAAATATTATTTATTTAAATAAATTAATAGTTTAATTTATTTATTTAAATGAGATTAGAATTATTCTAATTAATTTATTCACAACCGGTTTAATATGGAGAACCTTAAGGGTCACACTATAAAAGGAAGAATAATTATTTAAGGAGTTAATGGCATAATTGTAATAATCTGTTAAGTGTATTTAATTTAATTTATGGTGATAGAATAAATTAAATAGCTTAATATTTATTATTAAATATTTTGGAAATATTAAATATAAATTAAAAAGAGGAGTCTTATTAATATTATTACAATTATTATTATTTTAATTTCTAAAGAAGTTTGTGAATTAATTTAATATAAGTACTCTCAATTATTCCTAATAAGATTAGGAGGCAAATTAATTAAAAGAGTTTAATTAATTATCCCTAATAAAATTAGGGAGATTAATTAATTAAAGAAATTAATTAATTAAATAAAAACCCTATTTCTAATTAGATTAGAAGGGGTTAACTAATATCTATATAAGAGGAGTTTTATGCCAAATATTAGGAGACGCGATTCCAATTGTTGGAGAGTACTCCTTTTGTACAGAGATTGAAAACTAGGGTTTAGCCAACGACCCTCCTTCTTGAATAATCCTTCTTTCTTGGTCGATCACCTCTAGAAGTCAAATGCTTGGGTGGCTAACGTTGATCAAAGGAAGGAATCAACCCGAAGATTCAAGGAGATCGCGAAGAAGTAGAAGTTGAACTCGTACATGTGGAAGCTCGTATCTATAAGGATATGATTCTATAACTTCTTATTCTTCGTTTTAATTAATAACATGCATAAAGGATGATCCGGGTAATTGGTTTATGAAAATTTTTAAAATCTAATTTTGTCATGCTTCTGCTTATTTTTACAATTTGATTGCGTCTATGATTTTCACAAAACCTAAAACTATATATAAAAAAATTGGGGCCCCTCTGATCAGGGGCTCAGGACGGTCGTCCCTCCCTCCCTTGCTGAGAATTGGCCCTGGCTGCACCAATGTATTATATAGGGAAGGAAGGAAATGTTAGATCACATGAAAATCATAAAACACCAACTAGAGTTATTGTCAAGGACATCATGCACATTATTAAATGTAAACTGCATTCTTTCTCAAAATTCCAAAAACTTAGAACTAGGAGTTGGTTCAATAATCTTTCTTTGTAAGTTTAGGTCCATAAAGCCTTCACATCATAGGGCATGTTTTATGATACCTTTGTTGTATTATGTTCTGAGGTACGCCCTATGACTTTTTTACTTATATATATATATATATATATATATATATATATATATATACGCTCCCCTTCTCTAGCGAACTAAAAAAACGAATCAAAGATGAACCGACTATAGCGACGGTTTCCTGAGCTATAGCAACGGTTCGAACCGTCGCCATGGCGTTAGTTTTGTATGGTATAGCGACGGAAAAACCCATTGCTATAGCCAGTTCGTTTTTGGTTTGCTCCATTTGGTTCGCTAGAGAAAGGGACCGTGTCTATCTGACCCTGGTATTCTGGAGACTCCCCCTAAAGTACCCTGTTGTTGTCCTTGCCGAAGATGGGCGCTTCTTTAACTTCTGATCACCCTCACATCACGCTTTCACTGCTCGGTATTTTCTTCTTCGTCTGCAACAGCCAAGTTAGGTTTTTTTTTAACTAACATGAAACGACGTTGTTTCATTAAAAAAATATTTTCTATTCAAAATCGCATCACTGTATCTAATCAGGCATTAGGATCTAGGCATAAACAAATTTTCTTTTTCTTCTTCGGTTCTTTCGCCGACTGACAACTGCTCAATCCTCAGTCACTTATGGCGCGCCTCTCACCTCCAGTTTCGGCCTTAATCATTTCCCTTCCGGCTTGTTATTTTTGTTACTTAATGTATTTCCCATTCATTTCCTTTGGTAATTTCTTATTCAGGTTATGTATTTCAAATTATATTATTTCATGTTCAAGATTATCTCTTTAATTTTTTTGATTGTTTTAGTTTTTCTTTTCTTTTACCTTTGTTTGGCTTCTGAAAATCCTAAGAAAAATAATTTTGACGAATTTTAATGTTTATATCTTTTAGCAATTTAGTTTTTAGAATTTTAAATTTTAACTCGACTTGAAGATGAATTTTTATGTCTGGGTTTTGTGGGTTTTTTTGGCTATGATTTCTGGTGTAGTGCTCGACGATCAGACAAGCCTATCTATTACATCATAAGATCAACCCAACATGTTTGATCTTTCTATATTTATAGTCCTTGCACATCATTTCTTTTTAAGGACTTTACAAAGTTGTTTTGCTTATGTAGGATCAACCTAACACATTTGATCAATTCATTCTAAGTCCTTGTACATATGTTTCTATTATCTATCAAAGAACTTTACTGACTTTTCTTAATGCAAGCATGCTTGCATATTCATATATATATATATATATATATATATATATATATATATATATATATATATATATATATCATAATAAAATCATATGTAAATAGGAATATCATTCACATGCTTATTCCTCACATAACTGAAATTATTAAATTAGGTTAATTGATGAAATGTTTGAATAATTGAATTGATGAATGATGAAATTATTATGAAATGTTTAAATTGATGAAATTATTGATTAGCAATTGATATTTTTATTTATACTAGATTATGGATAAATACTTGATTAAGCGAGAAAGAACTGTTGATTCTTTTAATAATCAATTACCAAGTTCCAAAGCAAGTGGTGGTATTAATAATTCACGTGTAGAGTTTAATCCAAATGATATTGTTAGTGATCTGGGGTTACGTTAATCAATTGAAGACTTTGATATTGTGATTAGAGATCAAGTTCGAAGAGAGTATTTGACTAGAGGTCCATGTCAACCAATTGCCCATAATTATCCCCAAAAATACTTTTTTAATGTGAAGAGAAGCTTTTGACCGGCTTGGTTTAAAAATTTTAAATGGTTAGAGTATAGCATTTCAAAGGATGTGGCCTTTTGCTTTTGCTGCTATCTATTTAGCAATTCAAACAGAGTATATGCTTTTACAAAAAATGGTCAGCAACTGGAAAAAGGCAATTGAAAATTTTCAAGAACATGTGGGTGCTTCGAATAGTGCTCATAATGATGCTAGAATACAACTTCAAGGTTTTAAAAATCAAAGGCAGAGTGTGTCACATATACTACTAGCACAAGGGAAAGATATGGAGGTTGCTTATCGCACCCGTTTAACGGCGGCTTTGGATGTCATACGCCTTCTTTCGAAGCAAGGTTTGCCTTTTCGTGGACATAATGAGTCATCGACTTCATCGAATAAGGGAGATTTTCTTGAGTTTTTTGAGTGGTACAGCCTACGAAATGAAGAGGTAGACAAGGTAATTAATGAGAATGCTTCTAGAAACAATCAAATGACTTCTCCAAAAATTCAAAAAGAACTAACAAGTGCTTGTACCGTGGAAACTGCACTTGCCATCATCAATGATATTGGGGACAACATCTTTTCTATTATGGTTAATGAGTCTCGAGATGTTTCAATAAAGGAGCAAATAGGAGTTGTTTTGAGATATGTAAACAACCATGGAGATGTGATTGAAATCTTTCTTAGTGTGGTACATGTGCCTAACACTTCATCTATTTCTTTGAAGAATGTTATTGATGATTTTTTGCAAAACATAAATTGTCATTATCGAGATTGAGAGGTCAAGAATATGATGGGGATTCAAATATATTAGGCGAGTTCAATGGATTGAAGGCTCTTATTTTAAAAGAAAATTCATATGCAAGGTATGTCCATTGTTTTTCTTACCAACTCCAATTAATTGTTGTTGCTTTTGCCAAGAGCAGCCGTATTGTGAGTGATTTTTTTCAATATGTTACTATGATAGTGAATGTGGCTAGAGCACCATGTAAAAGGAAAGATAAACTTAGATAGCTTGAACATGATAGGATCGTAGAGTGTTTGGAAAAGGGAGAGATAGTTAGTGGTAAAGAAAAAAAAATCAAGAAATCAGTTTAAGACGACCAAGAGATATATACTCGTTGGGGGTCACATTACATAACAATAATCCTTCTTATGTCTATGTGGACTTCCGTATTACAAGTGCTTAAAAATGTGAATGATGATGGTGCTTCTGATGATAATAGCGGTATAGCCATAAGTTTGATTGATAAGATTGAGAATTATGAATTTGTATTTGTGATGCATTTGATAAAATATTTATTGGGAATCACAAATGATTTGTCACTTGCCTTACAACAAAAAGATCAAAACATGCTATGAGATTGATTGAGGTAATGAAAGTTCGACAACAAGATTTTAGGGAGGCGGAATGGGAGAATTTTTTGAAGGAAGTCAATATATTTTGTGAGAAGTACACGATCCCAATAATTAATATGAAAGACAACATGAGATCCCGCGATCGTAGAAGGCACAATGGATAAATTATTACTAATTTTCACCATTATCGTGTTGAGATTTTTTTTTTCCAGGTATAATCTCTATAAATCTTTTTTCATTACTCCTATCCAAAAATTTATCTTTTTTTATTTTTCATTATTACAATGTAGGTTGTTGATTCAATTGTTCAAGAGATGAACAATCGTTTTTCAGAAGCAAACACGGAGTTACTTTTATGCATATCATGTCTTGATCCAAGGGATTCGTTCTCTCAATTTGACAAAAATAAGTTACTTTGTCTTGCTGAGCTTTATCTAGAAGATTTCTCATTGACTGGTTGCATGATACTTGGGGATCATCTTGAAAATTACATTTATGATATGCGATGCGATAGTCAATTTTTTGGGATAAAAAATTTGGGTTTGGGAAATCTTGCTAAAAAAATGATTGAAACAAGAAGAAATATGACTTTTACATTGGTATATCGATTGATCAAGTTGGCTTTGGTTTTACCAGTTGCGACTGCTACTGTTGAAATAGTATTCTCTGCGATGAAAATTGTCAAGACTGACTTGCGTAATAAAATGGGAGACAAGTGGTTGGATGACAGTCTGGTAGTTTATATTCGGAAGAATATTTTTTCAACAATTGAAAACAAACAAATTTTGAGACGTTTTCAAACTATAAGCAAACTCGCAGAATACAGTTGTCTCCTCTCAGTCGTACAACTGAAAAAAGCACTTCAAGCGTCAATAAATAAAATTTTTGGCTGATGTATTTTGATCCCTATAAAAACGTTACGGTTTCCATATATATATATATATATATATATATATATATATATATATATATATATATATATATATATATATCAAAAAAAGATAGAGGCATGCAAATATCTACCTCTAGATTATCTATCTGAAATAGGTTTATCTAGTCTTTTTGCTAAGTTCCAAAGAACTTCTGAATCATAGTATTCGATCCATAGGAAGATTTGAGAATCTTACCCAAGCTGTCATAGAGTTATTTCGAGCGGCTGGAGGAAGAAAATCATGTTTCCATTTAATCATAGAGAGAAAACTCGTGCCAACAAACCAAGGGCCACTAACAAGGACTATCAACATATTGAAATTTTTACTTTACTTTAAGTGAATGAATTACTTTACTATCAACCTATTGAAAACTAAGATATGGAAGTTCTAATAAAAGCACATTTTGAAATTGATTTAAAAGGAATAAGGATGACTGCACTTGGACAAATGATAACTGAGGATATCAAAATATAACCAATCAAGAAAAGGCACGTGTCCTACTTAAGGGCCATTAACAGTCATTTTACCCCAGACATTCTCGACTTTTCATACCGACCAAGGGTTATCAAATTTAAAAAGTTCAATTTTTTTAAAATAATGGAGATTTGTGTTTCATGACCAACTTTAATGTTCTTGTAGTCACATGCTAGATAAATTAAACTTAGAAACTTACGGAGTGTATTCAATTAAGATTTTTAAAGACTTTTTTTAAGTGACAGACTTTTGTAAAGTTTATAAATTTTAATGACTTTTAAATATTTTAACGACTTTTTTAAAATGACTTTTATAGACTCCATGAAATAAATGACAGACTTTAATAGACTTTTGTATACTTCTAATATATCTTGTAGCTTATATTAATTGTTAATTAGTCCATGCGTACAGCCTCTCACTCTTTTTTCATGAACTACAGGAAATCTCATTATTTCATTAAATTATTGTGGCATCAGATTTTATATATGTTGAAAGCATTCATATTATTCTACTCATTTCATGATAAATTTGGATACTTGAATACAAATAAAACTTTAGAAGCTACAGACGCAACACAAAAATTAAGCTCACTTTTCATTGAACTATATATACTATATATGCGTATGATTTTTTAGTAGCAGTACCAAACTCTGTTTTTCACACAATAATATGACAATGAAAATCTATATGATCGCAAAACTTCATACATGTGAGTAAATTGTCACCAAATTATAAAAAAATTATCAGAGAGATTAGACGTCGGTAAGCCACAGACAAAATTATGAGAGAAATTTTATTTTTCTTAAAATGATTAATAGTTGTTAGTGAACCAAAATTGTCCGTTAAAAAACATAATTATGCGACTTTTTAATTTATTTATGATGTTAGAAATTAATTAATTAAAATGTTACGTAACTAATTTTTTAACAATCAACCGTTGTCATCTTTTAACTAATTTTTTTAATTTTGATGAGTTTTAGAATTTATCAAGATTCGTATATATCATATGCTATATCTATATAATATACTATATATATATATATAATATTAAAAATCAAAATTTACTATTTGATTTTTCAAATTCATAACGAAATATTCCTATAATAAAAGTTGTGTAGTTTATCTAATTTTTAATAATTTTAGTAAAAAAAATATAAACAGTTTATAATTTTAATAATTATATTTTCTAAAATTAGATTAATTTATATTTGTTTTAAGTTAAAATTTATTGGAGAGTTTTGCGACTTTTTAATTTTCCATAAAATCTCTCTGCAATTATTTTACTTGCGATTTGAATTTTTACCTTTGTGTTTAATATTTGGAAGTCTTTAGAGATGAGGTCAGACTTTGGATATGGGTTGATAGTTATAATTTTTCTTCTAAAGTCTGTCAAACTACCATTTAATAGAAATCTAAAAAATCAATGACTTTTTGAATACCAAAATACCTTTATAGACTATAAAAGTCTCAATTCAATACCACCTAACTTTTAAAGACATTACAAAAGTTGTAATTGAATACCAGTAAATTTTTATAAACTCTTTAAATGTCTTGATTGAATACAACTATACTTTTAAAATCTTTAAAAGTCTTTAAAAATCTTAATTGAATACACCCTTTTTATTGGGCTTGTCGAGATTCGTAGTTATGAAAACTCATTATATATACCTAATTGAGGGGTGTATAATTTTTTCAATTTTAAATTTAAAAATATCTTAAATTAATTTTTTTAAAAAACTTGATTTTATAATTTAGAACAAAAGGAGTATTTTGTTCCAATTTCTTTTATGAGGATATTTTACCGAATACTTATGCCAATGTTTTGTACGTATAACCTAATATTGTTAAAATCAGGATCACATGCAAGGTCGTTTTAGAGTGCACGGATCGGATCGTAGAATTATAAGATTTTGTGAAAAAAATAATATAAATTATTTTAATAGGAAAATGTAGTTACAATACACAACACTAACCATAATTATATTTTATATTTGTATCATCTCATATTTAAATTATTAGTGAAGATTAAAGTATAAATTTTCACATTACTTGTTATTTTTTAGTAGAATTCAATGTAACAACTTTCACATAAAATAGAGTTTTTTGTTATATCTACAAACATATATAGTCAATATATAGTCAATTTACTTAATATTTATAAAATTCAATTACTTATTTCGCATATATAAAGTTATAAGTATTAACCAATCAACTTGAACGTCAATTATGTACTATAAACTTATATGTTGAACTAATGAAAGAAGTACCTAGTAACAAATAACAATATTAAAAGATTAAATGCATTTCATCCATAGTTATTCTTATTAAATTAAAAGTTTAGAGTTGTATTTGGGTTTTAAATTTTTAAAAATTAAGAGTTTAAAAGTTTTAATTTAGTTGAGCCACTTGTACAAGTAAAGGAAAAGAGCCAAAATAAGTACTTTTTAATTCACTTTAATAAGTCTAAGTGATCCTGTATATATTTGTGATCATACTCCGATCCAGATCGCTTTCATTTCATGTGATCGCAATCCTATGAAATCCTACTTGTGTCCACTTATTATTTAACTATAGTTCACTTTACAAATTTCATATTTAAAAAATGGAAGAAACAATTAAGACTATTTTAAGTGGTCATAAGAGTGAATAGTTTCTTTTTCTTCTTCTTTTTTTTTTTGGCTAGTTTTTAGCTGAAATCTTAACATTTTTGTCTTGGATATAAATGAATCCCATGACTTCTCTTACACCTAAAGTTTTATGAGTAGTGGTTTTACCATTGAGTTCTTTTTTCCTTGGTTCGGAGCCCTCGTCATGAGGGATATTATATAATCACTAGTATAAATTAAAATTTTAAGTTAATATCAATAATCTCCTTATAAATGAGAATATCAAAATTATAACTAGTCTTACAATAAGAAATATAAAATCATGTTATAATGAGAATCAAACATATGAATTTTGATCTCTGGGTATCTCAAATTTAAATTTTAACCATATTAACTTTTTCATTACATATCTTTTTTTAAATGATACAAATTAGTTGACAAATTTGAAGGCACACCACTCAAATATGACCAAGAAGATATAGTGTTTTCATTTTGCTGCAGTGTCTCCTCACGCTTTCAGCGGTTCAGTCTTTTTTTTTGTCTGCAACATCCAAGTTAGGTTTTTTTTTTTAACTAACATGAAACGATGTCGTTTCATTAAAAAAATTATTTTCTATTCAAAATCGCATCACTGCATCTGATCAGACATTAAGATTTAGGCATAAATAATTTTTCTTTTCCTTTTTCGGTTCTTCTGTCGACTGGCGACGTACTGCTCACTCCTCAACCGCTCACGGCGCGCCTCTCACTTCCAATTCCGGCCTTAATCCTTCCCTTCTGGCTTGTTATAGTTGGTACTTCATTTATTTCCAATTCATTTCCTTTGGTAATTTCTAATTCAGGTTATGTATTTCAAATTATATTATTTCATGTTCAAGATTATCTCTTTAATTTCCCCGATTGTTGTAGTTTTTCTTTTCTTTTATCTTTGTTTGGCTTCTGAGAATCCTAAGAGAAATAATTTTGATGAATTTAGCAATCACTTCCAAAAATCTGGGCATTTGAGACGGACATCCGTCTCAAATACAACAAAATCCGTCTCAAAATCAATTTTGAGACTGATATTAGCCGTGTCAGTTGGTCGCATGGCTAATTATGCCCGTCTCAAAACAGGAAATTAGATACGGAAAATTGCCATCTCAAACTATCTGAGACGGACATAATCCGTTTCAAATCCGTCTCAGAGCTAACCCATGGGGAGCTGAATTTTGAAACTGATTTTACCGGTTTCAGATTTGGCGGGCAGATTTGGCACTTTATTTTAGTTCACGTAAGTTGAGACGAAAAAGCCGTTTCAAATCCGTCTCAAAATAGGCAACAACTATTTATTTTACACATTTTGAAATGGATACCATCCGTCTCAATCCCGTTTCAACTTTGACGCCAATATCTTTTTAGCGCGCATATTTTGAGATAGACTGCAGCGGTCTCAAAATTCGTGTCAACTTTGACACCAACATCGCAAATTCTTTGAGACGGAAAGAAGCCGTCTCAATTCCGTCTCAATATATTTATTAACAATAAATTATAAATATTTTCATAATTTAATTTCAAAATCTAAAAATAAATATGTTCAAAATAATAATGATAATTACTAAACTGTTATTTATAGACAATACTAGATAAGACATCTATCGATGATTACTATTACAAATATCAACGTACTACAAGTCTCACCAAATACAACAAAAATAACTTTTAAAAATTATTGCTTTAAAGCTCAAAAATATGCATAATCACACCATCATATCCCATCCTCGATGGTAAACAAAAATAACTTCTAAAAAATACTACCTAAAAGATCAGCATGCATATATAATCACGAGTCTCCATCCTCGTTACTATCGCCTGAATCTTCATCATGCTCATCCTCGACATCAACATCCTACAAGTAGTAGTACATGGAATGCATATCAAATATATGAAATGAATGCATGCATTCTAAACATAAGACTAAGAAAACTGATTACATACTATGGTCTATGAACAAACATGAGCAACAATTAATATTTTTCATAGCTTGAAATTGGTTCATTACTTCCGTACTTTTGACTAATATCACTTTTATATTTTTCCTGATAAAAGGTATTGAATGAGCCAAGTTTAGAACATAATATGTCAAACATGTATAATTGACAATACACAAAGCTTATAGGTACACACTTACTCCTACTTTTCTTGCCTTGTCATTACAATACACACCGTCCTTTGTGTGTTAGATCAAACACCTCGATGTGAGTAGGTTTAGTTTCCTTCTCATTTTCCTACCATCACGGAAGCACAAGCACAATAATCAAACATTTTTAATTATATTAAAGCAACCATAACAAAAAATACTTACAAGCTTTTTTGCGTGACTTATAAAAGGTATTGACCCTCTAACATGGTTAAGTGTACAAGTAATGGGTTATGCAATTCTATTTATATTATCCATTATGAATCTTCTAATAATTAAGAAGGTACTACATGTAAATACATACTAATGGCAATAAGATATGAGATGTAAATGTACAGAATAACAACAAAAACAAGTGGATATTTATGTTAATTATTTATATACAGTAACATCAGGCCTCAAACTCCAAAAGCAAACATAGATGACATCCATATCCCAAATGACACAATACCTATTAGTAGCAAAAGCTTGGCCCAATTCATAAATAAGATTTTGTTGCTGCAGAGGTACACTTTGCCAATCTGTCCTCCTATAAAGTTAAAAGAACTTATTAATTAAGGGATGATAGCTGATGAAGAAAAAAAGGAAAAAAAAATTTGAAAGCTGATGACATACCTATAGTAGCAAAAGCTTGGCCCAAAATTTGAAAGCTGATGACATAAGCTTATCTCATACGTCGCAAGAGTTCAAAAGAATATAAAAAAGAAATCTTTAAATAGTAGATCATTTGTGAAGCAATTAGGTGATGGCAATATTGAAGCTTCCAGCTGGAAGAGTGTGTGCAGCAGTATTTCTAAAACCCATATTGTACAATTAACTGATTCAGTAAACCAACTTTGCTTAAGAAATAGAACAGTGACATGGTACTGCTAGAAAGAGCTTACAGAGCATCTTTAAA
The DNA here is from genome assembly GCA_020205605.1 of Panax ginseng. Classification (NCBI taxonomy): domain Eukaryota; kingdom Viridiplantae; phylum Streptophyta; class Magnoliopsida; order Apiales; family Araliaceae; genus Panax; species Panax ginseng. The sequence goes on from CM035135.1 coordinate 30,102,616, forward strand.
CACAGCAACTTTTCATTACCATCTTTTCAGGACATGTATAAATTATCATATAAGAATTAAGATAATCCTAACTCGATCAACTGAGCTCCTTTTTATATTGAGGATCCAAAGAAAAATAGAAGGGAACTAACAAGTGTTTCAAGTGAAGATGCTCTATTGTAAACAGCTACACCTGCACGTTTCTTTGTTCGCGTTTTGGCTGAGCCAATATTTTTTCCCCAGCGAAGAACATCCCTGCAATAGTTGCTTATCAAATGCTATATATAAAAGGACCACTGGTGAATAATATATGCGAATTGGAGTGCTTTCCCATATCTAGAAATTCAGCATATGAAAATATCTCAACATACAAGGACCACTGGTGAATAATATACTGCAATAAAGAACAAACAAAAAACTTACATCCTACACTATTGTTTTCCCATCATACCCAGCACTCATCAATTCGGGGGTTGAAAGGATGAACATCCAGAACATAGGTCTGCCAAAAGGTACACAAAGTAAAACAACATGATACCAAGTAAAATAAATATCACAACCAAATTAAAAGACAGATTCTGTATAAAGAACAGTACTGATCAAGTAAAAGATATTCTCTAGTCAAGTAAGAATTTTATGAACGCAATTATTTAGTCAAAAGATAATAAAACCATAGAACACCACTTACAAGTGCACTGTGACCAGTCAAAGAATGTACCAAGCTACCATCACTAGCTTTCCAAACACATATTCTGCAATCTTCAATAGATCAAATAATATATAAAGAATGAAAAAGAGGATGCCGTAAGGACCAAACAATTAAATGCAAGACACCGCGCGTCCAATAGCAAAGTAGATATGCAAGAATGAAAAAGAGGATGCCCTAAGATTTTAACTTCTTGTCAAGTAGATATGCCAAGAGATTCAACAGATTAAAAAAGCTTCAAGTCATTTATTATATGGCCACTATAGAGGTGATTAGGCTTCCAATTTCCTTCAACTGATACAACCTAATACATTTATAAACCAAAGGATATAGACAAGATTGAAGCAATTCTACCTTATTTTTGCCAACATTGGTATGAGTAGCAGTTCCCCCAGCAGCCATGTCTGATTCAGATTGGTATGTACGTACTGATTATATCAGATTATCAGCTTTAGACCTTTGGTATCTGTATCTGTATATGATTATGTATCTAAACATATGATCTTCTAAAGAGAAGATACAAACTTCGTACTGTGACTACAAGCAGATATATTGAACAAACATGCTAAGCTTTTGTTTAGACACGACAGATTTGACAGACCTTAATGAAGAATTCTCTAGCTGAGGCTGGGATTATCTCTGATCCGAAGTCATTTGCAGTTGGGAAACGCCACCTGACTCAAAATAATAATACACCATACTTAACATTTACGTTGCCTACAGCCTATAGAAGGTTTACAAGAACTGCTTGATTGTTTTTCGTAAAACAAGTGGAGACATTTCCTATAGAAGGTTCTATGATCGTAAAGCAACTTCAAAAGGTCAGTACCTTAAGAGATTTAGCAGTATCTCCTTCTTGAAGACGTATACTCCCATGGAAGACAAGGCACTACTAATGAGGTACATATGTGACTTTCACTTTGTGCTTTCCTCCACGAATTACTCAACTGACCCCATTCATCTCATCTCAAATTATAATCAGCTACACTTTGCATGTTATGCCAACCATACAAACAAATACCAACTAGAAAGACCCAAAACAACACGTAATTTAACTTGATTCACTGGAAATATGAGCATGAGTCCATAACCAAATAAGGAGACTTCTTAATTAACAATTATAAAATGTGTGTTTGTCAGTTGAGGGAGAAGGATTACCTGGCAACTACAAATATCAAAAGGTGCATCATCTGCTAGTGCTTTATCTAGGAAAACCTGTAACCCGTCATAATAGAACAAAATCAACCATGACTTCAAATCTGATGTACTAGTTTGATTTGAAAGTGGGAGTGGAGGAGAGGGAAACCAATAGTAAAATAAAAGTTGAATTTGTAAATCAGCATACTCCTAAGTATTGGCACTTACTCCATTAATAAATTCAAGAAAAGGGCGGACAGCAACAGAAATGTGAGCTCCATATAACATGTTCAAGTTTTAGCCCAATAAATAAATAAATAGATCTTTACCGCAAACACTAGCTTTTACACTTGCAGTTACCTCAAAACAATCTCCACAGAGAAGTTGAGTAGGAAATGTGAACTTTTTACGCCGTTGATGATGGTCTGCATCGCCATTGTACCGGGTACGACAATCTTCTATCTGTATATTAATGTTGACATGACCATAAGAGGCAAATATTAGCAAACATGAAACAATAAAAATGTTCGAGAACAGTTTCAGATAACCAAAAAAAGAAAGGGGAGAACAGTTTCATCTGTTGTTATCTTATACGACGGTAGCTAAAGGTTCATTTAACCACTGAACCTCTCTCCCTTGGAAAGTCCAATTGATCATATGGCAACGACTGCAGCCATCCAATGACTGCACAAAATTGAGAGCATAAATTGATGAGTTTGTGAAAAGAACTCCCACTCGCACAATGGGGAGTCCAACATACCTTTCCATTGACATGAATTAATTTACTTACTCTGTCAGGCATACATCAATGATCTCCAAAATTCTGGGCTTAATGAAACACTTTTATTTGGGCAATCAATAAGATTAAATCAAAAAAATAATGATTTGAGACCTACAAACATATATAAGTATGTTTGCTTAGCTCACAAATACTTTGTTTTATTGTTACCTATATAACATATATACATGCTTATATTAACTCTTCATATTAGTATTATTTACCTAATAGAATTTGAAATACTACAAAATAGCACGAGCAGAGATTGTTTAATAGGAGCTCTAACAACCCAAAAAAAATTCAGAAATAGCTCATTTAAGCAAAAGAAAATCTTAGAATCCTTTTACCTGAAATTACTAATAAAAGCCAAAGCCAATCTTTGCCAAAGAGTTGAGTAAAATTCAATTTTCTTAAATAATTAATCAAACAGCTGGGGGGGAAATAAGAATTATAAACTAATAGTGTCACATAATACATTCCAAAAAATACGTCTTACTCTTTCCCTGTCCCTTTGAATCCTCCCAGTTTTGGTTGCATGATGAAATCCAGTGCCTTGCTAAGGATGCTTGTCTAATGAGTCACGCCATCATATATTGAGAGCAAAAACTAAAGGAAATGTCACATAACCTCAACTCTTTCTCTCACATTCTCCACACAGTATGGTTGTTGACGCTTGTGGATTGACTACAGTAAAAGGTAGCAGGTCAGAAGGCAAAGTTTCGAAAGAGGTGGCAGCAAGAGAAATTTAAGAACTATGTTGACAAAGCTCAAGCTCGAAGACCCTAACACAATTTGTTTGATCAAGAAATATAGTTGTATCATGTATGATATTGATTCAGGGAGATGAAGAGTCCTCTTTGTTGTATCTAAATACTGAACATAGTCTGTTTGCAGTGGATATTCAGCTAGAAGACCCTCAAAGGACACTATTGCAACTTGAAAGCTCTAGCAATATATTTCTACTAATATTTAAAATGCTATGAACTCAGCCCTGCCTTCCTCAATTATAATAAACATGGGAAATTAATAATAATATTTTAAAACCAATCAGCTAGAATAGAGGATAAAATTAATAAGCTAATGTATTCATTGAAACATCAATAACAAATTCTGAAACAAATCTGCTGAGAAGAAAATCTACCTAGCATGTTTTGTTTTTTGCTCTGGTTTCTGCTGTGCTGGGAATATCATGATTTGGTTTCATAAATCTCTTCTCACGCCTTTCACATGAGCCCCATCCATCTAAAAATCTACCACCCCTAGAAAAAAGGAAAAGGCAGAAAGTAAAATACGACAATAACAAATCAGTAAAAGTCAAAAAGGATCTATGTTTAATGACTTAAGTATCAAAATGCCAAAGAACATACTGCATGTGTGCTCGAACCACGAATTTAGCACGCTGAACATTACGGTTCTCATCAAACTCAATGGTTTTGTCGATTGAAGTAAAATGATATCAACATTACGGTTCTCATCAAACTCAATGGTTTTGTCGATTGAAGTAAAATGATATCTTCCTCCAACCCACCGTCATCAAAATTATCCCAAGTATAGCCCATCTTCTGTTTCTAGTTCTTGCACCTGTCAACACAATTAAAAAAAATAGCAGAGAATGTAGAAATTGGTGATTTCAGATTGATAAGACAAATCATAATAAGAGAACCTAACAAGAAACATACCTGCCAGACAAATCATACATGCGAGACAAATTCAATGACACAAGAAGAATAAAGCAAAGTGAAAGTTCCTATGTGCGATTAGGGCTTGACTCGGTATGATAGATTTAGGCTCTTGTATAAGATATTAAGGGTGGATATGAGACATTTAGGAGGTGCGTGATTGTAAGGAGGTGCGTGATTGTTTTCATCTTCGGCCAGTCGCCCGAGTTTTCCTTTAGCCCTAAACTAAGATCTACAAGACGCACAGTTGATTGAGAAGCAAAATCGGGAATTAATGGTTGCATTTGAAAAGAGATGGGTTTTGGGATGGAAATTGAGAAGCAAAATCGGGAGCTATGGTTGCAATTGAGAAGATGAATTTTTTCAATCTGATAGAAAGAACGAACACAATCCGTATTATGGGGATGGAAAGATTTTGGGGATTTTATTTGTTTTAACCTCGAATTAGTCTTATTTCTTTTTTTTTTCTTTTTTTTTTATTGATATAGTTGGAGGAAATTTTTGGTGATTTCGATCTCTAATCCGTTTCAAACATAAATATTTATTTCTTTTTTTAATTATTAATCTGAGACGAACATGATTGGTCTCAAATCTGTTTCAAAAACAAGTTTATAATTTTCTAAAAAATACTTACTTTTTGAGACGGTTAAATCCGTCTCTAATTCCGTTTTTAAAATTTGAGACGATACTTGTGATTTCAGAATCCGTCTCGATTTTTTACTTCCAAATCCTGTCGAAGTCCGTCTCAAATTACTAGAATTAGAGACGGAACTTAGTCCGTCTCAAAAAATTGGTTTCAGTTGCCCAGTATTCTAGTAGTGAATTTAGTTTTCAAAATTTTTAATTTTAACCCGACTTGAAGATGAATTTCTCTGTCCAAGTTTTGTGGGTTTTTTTAGGTTTTAAAATGGGTCATTACCATATTGACCATTTATTTTTTATATTATATTTTTCGTGTTTGAGATCTCAAAAGATTTGAATAAATAAAGAGTGCGAAGTTTGAAGAAAGTGGAAGATAAAAAAGATTGCTTTTTTGAATTTCGAATCATGAAAAAGGTTATGGCTTTGTACTGTTTCAAGTAGCTTTATATACTGAGGTTGTATCAGCCTGGCTGCCTTTGCTTCTCCTTTTCTCTCTCCAGATTGAGGTCTGCTTTCAAAGCTACACTTGCTTCCTTCCTTCATAAGCTAATAAGAGATTCTATTATTCTACACTGTATGCTATGAGTGACTTCTTTCCTTCTCTTCTAGTTGAAGCCTTTTGGTATGTTAGAGTCGCTTAGACTTTCCTTTATTCTTTCCTCTAGCAGGCTTTGTCTCATATCACATTCATTATTCTATAACCTTCCTCCCCCGGGAATGACTGACTCAAATGATGGATATGCAAGCATGATAACTTATATGCTGTTCTATATCTCCATGAATCTAGGAACTTTTGCTTGCATTGTATTATTTGGTCTACGTCTTCTAACCGATAACATTCGAGATTATGCGAGGATTATACACGAAAGATCCTTTTTTGGCTCTCTCTTTAGCCCTATGTCTCTTATCCCTAGGGTCTTCCTCCACTAAAGAGTTTTTTTCTAAAACTCTATTTATTCGGTGTGGATGGCGGCGTGCCTATATTTCTTGGTTTTAATAGGACTCCTTACAAGCGTTGTTTCTATCTACTATTATCTAAAAATAATCAATAGAGCTTCCACTCCCTTACGTGTAAAGTCCTTTCGAAAGGTGTAGGATTCCTAAAGTAGCCCCCTCCTTAGAAGGAGATGGGAGCTTTCCTTCCTTCTTTGATTGTAGTGAACGGCTTATACAGATGGACGTGGTGGGACTTGCTTCTCTCGAAAGAGAACAAGTATAATATTCCAGCCCCAGT